>CM024697.1:32304300-32834520 GCA_014182845.1 Corymbia calophylla | reverse complement strand
GTCTTTTGTCACTAGGGCTCTTCGAAATTCTCATGCCCGGTGTGAATATCCCTTGGATCCGGTTAGTTGGTAGGCGATTAGTCGCAATTCCGGTTCGTCGGTGGAAATATACGGGCGTTGCACAGTTACAGCCGGCCGGTGACGGCACCACTAGGTATGGCGGGTATCTAGCGGGAGAACCGGGTAGGGATTCATGCCCATGCCGTCCGATTGACTCGCTTCTGGGTTTGGAATTCCCGACCCATCTAAATGACCCGCATTTGAAATGCCGAGTCCATTAGTTACTTGCCCACCTCAAGGCTGTTGGGCGCCATTGGGCCCGACGAATCCCTAATTAAAAACAGGTGATGATGTATTTGGGCCTAGCCCAAAAAATGATGGGTTTTGATTGCCCGCAATGGGCCACTGAAGAGGAATCCATTGGTATGGATGTGCATGGATTGGCTTACCGAATTAGGTTGGCTTTGTATGGGTTATTAGTCGGCAGCCCATGATGGTCTACCCCAAATTTGAGCTGGCCCAATTGTTGATCCGAACGCTGAATGCCCAGTATATTTGGAATAGGCGGGTCGACGTTTACAAAACAATTTCTTTCGGAGTCTTTGTTGTGCAGATTTACGGTAAGTCTTGAGCCATGGTAGGGATCCTTCATTTTGTTTCCAAGAATTGTTTTCCTCTCGCCGGAATAGAATTCTATTTTTCCTAGTAGGGAATCCTTTTGGTCGCGGGCCAACAATAGACGAAGAAAGAAAGCGGAAGCGAAATCCGGGAAGCGGCGCTCACGATACCATGAAAGAATTTGAGGAACACAAGTGAAGATAGAATAGGATGTGTAGAAAATTGTATTTTTCTGTCACAATGAATGTACAAGTTCGAGACGTATTTATAGTACAAAAGGATCAGGAAAATAACATAAAATATTTTTGCAATATTGTCTCTCGATTTTATCTTGCTAAATATCCGATAATATCTAATCTCAATCTTCAACGATAATAATATCCTGATAAAATCTGATCTCCAATCTTCAACAGCATATCTTCCAACAAGAGGAATAATGGTAATAGATGACTTTTACTCTCCTTTTTGCCACGAGGACACGGTCACGGGAGAGAAAAGGGCCGGAGGCGGAGAGGCAACTCGGTAGCGGAGTTGGCTAGGTGATTGTCACGGGCGGAGTCGGGCCGGATCTAAGGTCTCGCTGCACAGCGATCGGGATCAAGGGGCGAAGAGAGGCTTATGTGGATTTTCTAGACAAAATCTTTTTTCTTGGACTAGGAACATGATGATGGCGTAATAATTTTATATCCACATTACTTGTTGATGTGGATTTATTCTTGAATGAGAATGCCATATCAAATGATTAAAAGTGACTTTGAACAAAAGGTTAATGGAAGGGCAAATTTGGGACTAGTGGCTTAGCCGGCAATTCCTTTTCATATAAAAAAGTTCATGACATAATTTGAACTGAGCATGAAATTGAAGAATATTTAGGGAATTAGGCCAACGAACTAGGTTGCATCGGCAAAAATATTGCGATATAAATTGGCTCCTTAAAAAGGTGTGCATTTATCCATATGTTCAAGAATTTGACGGTAGATGCAAGTTTTTGTTTAAGAAAAAAAGTTTAGAATAAATATGTAGGTGGTGGGACATCGGGGACAAAGTGTGCCTCCAGGAGCGGGTATGCAGCAGGAGGGGTGGCTTTCCTCCGTCCGGAATTATTATTGAGGCAGAGATTTACTTCTTGTTAGAAAACTGAAAAAAATGAATTTGCATTGGGAGTTGAGATGTGCAAAACTACAAGGAATGTCCTTTGTCCACCCACAAATATCCAACTAAGGAATGAGTTGATAGAGGATGAGAACAGTATAACTGTTGTAAGGTTTGTAAGATACTTACTTAATCGTTATAATATTTTTTTCAACCATTTAATAGGCATAACTTTCAAAAACATTCAATTGAGTGCCATAATTTTTAATCAATACTTAAGTATCAATGTTTTTTAAAAACGTTCACTAAGTACGAAACCCAACATGGCATAGCACTTAGTAAACATTTTGAAAAATTATGGTATGCAAATAGTCAATTGAAAAGTTATTTGACAATTCAAGTAATTGGGAAAGAAAAAGACATTTAAGTGAGTGTTCTACATAAATTGCAATATTTAAATGATAGAAAAAAAGTTTTGATATTCAAATGAGTGCTATCGAAATTTATGCTATTTCAGTGCTGAACATCATACAAAAGTTATGCCATCTGCGGTGTGTTTTTTACGAGTTGAGAGCAACAATCACCATGTCCTAATCCAATCAACATAAGTTCATTGGTTTGGTTGCTTTCATGTTGGCGCGACCTAACCTTGATGAACAATCTAGGTTCGGCTAATGATTGCTAACTCCAAACTTAGCTCAAGCTCTCCTAAACCCACACTAATTTGTGATTTATGGTTCAAGTTCTTAACATGTAAATTAATTTCATTTTGGAGTCCCCACCAATCTATTTTTTGTGGGTCAATTAGAAATCCAAGTAAAGTAATATGAAGAATACTCCTACGAACTATAGATTATGGATATGAGGACTTGATTACACTATATTACTCTTAACGCCTATTCAGTACCTTTTTCCTTTTATGAAAAATATTATCTCCTAACATGTGAGGTGTTTATAGGGGTGCACAATCATTATTGATCAATCAATAAAAAAATATAATAAATGAATCGTGAAGGTAAGCTTACCCTTAAAGCAACCTAAGCATCTGCATAGTTAATTAGAAAATCACATTTTTAAACCTAAATAAGATTTCTAATCCACACACAATTTCAACCAACTCTTTTTGGGTTTTCTTTTGTTTAAATGAAAATTAAGCAATATGCAATGCATGCAATGTGAAATTAATCTAAATACAATGATGTTGAAAAATGATAATTTTTATCTACATGTCTAAATTCTAATGATGATTAAATGAATTATTCTAACATAGCATGCAATTAAAATAAAAGATTATTCTAGGATGACACGCATCAATTAAATGACCTAACTCTAATAACAAGATAATTTATCATGCAATTACTCATCCATGGCATTCAATTTTCATTAAATTTACCTAACATGCGAACTTATATGACATGTGGTTTTAATTAAAATGAACTACCACATATTGAAATTAGCCTATTTCTAATGACGGGCAAAATTAATAAGCATTTTTACTCTAACACGAAATGCAACTTCAATTAAATGCCCTCAACATGAGATCACTGAATGACCTGCATATGACATGACCTAAACTAAATGACATGACATATGACATGGATGCAATGTAATTAATCTATATGACATGCATATGGTTTTTTTTTTTTTTTGGATTTTCAATTAAAATTTGTAATTGAAAAATTAGAAAAATAAAAATCTATTTGAGTAAGATATTATCTAATATAAGTTGGGAAATATACTAAACTAAATCCTATCTTAACTTGGATACTTGGCTCGACATGCAATTATGTATAAAAACCATATCTAGCATAGATATTATCTAAACATGCACTTGTCTGTATTAGAGATAAAAGAAATATATTCATAAGTCAGCCAAGACATCTGCCAATATTTAAGCAAGAGATTGCAGTATCCGAAAAGAATGATCACTTACCCAGCTTGGAGATAAAACCGAACGTAATTAAAGAAAAAAAACCAGTTGTTTGATGACTGAAATTTATAATCAAATTAGGCAAAATAGCTTATGAATTCAAATCAGGAAATAAATCGACTAATCAAATCGGATAGGATTTCTCACCTAATGTTGGAGGATTTGACCACTTGATTGATTAAAGCCTAAATTAGGCAAAATAGCTTATGAATTCAAGTCAGGAAATAAATGGACTAATCAAATCGGATAGGATTTCTCACCTAATGTTGGAGGATTTGACCACTTGATTGATTAAAGCCTAAATTAGGCAAAATAGCTAATGAATTCAAATCAAAATAAATCACTAATCAAATAGGATAGGATTTCTCACCTAATCTTGGAGGATTTGATTTCCATTTTCGGACTGGCAATGACCAATAAACCGTGACCAGGATGGACGCATCAGGGCGGTGAGGGGAGGGGGCGGTAAGTCCAGGAAAACCAGCATCGTTAGATATCCACTGGGATCACTGGGTTAACCAGACGACTGGCAAACATAAAGAAAATAGGGCAAGCTCGCGGTGCTGGCACAGCAGCATAGTCACGGTGGTATGTCTCGGTGTGTGTCGTCATCATGTTGCTGGTCTACTCTCAGCCATGGTGGCAGCGATGCTCGGTTGAGGTAGTGCTTGCCAAGGGGGATGCCGGGTAACTGTTGGTGAAGGGTGACCACAATGGTGGTGGAATAACGTGGCTGGCTATGGTGCTTAAGCCGTCAGGCTAGAGTGCAGGAGCGGGCGGGATGTCATAAAGTGCGGGGCTCATCAGATAGTCGCCAGAGGAGTCGCTGGGACAAGTATGGCCATGCAATAACAGCAGTGAGTGGCACGACATGGGCAAGCGATCATCGGCAGCATACGTGGTATCAGTCGGAGCCAGCGAGAGGGCGTGGCTGTGGCCAGCGTCCGTGAGTTTTGCAGCACAACAGAGAGCGCGGACGGCACAACCCACCATTCCCAGCCCCTTTCTTCACTCGTTTTTTATCCGGAGAGAAGGGTTCGCTTGCCACCACGGTAACTTGTCCGTGCTTATGCTGGTAAACTTGAAACGCTTTGGGCCGTGCTTTCACTGCAACACTGGAGTTGCAATTCTGGTGGATTGCCACCATGGTAACTTGCGGCCTAAGTGCACCTAGCCACGAGAGGAACCTATCCTTGATAAGTCTGTGGACTTGTCTCTCTCGCTGATTGCAACGAGACGAATCTCCTCGAAAGTAATTCCATCTGTCTGTACACACTGTCACTCCTAAGGCAGTCGCACGCAAATTCAACCATCTGACAATCGAGCATAACCGTCCAGATTTGAAAGATCAAATGGACGATCAGGATTTAGATTCGTCCATCTCTGATTGCGAGAGCATTGTCTCCTCTGATCAATCTGGCCGTGCTCCATTGCTAAACTCAGTGAGGAGACAAGCTCCACCGCCTTATCAAGGAGAGCTTTGTCCCGTGGCTAGGTGCGCTTGGGCCACAAGTTACTATGGTGGCAATCCACCAGAATCGCTACTCTAGTGTTGGGGTGAATGCGCAAGCCCAAGCATTTCAAGTTTACTTGCACAAGATTTTCGCAAGTTCAAACACTCAAGAATGTAATTCATGAGTGATAAGAATCGACAAGAATAAAGAAGTGTTTGAGAGGAATTGTAATCTTGTATATCAAATATACATGTATAAGCTCTATTTGTAGTACTAGAAAGAAAATGTAAAATAGGAAAAGAAAAAATATACATGATTACATTTCCTTTTTTCTGAGTCAATTATCAATAATGTCAATCAATTATTGATTAGTTGAATCAATTAATTCACGATCAAAATCAATACCAAATCATATTTCCAACATGTTCCCTCAAACTAGTGGTCTATATATATTGAGGACACCAATTGCTTAGCAAATATGTATGATGCTTTGACATAATGGCTTGGTAAACATGTCCACTAGTTGCTCCATAGTCCCCATTCCTCTTGTTGAGGTGATCCCTTCTCAAATTTTTGTCTCAAGTGAAATGACAATTAATCTTTATATGCTTAGTCCTTTTATAAAAATAAATAAAAATGGGGTTTGCTACTAATTTAAGCGTAGTATCATTGTCACAAAACAAAACAAATTGCTAGGTACATTGATTTGTGGAGAGTAATCCTCGTATCCAAACTACTTAACAAATAGACTTTGTCATAGCTCAATATTCAGATTCGGTCAACGATAGTGATATGATTGACTGTTTCTTTGTCTTCCACGAGATAAGTGATTTTCCCAACTTGATAGAAAATCTAGTGATGGACCTTCTTGTCATTGGACAAGTAGCATAATCTCTATTACAGTAGGCTATTAGCTTCATGTTGCATTCATGAGATAGAAAAATACCAAATCCTGGACATTCTTTATAGTACTTCACAACCTCCCGTGTTGCATTCATATGACACTACTTCAGTTTGTATATAAATTGGCTTAGTATCTAACTGTATAACATATATCAAGTCTTGTCTTGTTGATATAAATCAATTTTCCATCAAGCTACTGATATCCCATGGATCCTTGAGCAGATCCTTGATTGGTAAAGGTGAGCCCTCATCATATTCATCTGTGCTCAGCTTCACATTCTAATCAATTGATATAATAGCTCGTTTACATGCTTACAATTCTATTTCTAAAACTATCTCCAGAATAAATTTACATTGGTTGAGATAGATTCCCTTGTCAAATTGAGCTATTTCAATACCAAGAAAATATTTAGGTGGCCCTAAGTTTTTAATGTGAAAAGTAGAGTGCAAATATTTCTTAAAATTTGCAATAGCCGGGCTGGTCATTTCCCCGTGACAATAATATCATCAACATATATTAATAAATTAATTGATAAATCATCCTCGCCTTTGCAAATAGGGCGTAATGATGCTTGGAATGCTAGAATCCTATGGAGCTTAGCACAGTAGTGAACTTGGCATACCATTCTTGAAGCCTATTTAAGTTCGTATAAGGATTTATGAAGACGACATACATGAAACTCCCCCGTCTACGTAAACCTTGTGGAAGGTCCATATAAATTTCTTTATCGAGGTCCCTATGTAGAAAGGTATTGTGTACATCCATATGATGTAGCAGCCAATTTCAAAAGGCAACAATGGACAAGAAAAAGCAGACAATAACTTCTTTGGCTTGGGAGAAAATGTCTCATGATAATCAAAGCCTTCCCATTGTGTGAATCCTTTGCAACTAAATGGGTTTTTCTCTTTCAACGAAATCATCTGCCTTGAACTTGAGTTTGTAAACCCATTTGCAGCCAATGGGCATTCAATGGGAGGTAATGTGACAATATCCCATGTATGATTATCACTTAGAGCTTTCAGTTCATCCTCCACAGCATGTCGCCATTGTGGGTCATGTGTCGCCTCAAAGTGAGAAGACAGTTCTTTTTCTTCTAAAATGCAGCTAATGCAGCGAGAAGAGTTGGGGCCATTGAATTAGGCTAGTGGCCTGTACTAGAGCAGGTGCAAATGCAGTAGATTTCTAGGTATCTTAATTGTCTACCATACCTTAATTTGTGTAGGTGAGTTGGGGGTTTCCTCCATTGATGATGTGGGTTTCTTGTCATGGTATCAAGAAAATGGTATTGAATTCTTATACGGTGGCTGGATTGTTATGCAACAATTAGTTAGAGAGAAAAAAAAAAAAAAAGACAACGTAGGCAATTTTGAGGTTGCGGAAGTTAGGTAAAGATGAACTACTTTGATACCAATATTGGGTAGTCTTGGGCCTTTTTCATCCGAAAAACTAGCTCCAAAGGTGAGGCTTTCCCTCACACTTATAAACTGACAACCAGCCTCTTCCACAATCAATGTAGGACATCTTCAACAATAACTCTCCCTCATACATCGGGCCTTGGTCGGAGGTTCAACAACCTGTAACTCTCCCGTGTGACTTTTTTTGGGTCTCCCTCACACACCAGACCTGAGTTATAGGCATAACAGCTTGTAACTCTCTCATGTGACTTTTCCTTTTTAGGTCTAGAGTTGTTGGTAACTTGGACTCTAATACCAATGTTGGGCATTGGCAAGAATTGAGAAGTGTTTGAGAGGAATTGTAATCTCTGTATTTTTGTATACATGTAAAAGCTCTATTTTTAGTACTAGAAAGATAATGTAAAATAGGAAAGAAAAAAATATATGCGATTACATTTCCTATTTTCCAAGCCAATTACTGATTACATGAATCAATTAATTCATAATCAAAATCAATATCAAATCATATGTCCAACAAAGAGCATAAGTTTCTCGAGTTCTCTTAATAAAGAAGATCATTCTCATCAGAGTTGAGTTAAACTATTATATAATAATTGAGAAAGTAGATGTGTATTATCTTCAAAATTCTTAGGAGCTTCGTGTATACTCCAGAGTCATAGTATCTCACCACATCAACAGATTAAGAAGATGATACAATCTGTTATATAGAAGACCTCTTATAAGCTTGTTTCCTTGATATGTATTGAGTGATTATAATCAATGAAGCAAGAACTGCTAGTAAATGATATGGACGTGGTTGCTAATGACTTTTTGGAGTGTTCGAACAAACACAAATCTAATAGGCAGGCTCGGGACAAAAGTCATGAAGCATGCTGGATACTGGTCATAACTTTTGATCAAAGAAGAGTCATCGGGTCAATTTGGAAAGCTAGTTTACAATGGCTTGAGCCTCAAAATCTGTCGATTAAACATGTTTCAAGACACTTTTATATTTTCATGCCTATTTTCCTCGTTAATTTAGGCTTTTGCTTGTTTTTTAAGTTCTTTTACTGCTTAAGATTATTTTCTTGTTTTATCATGTTACATAGAGTTAGGGAGTATTTATTTGATCTTTCCGATATTTCAGATAGCTTTTGTCATAGTCACAAAACAAAAAAGGAGATGTCGCTCTCACTACGGTTTCGCCTGGGAGCGTGTGCCCCCGTGAGCATGTACTCCAGAGTGCTAATTTGTGAAATTTTCAAATGCTAAATCCTAATTTGTCTATGGCTTTGCTGCGCCACTAAACTTTGATTAGTACGTATTGTACCAATTTAATCGTAAACATTTTATCGTAAACTTTGATTAGGTGTCAATTTCTTGAATGTCCATATTCACTACTAACCGGGAAAAATATCAATAAAGTGATAAACCTATTGTATTTGTACCAATTTAATTGTAAACATTTTAATTAGACCAATCTAATCCTAAACCATTGAACATTGGTACCAATTCAGTCTATCTAGCTAATTTAGGTCGGAAATTGTAACATAAACATTGGCCATCCTATGTAATACGGCCAGCGCAGATGTGAATATTTTTAAATAATTTTTGTAATATGTTTTTTTCGATTTTCTATTTTTAAAATTTTGTCCTGTTTTCTTATTTTTATTTTTTTTCTCCTATGCTTTTTTCCTTTGAACTGTGACTAGTTTTAGCCATGACAGGCAACTGGCCATAGGCTCAAGGGTTATGCTATCGCCAAATTAGTTGAGGGCCGAACGCCCTTGTTGGCCCTTGCCTATGTTAATGTCAGTGTCGATCGTGCCAAATTAGTAATTTTCGGCCTAAATTAGCCAAATAGATTGAATTGGTGCTAATGTAAAAATGTTTAGAATTAAATTAGTCAAATTGAAAGGTTGATGGTTGAATTAATACCAATATAATAGGTTTAAGATGTTTTTAGTACTTTTCCACCCATAACTACTCCTCTGGTGTAATCTTAGGAAGAAAATCTAATGAAGAATTTTGACATTTGTAATTAATACGAAGGGGAAGTTCTCAAGCAAGTCCTCACGTGGTATATTTAGAGCAAGGGTAGTTGCCAGATTCTATGATTTTGACTGTTGAAACATTAGCTAGGCCGGGGAACATGAACGACGGATGATGGTCCTTCTGACCATCCAATAAGAAAATGACATGCACATTCATCTTCGTCTACACCCCAAACTCACCTAACTATAATGACCCATCCCTCTTCCACCTACTCCTAGTCAATCCACATTTGTCGCGCTCAACGCCATCTAGCTGTCACCTGACAGCATCTTAGGCAGATTAGCGCCATCACGACCGCTTCCCTTTCTTTCAACCCTTCGCTCGGTTTTAAATAATTTTGCAATTTTACTTATTTTTTCAAATGTTGCAAACTCCCATATGAATTTATCATAACACATGAAATATTAATATTTAAAGAAGCTTGTTTTTCAAAGCATTGATATTTATAATTTGACGAAGAGAAAACACGTAGATGTGAGTGAATTCACATACATACAAATAGTAGAAAGAGAAATCTCTTGATTTTCGATACTTCTAAAAAGACTCAAGAGCGGAGTACTTTGACAGAATATATAAACAAATAGTCTCAATCCTAATTCTAGGAATTACAACTTTTTGAAGTAACATAAAGAAATAACACAAAAATAACAAAACCCTATGAATGGCTGCACATTGAAGTAACATAAATTACTATTTCATAACTAACAGAGAAAACAATAAGACCGTTTTGAGGCGCTTTGCGCATGTTCTTGTTCTTACCCGCCTACTAAATTTTACTTGTTGAACACTTTAGAATGCTTCGGAAGCAGCGTTCACATATTACAATTTTTTTTATGATTTCTTAAAGTTGAAGTAACTCCTTTTAAAAAGTCAAAAGAAGTATCTGTTTACTTAAATGGCCAAAATAAATAGGCCATAGGTCTTCACTCTAACAAGAACTATTTGGTTTAAATAACTTAAAATTTCACTTGAAGAAAATTGTTGAAGTGGGATAAGCTACGTATGTTTAACAGATCATGATGTAGGTGGGATTTTATTTTATTTTTTAAAATTTTGGATAAGTCTGACCTTTTATTATTGGATTGTAGGTCATGTTTGACTACAGAAAGGAGAGAGCTGAGCTGCTGGAGGCTTTGGTCATTCCAGACAGGGACTTCACTTTGCCAGACTACTCCCAGGTTAAATTTAATCTTGAAGAAGCTTCCTTCTTCTTTCCTTAAAGCAAAAAAGGGCATTCCTATGAATTCATCTTACCCTGCATAGATGAAAGTCAACAAGGTTGTGAGGTAGCTCCCGAGCTCGGATGCTAGTAATCGCTTGTTGTCAGGAGAGAGGTGTAAACATGGATCAACTCTGATGACAGCTATATTTGACCTAAAAATTTGTGCTTCATTTATTTCACGAAAAATGAATGATTTAAAAAATATTTTATAAAAAATAATCACCTACATCATTTGAATAATTAGTCAATAGATTTTTTTCATTATCGATTACAATTTATGTTTAAATATTTTCGTGAACGATAAAAATATTTTCTTTTCATTCATTCTTTTAAGCAATACAAGTAATTACTTTTAGAAATATACTTTTTAAATGATTTATTTTTTGCGAAACAAATGTATCCTTACAAAAAAAGAAAATTCCCAAGAAGATTGAAACCTTATTCCTATTCCATGTTGCTTACTGAGTACAATAGTTTAACTCAACTCTTTGATGAACGATACATATGAGTGCATGCAATCACGTGACATGGTGAAGGAATCCTGTCATTCCAGCTTCCTTTATAATGATCGAAACTGTCTAGATTTAATATGTAAATTCAACGTTACTTTTTTTTTTAATTCTTGATTAATCTATATATTGTGGTATTCTTTGGTATTATACCTATTTAAGAAATAAGACGATGATAATTGATCTTTGCAAAAGTTCCATCTGGTCTACGGCGAGGATGATAAGATCTTCAATGTGGAAATAATGAACAATATTGTGATGTTTTGAATTTCGATCCATTTTGGGATATATGAAATTATTAATTTATCAATGCGTTGTTAGTTGCATTTACTCTAAACTAGCCACTCATGAGATACTAAACAAAGAAAAAAAGCTATTAAGGATCCAAGTACACACGATCAGAGAACTTGACTATGGAATGAGGATTTGACCATAAGGATTAATGAGGAATGATCCTATGCCAATATAGGTTGATCAAGGAACGATTATAGATTGATTCACCAAGAGAATACAATCGATTGCGGGTGATTCGACATGACTATTGTATGGATTGTGAACAACCCTATATCGATGCCTAATGATCGTGTACTTTGAAACAAGCAATTGATCCCTCGTAATTACATGACAATGGAGGTCATCCATGAATCGAAAACTTAAACATGGATTGATATCACTTCAACCACGAGTCAAATATGCATAACTCCTAAAAGTCACCCGTTAATATGAAATATACTAAAGCTACGCTTGGTTGAATTTAGTCATGAATTTCAATCCACTTTCGAATATCAAACTTTCAAAGAACGTCAAGATTAAAGTATTGGACATCACCTCATTACCCCCATATTTATCGATTTGCACAAAATTTTCGGAAAAGAAATTAACGGGCCAAGAATTGGAGCCAAAAAGGGGTTGGGCCGGACGAAGGCCCAATAGTCCTCAAGCCCATTGAGGTTCAACCATGTGGGCCCAACCCAAGCCCACCAAGCCCAAGTGGGCCAAGCAAGCCCACTTAGCCATTTGAGCCCCAATTCAAGCCCATAAGCTTTTCTAAGCCCATCCCTCTTCATTTGAGCCCATCAAACCCACCAAGTCCAATCCAAGGCCCATTTCAATATTTTGGCCCAAGGAAAAATTAAAAATTTATGTCATAAATGTGAAATATCTATTTTGCCCCTTCTAGAAAGTCTTGGATTGTTGAGAAAAGCTTGAAGGAAAATATCTGTCTTGGCTTTTCTTTCCCTCTCTCTCATGTTTTCCCCTCCCCCATGTTTTTCTTTTTTCTCTCTCTCTTTCCTTTTCCCCTCTCAACTCTTACATCCCTCTTCCTTTCATTCTTTCTATCTTTTCCTCTTTCTTTTGTTCCCCCACCGCTCACCCCTGAGAAATCACCGCCACCATCGCCGTCTCGCTAGCCATTGTCGAGCCACTACGCAACCATCATGCAACCATCATCACCGTCCGTGCTATTCCGTTGTTGAGCTGTTGCCGCTCACCACCTTACCGAACTACCACTACCAAGACCCATTTTTACCGTGTGCCCTCTTGCCATTCTGGCCCAAGCTGTGCATTGCTCGCGCATCGCCATTGTGCCCCTGTCGCCAGGAATTGCTAACTGGTGAGTTAACGCTCTAATCCCTCTATTAGCATGTCAAACTTACTTAGAGATAGTTTAGTTCATAGTTAAATTTAATTAGGATTAGTTTAATTAAGTTAACCTTAATTAGTTTAGTTAATGATAGATTAGTCGATAATTTATCGTGATAAGTTATTGGAAGGGCTGATAAGCTAGTAAAATAAGCTATCAGGGTAAAGTTGATAAGCTATCGCCAAATAGGCGATAAGTTATTGGAAATGGTAATAAGTTATCGTCAAAAGGACAATATACTATCGAAAAATTTAGTGATAAGCTATCGTCAAAGGGACAATAGGCTATCAAGAATTTAATGATAGGCTATCGCCAAATAGGTGATAAACTATCAAAGAAGGGTTGATAAGCTATCATGAACAAGGCAATAAGTGTTGCTTAATATATGATTTTTCCTTGGATTTTTATGAGAATTTCTTGCATGTGTCATGTAGTTGGATGTCCGTTTGCCTTGAAAAATATTTGCCACATGTGAAACTTTGTTTCTAATTTTTAAAGAAGGTTTTATGGACATATAAATAATAAACCCTTAAGTGTCGGGTTTATATGTTGTATTTTATGATTTAACGATGTTATGATTGGACTGCATGCAAAATTTGACAGGTTAAATATATGTACGTGACCACGTGTGATTATTTTACTGCATTTTTATGTGTGAGAATGTTAGTAGTTTATTATTGGGAGCACATACCATGTTTACATTGGTTAATTAGGAGGTTAGGACCTAGAGTGCCAATATTTTCGTACGGTGCTCACTTTGGTGCCAAAACTTTTTTTCGCTTACTTGAGTGCAAATCGGAGTGAAGTTGTTCACTTGAGTGCCAATCTGCCGGAAAAGCTAACGTGCCGCCGGAATGCCGACGTGACCGCCGGAAAATAATTTTTTAATTTTTTAATTTTTTTTTTAAAATTTTTAAATTTTTAAATTTTTAAAATTTTTGCTGGCGAGGGCCACCGTTGACCCTCACTGCCCCCTCGCCGGCTGCGAGGCCTTGGTTGAGGCCGTCGCGGCCTCCCGCGCTTGCCGAAAGCCATTGCGGCCTTGCCTAGGGCCGGATCTAGGCGGGGCCGCTTGGCCTCGGCGCCGCCGCCATGGGTGAGGCCGTCGGCGGCCTCGGCCTCACCTAGGGCCTCGACGGCCTCACCTAGGGTCTTCGTGGCCAACGGCGGGGGCCCCTCGCCCAATCCGAGCGAGAGTTTAGCAATCGGCGCGAGGGTTAACGGTGGCCCTTTGCCGACCCTAAAAAAAAAAAAATCAAAAAAAAATTAATTAAAATATTGTTTTCCTGGCAGCCACGTTAGGTTTTCCGGTGGAGTGGCACTTAAGTGAACGTTTTCACTCCGATTTGGCACTTAAGTGAACAGAAAAAAAGTTTTGGCACTAAAGTGAGCGTCGTATGAAAATTATGGCACTCCTAGTGTATTTACCCGTTAATTGGTGAGAAATAAAATGGTCGAGTGGTTTGAAGTGCTCATGTGGTCACATTAAAGGAACCCGCCACTCAATAGGAGTTTAGGGACTGCCGATTTATCAGATACCCAACAAGGATCCAGATGCTGAGTGGCGATTAAGACCAAACCGAAGCTCCTTTGAGGAATGTTGTTTGTGATAGAGATCCTAGACATTGCTGTGCTCGATGGGCCGGGTCGATGCCCGGTCATATTGGAAGACTACCAACCTTCGGGTCATGTCGTGGCCTTAGGTGTCACACCCCGAACCCCGAGTACACAACAACCCCTTCCCTTGGCCAATAGAATACGACGTCCCAGGACGCGTCACCAACCATTCATTTTATTCTTTCATTATATGCAAGCGGAAGACGACCCATCCCCCGGTCAAACAGACAATCAGATAATCAAACAATCAAATAGGGATAGATGGATGAAAAGTAGAACAACAAAGAACTACTCATTTATACATATTCACTGGATTAACCAACAGAGGATTGTTTCCGATTTACAAGCCAATCAAAGAGCTAGATCCATCCTCTAAGCCAAACCAAAAAGAGACTAAGGCTAGGCTAATCCATCTATACAAAAAGAATCCTGGAGTTCAACACCACTATCACAGTGACCCATGGGACTCCGCCTCCGTCAGGTCGTAGTCGGAGGCATTCGAGTTGATCACCGGTGGAGCTAGGGTAGGATTCTCCACTATGCCATCAAGAGGGTCCAACTCCATGGGGTCCCAATCAGCGTCTTCAGGGCCTCTACTAGGTAGCCTGTCAAAACCACATGGAGGACTGATCAAAAGATCGTCCTTCCGAATGTACCATGCCAAGAACCAATGAGGGATTCATTGCCTCGATCCCTCGTCCACCTAGATGGTGGAGAGATACTTCTCATACAAATGCACCCGACCCGGGAAGCGGTGTTGCGTCACGACGGTCTTCCAATCCTTTGGGATCCTGAATCACACTGGCGGGTGCACCATTCTAAGGACCTAGAAATGGTTATACAATAACTAGTGAGATAAAATTTCAGCGAATCCTTGCCCTAAGCCCTGATTAGTACATCAACTTAACTCGAGGTATCTCTCTAGAACCACCCCTCAAGCAAACCAACAACAATCAACCATACAAATGCCCAAGGTCAACCAACAATCAAATAATCGGTTCGCATGCAAGCTTACCCGATATGCCATACCTTGTACGTTAAACTCCAACAAAATACAAGCAAAGGCACATGGCCATCGGTACTACAATTCATCAATCATATGCAAGTCGCATCACGGGTGATCTCACCTGGCCATTGCCACACCCTGTATATTATCAATTCATGAGTGTCATAAACAATGTGATCAGCTCATGCATAATTGAAACTAATGATGCCATGTTTCTAAATTCGTTCTTGCATCCACACGTGTTCCGATTATTTCTGCCTCTCAGGGCCACAACTGAACCCTCGTCGATGTCCACCGGTATAGCAAAAGCACGCCCTCCCCGTGAGACATGGCGACGTCGTGGGTTCTCTCCTAAGACGGCATTCCCGAAGGAGCATGGGCTCAGCATCTACTGCGACTCCACATTTGGATCCCCAACGAGTTTCCGACGAATCAGACTATCATCCCCCGAACTTTGGTCAGTGTGACGGGTTCAACTTAGTGATCATACAAGCATACCACCACAATCCACTTTTATCCTGAACATTAGCCAATGTACACATACTTGCATATACGGTCTCAAATCCCTTCTCATAAAAACGGTCCATTTCTATGTCCCTTAGACAAAGCATTTTCCCTTTTTTGGTGAAAACCATGCGATTCATGCACATGTCCATGCTTTTACACAACCAACTCACATCATAGGATCAAAGATATGAAATAAGGCAATTTTTCACTTTCGGATGAACAATGTGCGTGAACAATGCGCATAAATAATACCGCATGAATAGTGCACATAAACAGTAAAATTAAAAATTTAATAATTAATAAATTAAATTCAGAAATCAATCAAAACATTAATTAAAGCAAACAATCAATTAATTAAAGCTAAACAAGCTTAATTACTCATAAAACCACAATTATCAAACACTAAGCAAGATAAATCTAAACTAATCCTAACCATCTAACTAACCACCTATCTTAGGGCTAATGAAACTTAATTAAACCTAAATTAGGATTAACCCTAATTAAACCAACCCTAAGCAAGTTTAGGCACTAAATGAAGGATTAAGGCTAAACTCACCTGTTAAGTGGGTCAGAGACACGAGCACGGCAGCTATAATGGAGGCTACGCTCGGGAACCTTGACCACAGTGATCCAAGACCATCCCAAGGCTGAAACAACAACAACCAACTTCAGCTCTCACATAACTTCGAAATCAAACTCCACAAAGCGGAGAAAGAGGGCCGGGCCAAACCGACCGGTGCTCCTATGAGTGGTTGGCCGACAACCGACGATTACAAGGGTCAAGGGGATTGGCTAGTGGCTGGTTTGGGCGGCGGCTAGGTCGGAACAGGTGGAATAGCTTTTCGGGCGGTGCAAAGCTAAAACAAACAAGGCGACTAGCGGTGGCTTCTCGGCCAACGTGGCGGGTTGGCCAACGGCTTGGACCAACAAAAGGCGGCTACAAGGGACACGGATGGAGGCTCCTAGTCATAGCAGCGATTGGTGCGAGCGATGATCGAGGCCAAAATAACAATGAAGAACTCGGGTTTTGGAGGAAAAGGAGAAAAAAGAGAAGGAGAGGAATAAGGGAGAGAGAGAGATGGGAGAGCTGGTGTCAAGGCCTCATTAAAGCTCATCAATGCTTGCTCTATCCCCATGCAAATGACATCATCTTCTCTCTCTTCTTTTGTCTTTTCCTCAATAATATCTAAAGGGGCAAAATGGTCATTTCCACATTTGCACAATTACCAATCTACCCTTGGGCTGAGATGATGAGCAAGCCTAAGAAACGGGCTAGGAAATTAATAGGAACGGGCTCGGGAATTGGTTGGGCTAGAAATGGTTCAAAGTTAGACAATGGGCTTGGAAGGGTTAAATGGAGGGTTGGGTTCAATAGGCTCACTTGCTTGTCTTGGGCCCACCATGGCGGCCGCCCCACCTTGGGCGTGAAGCCCACATTGGCATTGCCCAACCCACATCCTCGTAGGCTCGTTTCCTTGACCCGTAAATCCCTTTTCCAACTATTCGGCTTTACCGGCAATGTCGACAATCGAATAAGCGTTGTCCAAAAGTTCATCCCAGACATTCCCGAAAATTCGTAATCCAATATTGGATTCTCATGCCTTATCAATTTCGCCCAAATGAAATTTTGGTACATCTCGGACTAACAGACAGCTTCGAAAATTCACGCGTAACTGACTCATGCCTAACTTAGTATCAAACCATGCTCAAGACGTCGCCCTATATATCCACAGGATTGTCCTTACACAAGTCTCACGGTCGAGTCATTTTTCCCAGGTCAAGTTCTTTAGTCGCACGAATTCTGTCCTCATTAGCCTTTCCCTTCAAGGTTTGTTTCTCCGAGTGAGATTAATAACAATGCATTGACAAAATTCATGTTCATATATCCCTTAAAGGACTCGAATTTCAGGACATCACATTAGGGGTCGTAATAATTGGAATACGCGTCACTGCATTGTGCATGAGATAATATGGAATGTGTTTTGATTATGTGTAATGCTTAATTGCATTAATTATGGCATATGTGAATTTATATCGTGCAGGGTATGTATCGAGGCAAGATAAGGATGTCTATGGGTCGATTTGACTGTTGATTATTCATTATGAGGTTTAACTATCAGATCACGTTTATAGTTAAGACAAAGCATAGGTCACTTTGCTATTGATCTGCCATCGATATGCAATTGAAGCCGGACCGAAGTTCCTTGAGGAATGCTATTTGTGGCGGAGGTCCCAAACATTGCCGTGCTCAATGGGGCGGGATGATGCTCGGTCATACAAAAAATTACCAACCTTCGGGTTGTACCGTGGCCCTAGGGGATGTAATAATTAAAAGACGCATCATTGCATTGTGCATGAGATAATATAAAATGTGTTCTAATTATGTGTAATGCTTGATTGCATTGATTATGGCACGTGTGAGTTTATATCATATAGGGTATGTGCCAAGGCAAGGTAAGGATGCCTGTGGATCAATTGGACAGTTGATTGTTCATTATGAGGTTTAACTATCATATCAATATTTATAGTTAAGGCAAAGCATAAGTCGCTTTGCTATTGATCTGCTATCGATATGTTGTTACATGTTTAGGTACTCCCGAGGTAAGCTGATTTCCTAATCGAGGCTTAGGGCATTAACTTAATGAGATTTATATCTCACCCATTATTGTTTAGCTATTTTCAAGTCCATCATATGGAGAATAGACAAGTGGTGCGGTTCGTTGCCATGTTTGGAAGGAGTAGATTAAGCTTAGCCCTGCTGGTTTTGTTGGCTCTATCACGCCCCGAACTCCGAGCACACAACAACTCCTTCACCTTGGTCAATTGAATGCGACGTCTCGGGACGCGTTACCGACCACTCATTTTATTTTTTCATTATGCACAGGCGGAAAATGAACTTCCACCCAATCAACCAAACAATCAATCATAAAAGGGATAGAAGGATGAACAATATAGCAACAACAAACCAACTCTTTTATTTACTTGTTTGATCAACTTCGGGAGCTCGGTGTTCTCCAAGATAGACCTCGAGGACAAAGCTACCATCAATTGAGGTTAAGAAGCAAGATATACCAAAAACAGCATTTCGTACGCGTAATGGTCATTATGAGTTTACCATAATGCCATTTGGTTTGACAAATGCCCTTATGGCCTTTATGGACTTGATGAACCGTGTATTCAATAAGTATTTTGATCAATTTGTGATTGTGTTCATTGATGATATATTGGTATACTTGAAAAGTCTAGAGGAACAAGAGAGACACTTGGGATTAGTACCGTTGGACCTTGAGGGAACACGAGTTTTGGTTGACTCGTGTAGCATTTTTGGGCCACATAATTTCCGACGAAGGGATTTATGTTGATCCAGCTAAGATCGAAGCCATCATAAATTAGCTGAGGCCTACGACAGTAATTGAAGTTTGAAGCTTCTTAGGATTGGCAGGGTATTATAGATGGTTCGTAGAGAGGTTTTCTGCGATAGCCATACCCATGATGAGACTATTGAAGAAAGAAGAAAGGTTTGATGGACAGATAAGTGCAAGCGTAGTTTCCAAGAGTTTAAGAGTAAGCTAACTACCGCACATGTCCTAACAATACCATCTAGTCCTAGAGGGTACGAGATTTATAGTGACCTCGTTGTACAAAGTACTGGGCTGCATTCTAATGCAACATGGTAAGGTGTTTGCCTATGCATCCCGACAGTTAAGGCCTCACGAGCTTAACTACCCGACTCATTATCATGGATTTCATGATAGGGTTACCAAAAAGTCAAGGAGGAAATGACTCGATTTGGGTAGTTGTTGGCAGGTTAATAGAGTCAGCTCATTTCATCGCCGTACAAAAGGATTTCGCATTAGACAAGTACGCAGAATTGTACGTGCAACAGATTATGCGCCTTCATGGAGTACTAGTGACGATTACGTCCAATCATGATCCCAAGTTTACAACAACTTTCTAGAAGAGTTTGCAATATGCTATGGGGACAAAACTACAATATAGCACAGCGTATCATGCACAGACGGATGGTCAATCGGAAAGGATGATTCAAACGCTTGAGGATATGATACGAGCTTGCACTGTAGACTTTAGAGGAAGTTGGGAGGAACAACTTTACCTGGTCGAGTTTGCTTACAATAATAGCTATCAAAGAAAGCATTAAGATGGCACCTTTCGAAGTACTGTATGGCAGACCTTGTAGAACTTCACTATGTTGGGACAAGGTTGGTGAATGAAAGATTACGGGACTGGAGTTAGTGCAACAGCCTTTGGATGCCGTCAAGGTCATTCGAGATAGGCTAAGGATAGCCCAGAGTCGCCAGAAGAGCTATGCAGACAAACGGCGTAGGCCATTGGAATACAAAGTGGGTGACCACGTATTCTTAAAGGTATCACCAATGCGAGGTACTTCAAGATTCAGCAAGAAAGGAAAATTGAGTTCAAGGTATGTTGAACCTTTTAAAATTTTGGAAAGAATCAGAGTTTTGGCATATCGTCTTGCGCTACCCCTGAAGCTTGCCCAAGTGCATGATGTCTTCCATGTGTCTATGTTGAGGAAGTATGATCTTGCCCCACCAACAGCTAACCCATACCCCTTTGATTACGACCCGATGGAGCTTGACTCGAATGGGTCATTGTACTTTGGTAGTCCCTATGGACGTATCGAGCTCAAGATTTTTACAGAGCAGATTAATTCAGCCTTAGCATCTTTTTGTAGGCTCGGAAAAAGAAACTCGCCCACCGACGAGCTTGTAATTAGAGGTGTTCCTTTAGGGGTTAATTTGGTAAATAAATAAAAGAACTGGTTTGCTACTATGATATTTGTTCATTCTACTATCCCTATTATGATTGATTGATTGACTGGGAGTTAAATCGTTTCCACTTGTGCATAACGGATGAATAAAAAGAGTGGTCGGCCGACGCGTTCGAACGTCGCAATCATTTGACCAAAGTGAAGGGGTTGTTGTGTACTCGGGATTCAGGCGTGACAATTAAGATTTTTACTTTGTTAATATTTCATTTTTGATGTGTCTAAATATAAGTTATGATCAATAAATTGTAATAGTAAGCGATAGTCGTTAAAGATGATAATTCACTACAATTGTACAATTAATAATACAAGTGGAATTTGGATAGAATCTAGAACCAATTTTGATTGGTTTCAAAGTATGTAGTGTAAGTTCTAGATTTCAAAAAAATGAAGAATCTATTTCAACTAGCTTCTAGGTTTCAAGTTCTTGGAATTTGAAACCGCTTACCCGTACTTTTTACTGTTCATTGCCTTCTTATTGTAGATCAGATTGCTCGAACAGTGCAGATCTGAGATCCCTGCCTCGCATTTGACCAGCCCGCTTCCATCCAGATCTAGGCTTGATGGCAAGCTGCCGAACCTCCAGATATGGAGTCTCAGCCCATGGCTCGGACTAGACACACTCGACGGCCTTCTAGGCGGTGATCCTCTTGAAGTGGCAGTCGATCCATGGAAATTTGTGAGATTCGGAATTTGGTTCTCTCTGCTTTACCTAATTGCCAATCGCTGCAAACCTTGGTTGTGGAAGAAATCCCGCTTCGCGACTCCATCCCGCTTCGATCCAAATTGCCAAATAAGAGGTCACATCCCCAAGGAAATGGGCACCTTGAAGAGCTCAACTTTGCAACTGATAAATAGTGGCTGTATAAAGGCCCCCGCCAGAGAATATTAACAGCATCTACGCTGCAACGCTCCTTCCCGAGACCTTTAGATTGGTAACTCCCTTCACAAATGGCACCCCAGACGATATTAACCCCTCCTCGCCTCTGTAACACTCAGGCAAGGGGTCGACGACGGCCCCCAACGCTTGCGTCGGCCAGCTAAGGCTGCCACCGACCTGTTTGGACCTAAAATCAGCCCAGGTCTGTGGCCAACCGAGCCGAGCCCTGGACCTCACCTGTCCCATGGTCGCCCATCCCTTGTCCTCGTCAAGGGCCATAAGGGACAAGTAAGTGTTGCGCCACGCTTGAGATGGGAGTGACCAGAGAGAGAATGAGCCAACAAGCAAAAAAACGTGTCAAGAAGATGGCTGACAATAACTAGTTGTCACATTAGCGATTTCCATCAGCAATTGACCAGAAAGTTTATATTGAAATTTTGCACAAAAGTTTAAGACTAAATCAGTAAAATCGAAATATTTAGAAATGAATCAATATTCAAACAATTGGTTCAGCACTGATGTGGTGATTTTCTCTTCTTCTTTTTATGTTAAATTTCTAAATATATTACCCAATTCACTTATTTTGCCTCAATAAAGTCTAAAAAATCATTAATTCCAAATGTAAGTCTCGTTGCCCCTAAACAACTTATGGTTGCGGATAAGTTACACCACGGTTTCACAAAATTCTGCAAAAACTAGTGCTTGCTAATAGACAATTGCAGGGAGAGATAATCAGGTGTTCTTAAAACAAGAGGTTTCTATCAATCCAAACAGATAATCTTGTATTAGGTGTTTTGAGTGGAAAAGAGGGTAACAAAATTTGTTTCACCGTTGACACCTAGATTTTGGCAATTTATTTAGTTATTCATTGCAATAAAAATTAGGGACCAATCCTAACACCAAGAAAAAAAATTGTTATTTTGCATAGTAATAAGTCCACATAAATTGCATTTTCATTGAACTGACTTACATAGGGAAGCCCATAGCTCAATTTAATTATCCGGACTAAGCCCGCTCGCCTATGAAATTCGGCCAAGCCCTAATCCTCTTTGCTTGTTGAAATTTGCATGTGCCTTGCACATAGGTGTCCTAAATTAGGAGATATCTTTGATCTAATATAGGAATCAAGAGGGCAGGTTCCTGGAAATTTTTAGAAATACATGTCGGTTAGATTTGAGCATATGATCGAATTTGTGGCTTGACAAACAATTCCATGGCTTTTGTTCAATTGAGGCATAGAGAGATGGAAGGATTGAATTACATGGCCGCTAAAGCTGACAAGCTCATTATGTTCTTGAAATGTTCACACTGTCTAGATGGCCATGACATGATGCTAGATGTCACTCATGGTTTGAAGGAATGGGAGACTGATTGGGGTAATCAATTCTCTTTGTTTTGCTAATATTTTAGTACAAGTCCTAATGCCAGTTCAGTGATGAACCTAGAAATGTCACTTACACCATAACCAATTTAGAATGACGTTTGAACGAGAGAAACAATATTGCAAATGTATTTGCACTTGAGGCTATTAGATTAAATTGGGCCGAGATTCCAAGTTCTGAAAAAGCTTTCAAACTTTACGACTGAATTTTTGATTGATTAAATCAGATCCACAGGTACCGTAGACCAAAGGATTCTGAGAAGGACGACTCAAGACTAGTCAAGTTCAAAAGGAAAGTCAAAAGACGATCCCCGACTAGACGGAATTCTGCAAGCTCTTGAGACCACTGGGAATTTGATGGGATGATAAACTTAGAATCAAACCACTGCTACTCCCAGTAACACCCCAATAACTGAAAATGGAAGGCAAAACGAGAATGGTGAACAACTAATGGACAAGTTAGTTGAATAGTTCCTGAAGCTGAGGCCCTCCCAATTTGCTGGGACAAGTGATCCCGAGGAAGCAACCTCAAGGATCAACGAGCTGGAAAAAACTTTTGTACTTCTAAGGTGCTCAAACAAGGACAAGGTAACATTGGCAATATACCAACTTCAAGGTAATTCCAGTCATTGGTGGAAGGCCACAAAGGAAAGGGTATTCTGCAAGGGTATTGCTACAATTTGGATTGCCTTTATTAAGGCGTTCAACAGCAAGTACTTCTCGGAATGTGCCCAAGATTAGAAAATGTTGGAATTCCTGCAACTTCACTAAAACAAGCTAACGGTTGACCAACACGAGGCAAAGTTCACGAAGCCATCTAAATATACTCACAAGCTAATCGAGAACCTAATGGATAAGGCAAAGAGATTTCGGAATGGTTTGAAGCCAGACATCCAGAGTTGACTAGTACCATTGAATTTGGAAGATTAAAATGAGCTATAGAGCAAGCCCATATGGTAGAGAAAGATTCCGTGGAATGAGCTGCCACAACAACTTATCAAGGAAGGCCTTGCCATCTATCTTCTCAAGACAATCAATGTCATGACAAGAGGCCGATATAGGGAGAAAAGCATTCCTATAGAAAGAATAATAAACTAACGGTTTCCACTCTGAATGAGATATGTCATAGTTGTAGGAAGCAACATGGCAATGCTCCCTATTTAGCTCAAACAGGAACTTGTTATGGATGTGGTCAACAAGGCCACATAATAAGAGACCGTCCACAATAGTGCAAAAATTATACCACCTTAACAACCACAAGTGATGTTGCAGAATGAAGTTCCGCCGCAAAGTAATCGCCCTCCGGCCTAAGGAAGAGTATATGCAATTAGTCAAGAAGAAGTGGAGAATTTCCAAATCACTACAGTAAATGAAGTGCTATTTATGATAGAATGCAAGTAGTATAGGATTGTTATAAGTAAATATGAGGAAAATGTTGGCCATGTACGACATTGACATCAACATAAAGATAGACTATCTTCAAGGGAGAATTTATTTTATCAGAGTGGCATAGTAGAAGCATCATCAAGTTGAAAATACTTCCGAAAATTTAGGCATTACCACATACAACCCTAAAATCAAGAAGATATGTCACGACTTTGTATTATCAACTTCAAAGGAAGCGAGGATGAGCACCTATATCTCATCGAGTTCTCCGATAACAATAGTTTTGAATAGAGCATCGGGATGATACCATTCGAAGCATTGTATGGTTGGATTTATAGAACTCCAATCTAATGGATTGAGGTTGGGGAAAGGAAGATTACTGGTCCAGAGTTAAACTAGTAGTCAGTGGATGCGGTCAAGATAATTAGAGAGAGACTTAAGACAGCCCACAACCGTTAGAAAAGCTATGCAGATAAACAGTAAAGACCTTTAGAGTTCCAAGTAGGTGATCACATATTCCTTAAGGTGTCAACCTAGAGAGGTATGTCACGATTCAGTAAGAAAGGAAAGTTTAGCCCAAGGTACGTTAGACCATTTGAGATTTTAGAGCAAATAGGGATTTGAAACTATCGACTAGCACTGCCACCTAGACTTACTCAGGTACATGACGTATTTCACGTGTATATGCCAAGGAAATATGACCCTAATTCAACATACGTGCTTAACTTGAAAAGTTGACGTGGACGATAGAATTTTATATATTGAAAAGCTGGGTGTGGATTGTGGCTATGAAAGAGAAGGTGTTGCATAATAAAGTAATTCCCTTAGTTAAAGTTATTTGGCAACATCATGAAATGGAAGGAGCAACCTGGGGAAAGCAAAGAGATAATGAAACATCAACACCCCCATCTATTTTAGGAACTAGGTATTTCTTTAAATTTCAAGGACGAAATTTCTTTTAGAGGGGAAGAGTTGTGACATCCTTAATTCGAACCCTAATCTCAGACGCGAGGATGGTCTAAAGTATCTATGTGCAGATAGACCATGAATTGATTCAAAGATCATTCCTAAGTCAACTATCCAATTGGGAAATGTCATTAAGGATTGAAATACCCTGAACAAGAGAATTCGACTATGGAAAAACAACTCGACCATAAAGATCGATGTGGGATAATCTTAAGCTCTCACAAGTCAATTAGTGAACGGTTATAGATCGACTTGGCTTAAGTATATATAGCTAGATTATGGATGATTCTGCACAATTATAATACTAACTGCAAACGACCCTAAACCGATTCCGCATGATCGTATACTTTAGAATAAGCAATTGGTATCATATGATTACATGACAACTGAGGGTCATCCATGAGTTGAACATGCACAAACATGGATTGATATCGAATCAATTACAGGTCAAACAAGTAAAAACTATCACGCCCCGACTCTCGAGCTCGTAGTAACCCCATTTTACTTGAGGTCTAACTGTACAACGTCCCGGAACTGTCATCGACCAATTCATTTTTATCTTGTAATTAAGCACATGTGGAAACGAACAACTCCCAAACCAAACAAAAGAAATAGCAACAACATTAAAGAGAGGAAAGACAACATCATATTATATATTTGAAAGTTAGCCCAAACTACAAAGACATATAAACACGCCTTACTACAGGAGAAAAGCTAAGGCCTACTCAAAAGGGGACCGGCCTAGCTAACCTAACATTGTACAAGTGGGGGAGGGCTCGTCAAAAAGGGGAATAGACCATAGCAACCTACTTGCTAGCCTTAGAGGGATCATTCTCTTCGATCCTTAGGTACTGCATCATCTAGGGCCTAAAAAGGTTAACCACGATGGGTTGAGATAAACTTAGCAAATTAAAGTCCTAAGCCCCGGTTAGGAACTTCGCTCGCCTCAGGAGTTTAACATACAACCTAAACCATCAAATCATCTAATACCACCTCGAGAATAACCACAAAAGAAGCTTTAAATAAACAGGTGCAATCACAGGTGACCCTACCTAGGCACACGCGACTCCGCAAAAACTGGCGTCAATCACCTCACCATAGCAATAGGAAACATGCAAATAATCGAGCATTGCACAATTATTCTCATATCTCAATGCCCACACGTATTCCGATTATTACAACCCTCAAGGCCACGGCATAACTTATGGTTGGTGATCAATTGGTCGTAGACCGCATCGTCCTCCCCTTGAGGCACGGCGACGTCATAGGCTCTCCCCACCACGACATTCCCTAAGAAGCATGGGCCCGGCCTCAACCGTGACTTTGCATCTAATCACCGTCGGCGACCCAATGGCCACGGCACAACCCCGAAGGATTGGCGATCATCCAGCTATACCAGTTATCAACTTTAATCGACCACGCAACACATCAGCAAATAATTCATTTTTGTCTTTGCTTTGGCTTGGTCGTGAATGCAACATAATTTGTGCTCACGCAACATGTAGTTACATTTAGCACACGTATAATGAAATGCGGCAACAAATAATCTTCACATACACAATGCAAACTAATTAATCATGAAGAAATTCAATAAACCAAGCCATTTTAATATCAATTGGTCTACGATCATGCATTTCTTCATATTACACGGGTATGTATAACAATCGGCACGTCAAGGAAACAATGCAACCAAGAACACATCAATTTCTAACAATTTTTAGCTTTTGCATGAATGTCATGCCGTGAACAAAAATGAACCGTACTTCTTCCAAATTTAATTAATTAAACAATAAAAAATTAAATCTAACCATGGTTAATCAATTAACTCAACCCTAGCTAATCTAACCTAACCATGATTAACTTTTAACCTTGATTACTTTTAAAACTAACTATAGTTACTTTAATTAATTAACCCTAGTTAATCTAACACTAACTCTGGTCAAGTTACTAACCTTAATCAGCCTAATTAATCAGCCTAATCCATTAATTAACTTTAATTAAACACAAACATACAAATACACTAATTAACCCCTAAGTAAAATTAACCTCTAAACAATTATTAAGAAATTAACTTACTTGGATCGGAAATCCGGTGACACCGGTGCGTAGAGGGGAACGAGGGCTATGAGGAGTAAGCTCGGGGATGATAACGAATGACAAACGATGGCCGAAACGGGCCAAAAAGGCCTGGAGTTACTGTTCACGTGGAATCTGTGCAGCTGAGCGGAAAAGGCCGAAACGGGCGACTAGTGGCGACTAGGGGTGGCTAGCGGTGTGCAGCTGGCTCCCTGACTTCGGGGACTACACTTTGGGCGATGGTGGCGGCTCCAATGGCAGCAGCAAGGCTGTTTTTCGGCTGGAAAACAGCAAGGACAGCAAGAAACAGCAAAAATAGAAAAGAAAAAGAAGAGAAAAAGGGAGAGAGAGAAGAGCTGCTATGCTGGACGAATTTGGGGAGAAAGGAAGAGAGAGAAGGCTGTGGAAAACTTGAAGGAGAAGCCAAGGCAAGTGGGCTTGCCACTTGCTTGAAGGACCAATCAAAAACAAACAATAAACAAGCAAAAACAAAGCCCACTTGGGCACAAAAGGAAAAAGACCAAAATAGAGAAGCCCATGGGCTAAGGAGAGAGAGGAACCTAGGCCAGCTTGGGCCCTTTTTGGGCTGGGCTGAATGGGCGCAAGGCCCATTGAGCCGCCGGTCTTGGGCCGGCCGACCCCCAGGCTTGAAACCCGGTCTAATTTTTCCTTTTTCCGACACATATGTGTCCAACGGAAAATCCCAAAATAAATAAGGCGACGTCCAAATATTTAGTCCTGATATCACTAAGAAGTCAGTTCCCAAAATCAGATTAAAAATCGGGGCTAAATTGAGTTGATTGCAACCGTAGTACAATTTGGATTATCGGGCGCCCCTTTAGGACTTTTTTTCACATTTAACCCGTGGTCAACCATTCTTTGATCCACGTTAACATCAATTCTCGAGTCAGGGACATCCCTCGATTGTCGTGTAATCACAGGGGCTCAATTGATAATCCCGAGTATCAGATGAAAGGTGCGTTTGGTATGGCATTTAGAAAGCCCCTTGGGGCCCCAAAGCCCCTTGAGGAAAATTTGGGGTGTTTGGCAACCCATCCCCAAGGAGCTTTCAAATGAAAGTCAATTCTCAAAATGCTAAAGGCACCAATTAATGAAAAATTATCATTTGCCTATTTTGCCCTTAAAATATTATTGAAAATCCACTTTTAC
Organism: Corymbia calophylla; assembly: GCA_014182845.1. Classification (NCBI taxonomy): domain Eukaryota; kingdom Viridiplantae; phylum Streptophyta; class Magnoliopsida; order Myrtales; family Myrtaceae; genus Corymbia; species Corymbia calophylla. The sequence goes on along the minus strand of CM024697.1, from coordinate 32,805,901 downwards.
CCTTCTTAAAAAGTGAAACCCTAGATATTTGCCTTCACACATTCCTTTGCAACTCCACGTTCTCTCCCTCTCTTTCTCACGACATCAAATTATGCTCCTCTTCCGGCACCGGGCTCTCTCCTGCGCGACGATTCCGACGCTACGCTCTACTACTCCTCGCTTGATTGCACCGGCAACAACCTCGGCCGGCTCCTCTTCCGACGCGACGACTATTGCTCCTCTTCTGACGCATGTCGCGAGGGCTCCTCTTCCGACGCTAAGCTCTGCTGCTTCTCGCTCAACCGTGCCGGCAACAACCGCATTAAGCTCTGAGGTAAAAATTGATTTTGGGTGTTTTCGCAAGGAGTTCTGATTTGTGGTTTTGCTTGCTCCGATTCTAGGTTTTTCTTGTAAAGGGAGGAATTCCTCAATTCTAGATTTTGCTTGCTCCGATTCTGGATTTTGCTTGCTGGGTTTGGGGTCTTCGCAGTCGATGGTCACTTCGTGGATCTTGGACAGGAGGATGGTGAGGGACTTGCTGATTTCGGAGGCCTTTCGTCACTGTAATGAAGATGGGTCTAAATAGGCTCGAGCTAGGCTCATGAAAGTTGTTGACTTTGAGTAGTGGGGTTGGCTTTGAGGTTGGGCACTAGCCATAGCGAACTGACTTTGCAAGTTCAATGACAATGAAATGAGCAGAGACGAAAATGGTAAAGAGTAGAAATTCGACTTTAGAATGTTATATGCAGATTCAAGAAAGTATTGTGTAAGAAGCCTGCTTTATGATATCTTTCTTCAATCATTATGATACAAACACAACTGCAATAAGCATCGATCATTGATGGGCAATATGTTTTATGAACTAGACAAATCAAATGACAACGATGAACCAGACCAAAATTACACAGACAACGCATCTTGCTTTCTAATCTCTTGCATCAATTCAATGTGTGTGTGTGAGAGAGAGAGAGAGAGGGAGAGGGAGAGAGGGAGAGATGAAACCTTCTCAGACTTGGGAATGAGCTTCCTCAAAGTGGCAAGCTGTGCATTGATTCTATCTCTGCGCCTTTCCTCGGCTTGGCTATGACTCTTGGAAACACTTGCGCTTGTGCTCACAAGTGTTTTAAGCTTTTTGTTCCTCACTTCTTTAAGTCATTCTCCTTTCCAGTTGGGCCTCTACATTTTTGCTATGATTGCAATATATAGTCTTGTCACTTCAATTTAATTGGTTTGCTTTGTGTAGAACTGCTTTTAGTCAAGCTGGGGCTTAAGAGGAGTTTGATAGAAACTAAAAACGCTGACTTGGTCAATGTGTTGTGATAAGTTGGTTAGCATTTTCAAATTGTTAGATCTTGAATTAACACTTCATTTAACACTTTGATTTGTGTTTGACATCTATTTTTTGGTTGGTAGAAGTTTGTTAGATTGAGGCAATCTTTTTTCTTGTCCGGTGAAATATCATATTTTGTACTTTATTTTCTGTCAATTATTATCCAAATGGTTTTGAGGATTTTGTCTATACTTTTCAATAGTTTTCCAATTAGCTTTATTAGGATAATTAAGAGATGTTTAGGAAATATTGTCTCATATGAACGTTTAAGTCTATTGTCTTTAAACTTAAATTACATTTGTTTATGTTGCTTTATTAGTAGATGGCAAGTTCATCAAAGGAAAAGGCACTTTGGAACCCCCGAAGATGTAGAAACTTTTTGTAAGTTGTGTGTTGAACAAATTGACAATGGTAATCGTCCTACAAACAACAAAAGGGATGGATGGACAATAATAATTAAGAAGTTTGAGGACCTAAGGGGAAAAATATGATAAAGGTCAAATGAAGAGTAAGTGGAACAATCTTAAGGAAGATTGGAAAATATGGAGGATATTGATCCTAAAGGAAACAAGATTAGGATGTGATCCAAAAAAGAACACTATTGATGCAAGTGATGAATGGTGGGAGAGGAAAATTCAGGTTTTTTCCCATTCTTTTATTTATTTTTTATGTCCATCTTTTTTTTATACAACTTACGAAAATGTTTATTATAACAGGAAAATCCTAAGGTTAGAGCTTTTAGAACGAAAGGCATACATCCGGATCTTCAAGTTTTGTTGGGTAGAATGTTTGGAGATACTGTTACTACTGGAAACATCACATGGAATCCTGCACAAGGCGTATGTGTTGATGAAGATGTTGTGGCCACACAATTTGATATTGGTGATTGTGCAGGATTTACTGATAATAATATAGAGTGTGATGTGGGTGAAAAGACTGGTGAACAAACTCAAAACAATAAAAGAACGTCGCGAGTTCGGTGAGGCAATCTCAAGGAAAGAAACAAAAGAAATTGACTACATCTGCCAAACTAGCAACGCAAATGAAGAAAATTTGTTCAGCTATTGAAAGTATGAGCCATGCTAGAGAGTTCGATCCTTACAAGAAAATTATGGAAACATTGAAAGCTATACCTGAGATTAAGCAAAATCAAGAACTATACTTTTTTGCACTAGATTATTTTGCTGAAAAGAAAGACAATAGGCAAATCTTCATGAACATGGATGGTGATAAAGAAAAAGTTACATGGATCAAGTATAAGTTTGCACAGCGTAATCGACATTAGGATGTTAGCTACTTATTTGAATTTTTTCATATGCAACGTTGTTGTAATGTGAGACCTATTTGTATTACTTATTTGTACTAGTTAACGAGACATATTTATGTTATATTGTGAGACATGTTCCTAATTTGTGTTCTCTTTATTTAGTGAAATTTGCATATATATGATGTTAACAAGTGTTCTTGTTGATGATTGGTCTAGATAATTTGTCATTTCTCTTATTCTAATTCTATTTTGTTACTTTAACCAATTGTGGATGATTCTCCTGAAAGAGAATATTATGAAAAAGAGAAAGATGAATATTGGCAACTGTGTGCAGCTGCGCATACCTACGCTGTTTATCAAGCAACAATTGGTTAGAAAATACCGTGTATGACCTCATCATATACAAGGAAATGCGTGGTTAAGAGAATTGATGGGCATAGATGCTAATCCTAAAAGGTTTTATCAACTGTTTAGAATGGATAGAACTGTGTTTAAGATTTTAATGCATGACTTAGTGACACGATATGGTTTGCGAAGTTCAAAAATATTGATGTTGCAGAAATGTTAGAATTGTTTCTTCATATTTTAGGACACAATATAGGTAACAGATTAGCACAAGAGCGCTTTCAACATTCTAAGGAAACCATATGCAGGCTATTTAGCTTAGTTTTGGATAAAATATGTGAAATGGGAGCAGATTTGATCCAACCATCCGATCGGCGATTTAAGGAAGTTTCAAAAAAGATAAGAAATAATACAAGATCTTTTCCACATTTTAAGGTAAGTTATGATTATATAATAGAAAAGATGAACTAAATATAAATCAAGTAATATTTGTGTTCTTGTTTTAGGATTGCATTGGAGCTATAGATGGTACACATATTCCAGCGATGGTACCTACAAGTGACCAACTTCATTTTATCGGTCGAAAAGAAACACCGACGCAAAATATAATGGTTGTGTGCAATTTTAACATGGAATTTATTTATGTTTGGGCCGGTTGGGAGGGAACGGCTCATGATACACGTATCTTTTATGAAGCCATTAGGAGACGTGATTTGCAATTTCCTCATCCTCCGAAAGGTATGTTAATCAATGGTTTTTACGCATTAATATATATGTGTGTGTGCGCGCGCGCGGGCGCGTTTTATGTTAATTAAATTTACAATATTTTTGTGCAGGTAAATATTATTTGGTAGATGCTGGATATCCAAATCCTACCGGTTATTTGGGGCCATATAAAGAAGTTAGATATCATTTGCCTAAGTTTCAACGAGGTCCTCAACCGGTAGGTTATAAAGAGGTGTTCAATCGTACTCACTCCTTACTACGATCAGAAATTGAGCGAGCTTTTTAGCGTATTGAAAAGAAGTGGAAAATTCTAAAGGGTATGCCAAGTTATCCATATACAAAGTAAGTGAAAATTGTGATAGCAGTAATGACTTTGCATAATTTTATACGAAGAAATACCGTCAATGATGCACATTTTGATAGAGTGGATTTGGATCCCAATTTATATACATCGGATTCCGATGATGTAAATGAGGAGAGTAATTCTTCAAATGATGATGTAGCATCTGATGTGACACGTTTACGTGATGAAATAACTATAAATTTAATAAATAGTTAGGGATGTTTGTAATTTTTAAGGATAATGAGTTTCTTTCCTCGAAGTATGTGTTACTATATTTATTATACTGAAAGTATTATTCTTTTAATTAAAAAAAAGGGTACATGAATTTTTTTCATTTGATATTTTTTAGCAAAAAAAAAAAAATTTTAATAAAATTGTTTATATGACATCTTTAACATTGTTGTCAAATATAAATTAAAAAAGTTGTAAACATTTTTTTTTTAATTTTAAGCATATAAAAATTTAAAAGCTTAGATAAATCGCCAAAAGGGCTTTTCAAATGTGTTTTATACTAAACAACATTCTTCTCAAAGTTGCATTTGAAAGCGAATTTATCAAACAGTCTTTTACATTTCCTCAAAGCCCTTTAAATAAACGCTTTGCATTTCCCTAAGGAGCTTTCTAAATGCCATACCAAACGCACCCGAAAAGGATTCGATTTAACGTCGTTCGTAGTTCATATCGAAGTCGTGCGAAAATCACCTGCAGTTTGACTTTGTACTTCTACCGAATCGATTTATTTCAATTTCCTTAATAGTCTAGTACTTAGAGGATATCGTTCCCACCCAGATCCTCATGGTCGAAGGGTTCGTTCCTAATCGAAATTGGTGAGTCGTACGAATATCGTTTCCTATTAGCGCCTCTCTGTAATCCGTTATCCCAAGAACACATAGCTTGGAATATTTGTACTGACCAGGCATTCAACTAACTTCGCCATTTTATAAAATTCCAAAATGGGGTTGATTCTCAAGATGTTACAAAAACCCTAAAATCGCCCATTTGTATAGGCCATGTCAAAACCGCTTTCAATCGATTTTAACCATGAATTACAATCCGATTAGGGGAGTCAATCTATGGACAATTAAGAAATAATCTTATTCAACAACGCTTAATTAGTCTTTTTAATTATCGTTAAGCCCTAATTTCTGGGCAAGTGGAAGTGGACCAATTTTAGGAAACCCATAGAGATTTACGCCCAAGAGAGAGAAAAAGCCCAAGAAGCCCATGAAACCTTGTCTTGCCCAAGCCCAAGCCCAAGTCAAGCCCATTGAAAGTTTTAGAAGCTAGCACATTAATACCCACATGTGTGAATAGTATTTTGTATTATTAGCCTTATTAATGCACCTTCTAGAAGACTAGTTGGGAGGAAATTTAATTTTTTGTCTTGCTTGAGGAAGGATGGACGGCACTTTAAAAGAGGAGAAGGAGAAAATGAGCTAGTTAATCTTATTGGTTGGTTTTCAACTTAAGACATGTGCTTAAATGAATAGCTTATGATGAACTATAAGAGAGACTTGGAGGGGAAGCTTGCAAGAAGGCTTCTTGGCCTTGTTTTTGCTTGGATGGAAGGATTTTATAAGAAGGCTAACCTAGTTAGGCTTTAGGTTTCATCATGGTAAGAGCACTCTTGCAAGAGACTTAAGGGGAAAGGCTTCCTCATGTCTCTAATTTCTCTCCTCTCATTTCTCTCCCTTCCCCCCCCACCGCTGCAAGCTACATGCTGTCATCGCCATCCATCCGCTTATAAAAATCCAAAAATGCGACAACACGCATCAAAATAGAACAGGGCAGCAGCAGATGAATGCAAAATTATGAAAAAATGAACATGCTAACAATGTCAAAAATTCATGAAATTTTCCACATGATAGTCCTGAGGATGCCAAAAAATTTCATGGGTGTCCAAGTTCCAGATCACAACAGAAAAAATCTATCAAAAATGGAAAAATCCAGACATACAGATGACCATGTATGTATTCCGAATTTTAGGATTTTCCAGATTACAGGGTAACATTGTAAAAATGGAAAAATAGGTCAATAGACATGTAAATGGCATGATTTTTGATGTTATTAGAAAGCTTAATGAATTTTCTAAGACTTTATAAGAGATGACATGATCAATTAAGGTCATTTACTTATTCAATCATGGACATTTTCATGAACATACCAATTGGCTAAATTCATGGCAGCAATCATATGAACAAATTGCATGGTTTAACTTTCCTATATGACAAGGCAAAAGTGTGAGATAAATCATATAGGTCAAGTATCAAACCACAAACAGTTTTCTTCAAGGGGTCGAGGCCTAATGCAATCATCAAGCATGATATAAAAATGATGATAACAGGACATACATTGGACTGGTTCACGATGACAGAACCTAATTATTAGAAACCATGCAATAACGGGATGAAATGATGTTCAATTAACGTGGCATAAGTGTCCTTAAGATGACATTATGACATGTAACATATTCATGGGGTGTTCATGAACAAACAATCACAATCAAGCGTACAATTACACACAAATGCATTCTTGAGTTTATACAGGGCAATACATGGGTCAGGACGATTTTTAATGGATTTCATCTAGTCAATGACATTTAAAAATCATGAGAAAAATATATGACATGACCAACACTCATATGAACAAATGTCTAGAGGAATCAACCCAAAAGGAGTTCGGGAAACATCATAATAACGTTTGAATTTCGGATTCCAGAACATGTAGACCAGTAGAATAGAGGACGTATTTGAGTGGATTTGACCTAGTTGTGCTCAAAACGCACAAATTTCATGAAGAACTCCAGATCAGATTCCGATCACAAAAATCAAAAAAAAATCGCGAAACCAATACATGCAATCAAGAACCCCGAAAACACAGTAGATGTGACGGTGATGTTCGGGCCATTCATCCCATCATGATGATCTCTAAAATTTTCAACAAAAATATATGTTCCAGATTAACATCATGTGAAAATTTTTCGTGAAGGAATCACTCAAAATTTTGATTATAAAAATCGGAAAAAAATCGCAAAGCAATAAAGGTCGGGTCCATCATAGAACAACAGTCATCAAACACATCATCACAGAACACAGAGGCGGCTTTGTGGAAAGCTTTCAGGCATCAAATGAAGGCTGATTGAGGTGATCTATATCTCGTCGGAGAGATTATCCAGGTGTATCAGTCTGGAATCCAAACCTAACATATTAACAACAATCTCTTAATCAACCATAATCACACCACATTCATTCAAGTAAATCAGTCCATGAACATCATGAAACATCATAGCAACATCATGAAACATCACAACAACTTTATCAATCACAAAATCAAACCTAAACTCGAGTTCTAACCCCGATCGCCTATTGTGGTCTCACTTTATTGAACTCATGATGAGGAGACCTACCTTCGGTGAAGTTTAGCCATTAAATCAGACTTAAATCTGAAAAAAAACTGAACACTAGTAGCTTTAGGATTATCACAGGGACACCAGAGGGCCTTCTGGTTGTCGGAAGGGGGAGGATCAACGTCAGAGATGCTCTGATCAACACTAAATCAGAACCAGTCCCAGTCTAGATCAATTTGTGACACCCGGGAAGAAATCGAGCAAAACAGCTCGATCGGATGCCAATCGAAGGAGGTGCCAACCACCAATGCTTTGAGGAGAGAGGGAGGGAGGCTGAGAAGTCTTCTCGTCGCCGAAGAGGACAAGATTGGTGCCGAATGATCGCTGGTCTTCCGCTGGACAGAACCGGTCCAAGTTAGACCGGCCTTCAATCGCCAAGGGAAGATCACCTCACACGGGACGATCGGAGAAAAACCAAAGCTCTAGCTAGTCACTAGAGATACGGATGGATGAGGAGGATCGTTAGGGATGGTGGCCAGTAAGGCATCGACGTTGGAGGAAGTCCGGTGAAACCGCTGCTGATTTTTGAGAAAGAGAAAATGGGCAGGAAGAAGAGAGAGATAGAGAGGTTTTGAGAATTTCAGCTAGAGAAAGAATGTAGATCTAAAAAGATGGCCTCATCCTCAATTTTGGAGGGAAAATGATATATATATGTCTCCCTAATCTTGCCAAGGATTAACCCATGTGCCTAACTAACTCTTTTGAATTTCTAATCATGATTAACACATTTAACATGTACTAATTTGAAGGGCTGAGATTTAATGCAATCAACGGTTTATAAAATTTTTGCAATTAAGAACCTAATTAGGGGCAATTTTGTAATTTCACTAAAACCTTTGGGTCATTTTGCAAATTCAGGAAATTTAAGGACATGGAGGAGCCAGATTTGAGCTGGGCCACCGCAAGGTGGTGGTCACTAGCCAGAGGATGGCCGAACTGGCTGAATTGTCGATGACAGATCTGACCGGTTGGACTGATCTTGTACCAATTCGATCGATTTGGATGGTTTTTGGGGTGCTTTTGCTCTGATTTTTCTTGGTTTATGCAATTTAGTCCCTCAAAGAAAACTTGTTTTATATCAGAAAGAAAACGGTCCAATTTTGAAGAGAAACGGATCAATTTCAAACAAATTAGGCTAATTAAACCATAAAAAATTCAATTTCATGATTTTTTATTAACCTAATTGTCTAATTGTCATGAAAATTATTAGACCTATACCATGGGTACTCCAAATTGAACTTTATAGACCTTAAATTGGACAATTCTACCTAACTACTGGTCTCAATTTGCAAATTAATTGAAATTGAACTCAATTAGAATTGCGAAACACTTATTAGTTTGTTTGCTCATGCCTAGGAGAACTTATTGTATCCTAATTGACCCTTAATCAATTACACAACATTTTCGTCAAAATTGAATCAATGGCAATATCCAAATTGAACTTCAACTCATCAAACTAAACCCTAGTCATGAATGAGTCAATTCGAATTTTTTGAATCGGAGCTCAAAAACCCTATTTTCTTAAGGTCTAGTAAGCTAAATTTTCCAAATCAATGAGTCAGCAAGTGAATTTACCAAAATCGACCACGAATTTGGACTTAACTCACAAATTGAATAGAATTTAAGTATTACCTCACAAATCATGAAGAATCAATTCGGACCCTAATTAGGGGCAAAAGTGTCAATTCACATTTCGCTTTGCCCGATCCCAAAATTGCTTAAACGATTGAATGGGTAATTGTTTCTAGATCAAAAGTTGTAGAAGGAACTAAACTTAATTATGACTAGAATGATAGTAATGTCATTTTTGGTCGCTTATGAACCTAAAACTGAAAAATTCGAAAGACAATGTTCTTAATCAATTTTCAAAAAATTCTCAATGGTAAAGTCAAATTGAAGCTAAAATGAAGTGATTTATGATTTTTGTATTTTTCAATTTTTTTGGTCAAAGGTTTGACCACCTTGACCAAAAGTCAAACCATAATGAACTTTTTACTAAGAGTTTGATTTTATGGTCAAATCTTTGGATTTTTTTTTCAAAATTTCTACCTCTAAAGTGAAATTAAAATCAAAATGAAAATTTTGAAGCAAAAAGCCAAAATTTAACCTAAGGTTGACTTTTGGTCAAAGGGGTGACCAAAAAGTCAACCAAAAAGTTAACCGTTTGACTTTTCGAGTTTTTGTGTGAAATGAATAGGAAATTGCTTTCTAAAACCAAGACAATAGACAGAATTGAGAAACAACACCTTTCTTTTTAAAAAGCAGGCCTCATCGCAATCAAGAACCCCTAATCCAGTTTTTCTATCTTTAATAATGAGTTAACTAAAAATCAGGTGTCAACAACTAGTCAATGTGCCAACCTACATCAAGTAGGGGCATGGATTGGTATGCCTCAATATCGACCAACCAAGCGAGGTATGTTCCGATACACCTCGACACCGATCTAAACCAACGAGACTTATCCATGGTCGGGGCGTACTTAAATAACGCGTGATAACATGACGAGAACAAGTAACATCATACTCAAATAAGCATAAACAAGACTAGAATTCACGTCCAAACTATGTAGAGCAGCATCCTAGCCAATGATTAAAGGATTCACTCACAAAATTGGGGTGAAATCTACGATGAAGAACAATCAAGCAAGCTAACAACGCAAGGCAGCTCACGGCTCACGATAGCATTCGACAACGGCAATGATGGTATGCAACTTGCGACGGTGGTAGGGCAAATGGTGGCAAAGGCAAACAGCAATGATGAATGAGAGGGATAGAAAGAACGTGAAGGGGGAGAGAAATGAGAGACATGAGGAAGCCTTCCCCCTTAAGTATCTTGTAAGAGTTCTCTTGCCATGATGAGTAGCCTTCCCATGAAATCCTCCCATCCAAGTAAAAGTAAGGCCAAGGAGCCTTCTTGCAAGCTTCCTCTCCAAGTCTCTTTTATTGGTCATCATAAACTATCTATTTAAGCACATGTCTTACGTTGGAAACCAACCAAAAAGACTAACTAACTCATCTTCTCCTTCTTCTCCTATAAAGTGCTACCCATCCTTCCTCAAGCAATACCAAAAATCAAGTTTCCACCCAACTAGCCTTTTAGAAGGTGCATTAATGAGGCTAATAATACAAAACACTATTCACGTACATGGGTATTAATGTACTAACTTCCAAAACTATCAATGGGCTTGACTTGGGCTTGGGCTTGGATAAGACATGGTTTCATGGGCTTCTTTGGCTTTTTCTCTCTCTTGGGCGTGAATCTCTATGGGCTTCCAAAAATTGGCCCACTTCCACTTGTCCAAAAATTAGGGCTAAATGATAATTAAAAAGACTAATTAAGCGTCATCTCATTTTCTTAATTATCCAAAGATTGACACTCGTAACCCAATTGTGATTCATGGCTAAAATCAATCAAAAGGGGCTTTGGCACGCCTATACGAATGGGCGGCTTTTAGGGTTTTCACACATTCGGCCCGTGGTTGATTCGATATTAATCCAAGTTTGTGCATATTTGATTGATGGATGACCCTCGATTATCATGTAATCATGCGAGACCAATTGCCTATCCTTAAGTACATGATCATGTACAATCAATTTAGGGTTTGTTCGCAATTAGTAGTGTAATCGTACGAATCACTCGCAATTCAACTATATATACTTATGCTGAACCAATCTATAACCGTTCACTAATTGACTTTAATGGCGTAAGATTGTCCCACATCGATCCTTAGTGTCGAGCTATCTTTCCATGATTGAATTCCTTGGTCGAGCGCATTTCAATCCTTAATGGCCTTTCACAATCGGATAGTTGACTCAGAAACGATCCTTGAATAAATTCATGGTCTATTTTTGCTATCTGCATATTGATACTTTAGACCATTCCTCACGTCTAAGATAGGGGTTTGAATTGAGGATGTCACAACTCTTCCCCTCTAAAAAAATTTCGTCCTCGAAATCTAAAGAAATACCTGGTTCCTCAATAGATGGGGGTGTTAACACTTAATTAACTCCTCACTTTCCTAAGTTGCTCCTTCCATTTTATGATGCTTCCAAATGACCTTAACTAAGGGAATGACCTTATTCCGCAATACCTTCTCTTTCCTATCAATAATCTGCACCGGCTTCTTAGCATAAAATACTCTATTGCTCGCGTCGATCTCTTCGAAGTGAAGCGTATGTGCCGAATCAAGCTCATACTTTCTCAACATAGACATATGAAATACATTGTGTACCTAAGTATATCTTGACGGAAGTGCCAAGTGGTAGGTTGATTTCCCTATTTGCTTTAGAATTTCAAAAGGTCCTACATACCTTGGGCTTAACTTTACTTTCTTTCTGTAACGTGATGTACCTCTCATAGGTAATTAGAGAGAGATCTAGAACAGCCTAAAGCCGCCAAGGAAAGTCACCTAGATAAACAGTGAAAACATTTAGAGTTCCAATTAGCTGATCATGTTTTCCTTAACCACGTCTACTGAGAACTAGACTAACTTTGGAGTAGTAATCTTCATTTCCTTGACATCATTCCAATGGAATGGATTTCTACTCGCCCAACCATACAATGCTTTGAACGATGCCATCCCAATGCTCTACTAGAAATTGTTACTTTTGATGAACTCGATGAGATATAGGTGCTCATCCTCACTTCCTCTAAAGTTGATAATACAAACTCGTAATATATGCTCTTGATTTAACGGTTGTCTGTAGTAATGCCTAAATTTTCGGAAGTATTTTTGATCGACAATGCTTCCATTGTACCACTCTAATAAAAATATACATTCCCCAAAGATAGTCTATTCTTATATTTATGTCAATGTTGTACATGGACAACATGATTAGATCTATTGTTTCTTTTTATTTACTTGTAACAATCCTACACTCCTTGCATTCTATGTTATATAGCACTTCATTCAAAGGGTAAAAGTCTGGAAATTCTCCACTTCTTCCCGAGTGATTGTGTATACTCTTCATTGGGCCGAAAGGCAATTACCTTGCAATGGAACTTCGTTTTGCAACATCACTTATAGTTGTTAGGGCAATATCATTTGCCACCATTGTGGACAGTCTCTTATCATGTGGCCTTGTTGAAAGCATAGCCACAACAAGCTTCTATTCAAGCCAAATAGGGAGCATTGTTGTGCTGCTTCCCATGATTGTAGTATATCTCATCTGGAGCGGAAACCAGTCTTAGCTTCTAATCCTTCTTACAGGGATACTTTTCTCCTTGTATCGGCTTCTTGTCACGACACTAATTGTCTTGAGAAGTTGAGTGACAAGGGCTTTCTTGATAAGCTGTTGTGGCAGCTTACTCCAAGGAATCTTTCTCTATCATCTAAGCTCACTCATATAGCTCGTTGTAATCTTTCAAATTCAATAGCACTAACTGACTCCAGATGTCACGCTTCAAACCATACCGGAATCTCTTCATCCTATCCACCGAGTTCTCAATCATCCTAGGAGCATACTTGGACAACTCCGTAAACTTTGCTTCGTACTACTCAACTATCATTTGGTTTTAGCGAAGTCGTGGGAATTCCGATATCTTTTGATCTCGAGCACATTTCAAGAAGCACTTGCTATTGAACGCCTCGAAAAAGGTAGTCCAATTTGTAGTGGTACCCTCGAGGAATACCTTTTCTTTTATGGCCTTCCATCAATCACTGGCCTTATCCTGAAGTTGGCATACTACCAATGTTGCCTTGTCCTCATCTAAACACCTCAAAATTGCAAAAGCTTTCTCTAGCTTGCTAATCGATGAGGTTGCTTTCTCGAGATCACCAGTCCCAGCAAATTGGGAGGGCCTCAGATTTAGGAATTGTACAACCAACTTGTGCATTGATTGTTCGCCATTCTCATTATGGCTTCCATTTCCAACTATTAGGGTGTTACTAAGAGCAGTAGTAGTTTGATTCTAAGCTTACTATCCCATCAAATTCTTGATGGTCTTAAGAGCTTGCATAATTCTATCTAGTTAGGGATCGTCATTTGACTTTCCTTTTGAACTTAACTAATCCTAAGTCACCCTTCTCAAATTTCTTTGGCCTAGGGTACTCATTTTATAGGATTTCTAGGGAAAAATTACTCTACAAGTTTCAACAAGAGGTTAGAAATCAAGAACGTTATACAAGAAATCAATCAACAATCACAGGTAATGGGTGTTTTCCTAGCTATCTATCCTGAATTTCCCTTCGCACCTTATTCTTCAGGTAATGACCACGCTCTAATACCAAAATCTAGGAAGACTCAGGATACTAAGCATGGGGTTTTTTATTAGCGATCCCTCGCGACCATGCTCTGTCACCCTCCGGACCATTCTTCCCCAAGTTGTGGGTGCGCGACGTCCTCGAGGTCATTTCTATGTACTAGGAGGCATTGCTAACCTATTTCTTTTATCTTTCAATTATGCATATGCGGAAGCATACAACTTCACCATCCAGCAACAAACAACCATCGGATAGCAAGAAAACACCTAAACAACACACTTCATATATTATGCATTAATAACATCGGAAGTTATAACTACAAGCCCAATTTTACTATGGCCTTTTCTTATTACAACTAAAAAGAGTCGAGGTCAGTCCTAACTTCTCTATCTCCACCACGTACACTTTCAAGTCGACAGGCAAACCAAAGCGAACGGGAGAGGTATATATATCTATAGGTCTGAAAAGAGGTAAGCAACAACAAATGAGTTGAAACTCAATAAGTAAGTCACCTAATCCTCATATAAGAGGATGCCTCGTATCAAAAACATGCGATTTTTGACGCTAGTAATGTTGATGGTAGATCAATAGTAAAGCTCTTGCTTTGCCTTGACTATGTACAAGAAGTGCCCTCAAGTGCCTAAATTGAGAACATGGTTAACAGTCACATAATATATATATAAACAAGCCAAGCATACGAATATCCATAACCTATCACATGAGTATCCAATTGTCACTACACCTCGACTACAAACATGTATCTATTTCAACATACTATCAATGCATACTTCCCTTTGGCTTTTCGTCGAACACCTAAAACATATCATACTTATGCATAGACTGGCACTTATAAAAGATTCATTTATCCCCGTCCTATCTTGACTAAGCTCTCTTGGTTCGACCAAAGTTTCCAGCTTCATGCTAGGCTTCCTATGTAACGACCACCTTCTAGGGTTCGAGCTGCAAGTTATTTCGTGACATCTCAAGCTTGTCGTCGATCCGATTCATTTTATCTTGTTTATATGCACATGTAGAAGCATAAACACAACAACATCCCTGACAAATATCACTAGAAGAACATGGGATGTAAGAATATAACACTACTATTTTCATTAGTAGCTCATGTACAAACTAACTTCCATTTTAAATAATATAAGAGGCAAGGGCATCCCTATCTCCGTTACCGCTGCAGCTTCCAAAATTGAGAACCCTTTCCATTACGGGCCTGTATTACTAATTAGCATTCATCTTGTCAGACATTGACCCTCCACTTGGGTTCATTAGGCCTCTAAAGCCACGAATAGGCCCGATAAGTTCACCGTCCGACCAGACGTACCAAGCCTCGTAATAGTGAGGGACCAATTCGACTTATCCCTCATGAACCCATACGGTAAAGGTATATTTCCGATACGTCACTCCTACCTCGATATGTATGATGTCTACGGTTGACCCTTCTATCTTTATCGATAGACCAAAACATACGGGAGGAGGATTAGCCATGCTTACACACCTGTAAAGGTAAAGGGGTGAGTTTTGGAGAAACTCAGTAAGTAAAACTCCTACTCTCAGCTAGTGTGACATCTCTTCATTCACGAATAGTCAGAACAGCTCATGCTAACGGTGTTGATGGCAGATCAATTGCAACTCATATATAATGCTACTATTTTCATTAGTAGCTCATGTACAAACTAACTTCCATTTTACATAATATAAGAGGCAAGGGCATCCCTATCTCCGTTACCACTGTAGCTTCCAAAATTGAGAACCCTTTCCATTACGGGCCTGTATTACTAATTAGCATTCATCCTATCAGACATTGACCCTCCACTTGGGTTCATTGGGCCTATAAAGCCACGAATGGGCCCGATAAGTTCACTGTTCGACGAGACGTACCAAGCCTCGTAACAATGAGGGACCAATTCGACTTGTCCCTCATGAACCCATACGGTAGAGGTATATTTCCGATACGTCACTCCTACCTCGATTTGTATGATGTCTACGGTCGACCCTTCTATCTTTATTGGTAGACCAAAACATACGGGAGGAGGATTAGCCATGCTTACACACCTGTAAAGGTAAAGGGGTGAGTTTTGGAGAAACTCAATAAGTAAAACTCCTACCCTCAGCTAGTGTGACATCTCTTCATTAATGACTAGTCAGAACAACTCATGCTAACGGTGTTGATGGCAAATCAATTGCAACTCATATATAATGCTACTATTTTCATTAGTAGCTCATGTACAAACTAACTTCCATTTTACATAATATAAGAGGCAAAGGCATCCCTATCTCCGTTACCGCTGCAGCTTCCAAAACTGAGAACCCTTTCCATTATGAGCCTGTATTACTAATTAGCATTCATTGCAGACATTGACCCTCCACTTGGGTTTATTGGGCCTCTAAAGCCACGAATAGGCCCGATAAGTTTACCGTCCGACCAAACGTACCAAACCTCATAATAGTGAGGGATCAATTCAACTTGTCCCTTGTGAACTCATACGGTAGAGGTATATTTCCGATAAATCACTCCTACCTCGACATGTATGACGTCTACAGTCAACCCTTCTATCTTTATCAGTAGACCAAAACATACGGTGTCACACCCCGAACCCCGAGCACGCGACAACCCCTTCTCTTGGTCGATTGAAGGCGACGTCCCAAGACTCGTCGACGACCATTCATTTTAATCTTTCATTATGCGCAAGCGGAAGACGAACCATCCCCAGTCCAACAAACAATCAATCAATCAGGGATAGAGGGATGAACAGTAAGAACAACCATCGCTACTCATTTATACAATTTACTAGATTAACCAACGGAGGATCGTTTTCCGATTTACAAGCCCGACAACAGGGGCCGATCCATCCTCTAAGCCAAACCAAAAAGGAACTACGCTAGGCTAATCCAGCTATACAAAATGAACCCTCGGGTTCAACACCACGGTCACTCGGACCTATCGGACTCAACTCCGTCAGGTCGATCACCGGAGGAGTGGGGGCGGATTCTCCACTTTGTGGGTGTGCCATTCTAGGGCCTGAAAAATGGTTAACCACGACGGGTTGAGATAAAATCTCAGCGAGTTCTTCCCCTAAGCCCCGGTTAGTACACCAACTCAACCCGGGCATCTCTCCCGAAAACCACCCCTCACTCAACCCAACCACAAACAACCAGCAATCAACAATAAAACATCAAGCAGGGTCAACCAACAATCAAAAGTCGGTTCGCATGCAACCTTACCCGGTATGCCATACCCTGCACGTTATAAGTCAACACAATACATGCAATGCACATGGCCGTTAGATGATGCAGTTCATCAATCACATGCGAGTCGCGTCACAAGCGATCTCACCTGGCCATTTCCACACCCTGCACGTTATCAATTCATGCGTGCGTGCCATAAATAATGTGATCATCTCATGCATAATCGGAACCAATGATGCCATGTTTTCTCATGCACTCTCGCATCCACACGTGTTCCAATTATTACTGCCCCACAAGGCTACAACCAAGGCGCAACGGCGCTACGGCGCCCTTCCTCCGCAGAGGCGCAACCGTGCCCTTCCGTGCCCAAAAGATGTCAAGGGATACTCTCCCAAGACTGCATGCCCAATGAACGTCAAGGGATACTCTCCCGAGACCGCATGCCCAACGAACATCAAGGGATACTCTCCCGAGACGGCGGTTTCAACTTAGTGATCACGCAAGCATGCAATCACAACCCACTTATTATCTTTGAGCATTAGCCAATGCACACATGCTTACATATGAAACCTCAAATCATTTCTCACAAAAGCGGTCCATTTCCGATGTCCCTCGGACAAACCATTTTCCCCACCGTTCTCATAAAAGCGGTCCATTTCCAGTGTCCCTCGGACAAATCGCTTTCTTTCTCATAAAGGCGGTCCATTTCCGGTGTCCCTCGGACAATTCATCTTTTTTCCATTTTTATGAAGATTACACAATTCATGCGGATGCTCATACAATTACACATTCAATTCACTCCATAAAATCAATACACATGAAATTACACAATTTAATTTCCGGATGAACAGTAATTTCTGAATTTAATAAATAAATAATTAAATTCAGAAATTAAAAATAATTAAATAAATAAATTCCGAAAATTAAATAATTAAATAATTATTTAATTATTTAATTAAATGCAGAAATTAATTTAATCAATAAATTAAACAATTAATCACATTAATCAAGCAATTAAGGACAAACATGATTAATTAGCACAAAACACACAATTAAGCCTAATTAAGCACAATTAAGCATAAATAAGCAAGATTAAGCAAAGCTAATCTTAATCCACTATCTAACCACCTATCTTAGGGCTAATACACTTAATTAAACACCTTAATCAGCCCTTAGCATTAATTAACCCATCCCTAAGCTAGTTTAGGCACTAAATAGGGTTTAGGAGCTAAACTCACCCGTTAAGCGGGCCGGAGACGCGGACGCGGCGGTGGCAACGAGCCCGACACCCGGGGACTTCTCCCACGACACTCCAAGGCGGTCCCGAGCTCAACACAGCAGCAACAAATTCGGATTCCCCACTGAACTTCACAAAACAGACTGCTTGCAGGAGGAGGAGGTTGCTGGTTGGAGCAAAAACAAGCTGGCCGGAGCTCCGGCAAGCTCGTGGCCGGTGACCGGAGGCTCCTGGGGGTCGAGAGGGAGTTGTGTGTGGCTGGTGTGGGCATTGGGTAGGCCAAAAATGGAGAGAAACGGAAGAAAAGCCGAAGCTGCACAGGAGGCGCTGCACAGTGACGGACGGAGGACCGCCGACTTCAGGCGGCCGTACGGATCGGTCGGAGGCTTTTTTTCGGCGAACGGCCGACGCCATCTGAACGTTTTTTCTGTGTTGAACAGATTGATAGGTGGCACGGCCCGAGATTCCACCGGGAAGGCCATGAACAACTCCATTTTCGGTGAGAGGTCGAAAGCTGAAATTTCAGAAAAGCAAGGGAAGCAAGGGGAGAGAGGGGCGGAGAGAGAGAGAGATGATGAGAGCTGGTCTTAGGCCTCATTAAGGCCATTTAATGCCTTCACCAAGTCCCCAAGCAAGTGACATCATCTTCTCTCTCTTCTTTTGACTTTTCTTCAAAATATCCAAGGGCAAAATGGTCATTTCCACCTTGCACATTTCCCAATGTGTCCTTGGGCTGAAAATGAAAGGCGGGCCTAGGAAACGGGCCGGAAAATGAATAGGAACGGGCTCGGGAATTTGTTGGGGTCGAATTGACTCACGTTTAGACAACGGGCTCGAGAGGGTTAACGATCGGTTTGGCCCAACGGCTCACTCGTTGTCTCGGTCTTCCACGGTGGCCATCCCACCTTGGGCGTGAGGCTCTCACTATTCTTGCCCGGCCCACGTCCTCATAGGCTCGGTTCCTCGATCCTAAAATCCCTTTCCCAAAAACTCGGCTCAACCGACACTGTCGACTATCAAGGAAGCATTGTCCAAAAGTCCTTTTCGAACGTTCCTGAAAATTCGAAGTCCAATATTGGATTCTCATGCCTTGTCAATTTTGCCCAAATGTCATTTTGGTATAATTTAGACTGACAGGCGGCTTCGAGGATTCACGCATAACCGGCTCGTGCCAAACCACGTTCAAGACTTCTCGACACATGGACGTCCTTGACGACATGAAATTGCGAAGGATATATTCTTATTTCAAAGTACACGATTATCAAGGATCGACATAGGGCCGTTCGCGGGTTCAATAACAGTAGACGGAATCACCCGCCGTCCCATTATTTCTGTCCGCGAATCGACTTCTATTCGTCCTTGAAATCGGCTTGCATGACTACAGGATCGTCCTTACGCAAGTCTCATGGTCGAGTCGTTTTCCTGTGTCAAGTTCTTTAGTCGCACGAGTTCGTCCTCGCAGCCTTTCCCCTCAAGGTCGGTATCTCGGAAATTATTGGGTCCGAGTGGAATCAACCAACAATGCATTGGCGAAATTCATGTTCACTCATCCTTAAAAGGGCTCGAATTTCAGGACGTCACAATTCTTCCCCCCTTACAAAAATTTCGTCCTCGATGTTGCCAGATCACCTTGACTAAGGCGATAATATTGTTTCTCACTTTCCCATGTTGCTCTCCTCTACGTTCGTGATATTGCCGGATCACCTTAACCAAGGCAATAGTCTTGTTTCGGTCCTCTTTACGGTCCTCTATCCGGGCCTCTCCACGCACGACACCTTGTCGTCTATGTCCAGTTCCTCAAAATTCAATACATGAGTCGGGTCCGGTTCATAATTTCTTAACATGGACACGTGGAAAATATCATGTACTTGAGGAAGCTTCGATGGCAACGCAAGACGTTACGCTAAAACATGTACCTCGTACTTAACTTTCCTTTCTTGCCAAATCTGGAAGTTCCCCTCATCGGGGATACTTTCAGAAACACATGATCGCCCACCTTAAACTCCAACGGTTTACGACGCTTATTTGAACAACTCTTCTGACGACTTTGAGCGGTCTTTAGTCTGCCTCTGATAATCTGAACTGCATTCAACAATTGCTAAACCAATTTTTGAACCAGCGATTCCCAGTTCCTGATCTCGCTTCATAGACTAGAGTTCCACAAACTTGACCACATTTTGGCTATGCCATTCCGATGAACTCTTATCCAACAAGTACTCTCTTTTTGCACAGTGTGCAGTTCAGTTCATTTTTTCCTCTTTCAACATCCTAGAAGCCTGCCAGGAGTCGCTCCTTGCTCGGGCACTCTGGCCCTGGCGACCACTCCCCGCCCTCTTCGGATTAGTCGTCATGGGCATCTTTGAACTGCACCACTACTAATCCCTTTTGAATATGCACTATCTCATAGAGGTATTATCCGCTTTGGCCTGTCCCATACCAAGTCTCACGGTTTTAACCTCGTCTGAGCACCTCAAAGTACAAAACTTTCTCCAGCTCGTCAACCCATGAGTTTGTTTCCACGGGGTCACTTGTTGACACTTGAAATTTGATTCACTGAATTTCCATCGAACCACTATCCGAATTCCACAAACCACCGATTTTTCTTTCAATATTCCTTTCACGTCCATTTAATAACCAAACCAAGAATTCGCCTCAACCACATGAAAATTAGTGCAAACCAAATGTCATTTATCGCACTAAAGGCTTTCGAGTACTTCTTCAAATCCTTTCTGATTAATCGTCCATCTGCGGATGGTACGCCGTACTATACTGCAGTTTTGTCCCCAAGGCCGACTGCAAACTTTTCCAAAAGTTGACACAAACTTAGGATCACGGTCGATGTGATCGTCACGGAACTCCATGTATGCATACAATCGATGCACATACAACTCTGCATACTTATCCAACGTGAAATCTTTACGTATGGCGATAAAATGAGCCGACTTTGTCAATCTATCAACCACTACCCAAATCGAGTCATTGCCTCGCTGACTCCTTGATAGTCTCATCACAAAATCCATCGTAATGCGTTCCCTTTTCCACTCGGGAATCCCAAGAGGTTGTAGCAGTCCACCAGGCTTACAATGCTAAGCCTTTATTTGTTGGCAAGTCAAACACTTAGCCACGTGCTTTGCAATGTCCAACTTCATACCGTACCACTCCTTAAGTTCTGCATCTTTTGGAATGCACAATCGCCCTCGAAACCTCAATGTCCCATTCTCGGACATTTGAAAGTCTGCTTTCCTCTTTGCCTGATCCATTTGCAGGATCTTAAGAATTTCAGGATCTGTCGCTTGGCACTCTTAATCCTACTTTGCATCTCGGGTTCCACCCTGAGAGTGGCCATTAGACTAGCAAGATGGCCAACCTCACTTTTAAAATCTAAGTCCCCGACTCCTTCCAAGAGGATCCATTCTCGTACTCTCATCTGTGCAATTGTTGACTTTCGACTGAG
The DNA here is from genome assembly GCA_014182845.1 of Corymbia calophylla. Classification (NCBI taxonomy): domain Eukaryota; kingdom Viridiplantae; phylum Streptophyta; class Magnoliopsida; order Myrtales; family Myrtaceae; genus Corymbia; species Corymbia calophylla. The sequence continues at coordinate 32,784,411 of CM024697.1, read as the reverse complement.
CGCATCTGCCACTTTATTCGCTTTCCTCGGGTGATACAAAATCTCGCAATCATAGTCCTTAAGAAGTTCCATCTACCATCATTGAACATGAGGCAAAGATGATCACCGCTAATTCCAAATCATGCGTCGGATAGTTAAGCTTGTGAAGCTTTAACTGTTGGGATACGTATGCAACCACCTTGCCATGTTGCATTAACACGCAGCCTAGTCCTTTATACGACACGTCATTGTAGATTTCGTACCCACCGGGACCAGACAGTAATGTCAAGACAGGTTTACTCTTGAGCTCTTGGAAACTATGCTCGCACTTGTCCGTTCAATCAAACCTCTCCTCTTTCTTTAACAACCTCGTCAATGGCATGGCTATCGCAAAGAAACTTCTCATGAAACATCCGTAATATCCCGCCAATGCCAAGAAACTTCGAATATCAGTTATCGTCATAGGTCTCGGCCAATTCATGACCGCCTCGATCTTAGTCAGGTCAACGACGATCCCTTCACTTGAAATTACATGCCCTAAAAATACCACGCAAGATAACCAAAACTCGCACTTGCTAACTTAGCATAAAGTTCATGCTTCCTCAAGGTCTGCAATATTAATCTCAGGTGTCTCTCATGATCCTCTAGACTCCTCGAGTATACCAGGATATCGTCAATGAACACAATCATCAATCCTTGGCAACGGATACTTGTTCTTAATCATCACTTGATTAAGCTGCCGGTAATCAATGCACAATCTCAACAAGCCGTCCTTTTTCCTTACAAATAGTACCAGCACTCCCCAAGGAGACGCTCGTCCCAATGCGTTTGAACCTTCGGTTCTTTCAATTCTGACAAGGCCATCCTATAAGGTGCCTTGGAAATCAATTCAATCCCAGGGGCCAACTCAATCACAAACTCAATTTCCTCTTCTAGGGCAATCCCGGCAATTCCTCGAGAAACATATCCATGTACTCTTGTACCACGTAATGTCCTTTACCTTTGATCTTTTCACCATCGTGTCTGCCACCAATGCCAAATACCCTTGGCATCCATACACCAACAATCGAGTCACCTCAAGTGACGAAATCAGAGGAACGGAGGGTTCCCCTCGATTTCCTACAATTTCAAAACTACCACCCACTACTGGGTTAAACTGAATTGTCTTTCCATGACAATCCACCATATACAATGACTTCCTCACGATCTAGTTTCGGGCGGTCAGCTTTCCCACGTAATTCTTTCTATCGAGTGGAATGGGATTCCTTCGCCCCATCATCGGTCCCTTTCCGAACCGACGATTGTCTCTATTAGGCACAAACTGCGAGCTAGATGCGATCGTCCTCTCGATCATGTTCTTTTCTATCATCTGGTCCCTCTCGTACATCTCATCAAAACTTTTCAAGTTCAAGGGCACCAGCTAGGCTTTCAATTCTGGCTTCAAGCCATCTCTAAAACATCTCGCCCTATCCATAGGGTTCTCTACCAACCTCGGCGCATACTTGGCCAACTTGGCGAACTTCGCCTCATACTGATCAACTGACATATGATTCTGACGAAACTGTAGGAACTCTGCCATCTTTGACTCTCTCGCACTGTCTAAGAAGCACTTCCCATTGAAAGCTTCACGGAAGGCACCCCAAGCTTGAGCCGTGCCTTTGGGGAACACTCTTTCTTGAGTGACTTCCCACCAATTAATGACATTACCTTGAAGCTGATAAACTGCCAGAAGCACTCTGTCTTCTCTGAACACCTCAACATTGTAACAATCCTCTCGCTATCCCTTATCCAAAGGGTCGCAGCTTCAGGGTTGCCCGCGCCACTAAATCTCAATGGCTTCAGTCTCGAGAACTGCTCTACCAGCCTAGGCATCGGTCTCTCACAGACCTCTCCTCTCATTAGGGGAACCACAAGGACCACAGCAAAAGCACTCAGCTTGCTATTCTAACAAGGTCTCTAGCGCCAGCAGGATCCCGTCTAACCTAGGATCTGCCTGCGCACTACCTCTAGCACTGGTCTAACTAGACGCTTCCCTACACCTAAGGGCTCTCTCTACTCAGGATTGCTCATCACTCTGGACTATGAGCAACCCGCCACCACACAAAGCCACACAAGGCCACAAAAGCAATCACAGGCACGTAATATTAAAGCCATCCCTATCTCACTATCCCAAAAATCCCACGCACCTTATCACTCCAAGTCTCGACCTCGCTCTGATACCAAAACCGACGGGGTTGTCACACCCCGAACCCCGAGCACACGACAACCCCTTCTCTTGGTCGATTGAAGGCGACGTCCCAGGACTCGTCGACGACCATTCATTTTAATCTTTCGTTATGCGCAAGCGAAGACGAACCATCCCGAGTCCAACAAACAATCAATCAATCGGGGATAGAGGGATAAACAAAAGAACAACCATCGCTACTCATTTATACAGTTTACTAGATTAACCAACGGAGGATCGTTTTCCGATTTACAAGCCCGACAACAAGGGCCGATCCATCCTCTAAGCCAAACCAAAAAGGAACTAGGCTAGGCTAATCCAGCTATACAAAATGAACCCTCGGGTTCAACACCACGGTCACTCGGACCCATCGGACTCGACTCCGTCAGGTCGATCACCGGAGAGCGGGGCGGGATTCTCCACTGCGGGTGCGCCATTCTAGGGCCTGAAAAATGGTTAACCACGACGGGTTGAGATAAAATAACTCGCGAGTTCTTCCCCTAAGCCCCGGTTAGTACACCAACTCAAACCCGGGGTATCTCTCCAAACCACCCCTCACTCAACCCAACCACAAACAACCAGCAATCAACAATAAAACATCAAAGCGGGTCAACCAACAATCAAAAGTCGGTTCGCATGCAACCTTACCCCGTATGCCATACCACGCACGTTATAAGTCAACACAATACACGCAATGCACATGGCCGTTAGATGATGCAGTTCATCAATCACATGCGAGTCGCGTCACAAGCGATCTCACCTGGCCATTTCCACACCCTGCACGTTATCAATTCATGCGTGCGTGCCATAAATGATGTGATCATCTCATGCATAATCGGAACCAATGATGCCATGTTTTCTCATGCACTCTCGCATCCACACGTGTTCCGATTATTACTGCCCCACAGGGCTACAACCAAGGCGCAACGACGCTACGGCGCCCTTCCTCCGCAGGCACAACCGTGCCCTTCCGTGCCCAAAAGATGTCAAGGGATACTCTCCCAAGACCATGCCCAATGAACGTCAAGGGATACATGCCCAATGAACGTCAAGGGATACTCTCCCGAGACCGCATGCCTAACGAACGTCAAGGGATACTCTCCCGAGACAGCGGTTTCAACTTAGTGATCACGCAAGCATGCAATCACAACCCACTTATTATCTTTGAGCATTAGCCAATGCACACATGCTTACATATGAAACCTCAAATCATTTCTCACAAAAGCGGTCCATTTCCGATGTCCCTCGGACAAACCATTTTCCCCACCGTTCTCATAAAAGCGGTCCATTTCCAGTGTCTCTCGGACAAATCCCTTTCTTTCTCATAAAGGCGGTCCATTTCCGGTGTCCCTCGGACAATTCATCTTTTTTCCATTTTTATGAAGATTACACAATTCATGCGGATGCTCATACAATTACACATTCAATTCACTCCATAAAATCAATACACATGAAATTACACAATTTAATTTCCGGATGAACAGTAATTTCTGAATTTAATAAATAATTAATTAAATTCAGAAATTAAAAATAATTAAATAAATAAATTCCGAAAATTAAATAATTATTTAATTATTTAATTAAATGCAGAAATTAATTTAATCAATAAATTAAACAATTAATCACATTAATCAAGCAATTAAGGACAAACATGATTAATTAGCACAAAACACACAATTAAGCCTAATTAAGCACAATTAAGCATAAATAAGCAAGATTAAGCAAAGCTAATCTTAATCCACTATCTAACCACCTATCTTAGGGCTAATACACTTAATTAAACACCTTAATCAGCCCTTAGCATTAATTAACCCATCCCTAAGCTAGTTTAGGCACTAAATAGGGTTTAGGAGCTAAACTCACCCGTTAAGCGGGCCGGAGACGCGGACGCGGCAGCGGCGACGAGCCCGACACCCGGGGACTTCTCCCATGACACTCCAAGGCGGTCCCAAGCTCAACACAACAGCAACAAATTCGGATTCCCCACTGAACTTCACAAAACAGCACTGCAGGAGGGCGAGGTTGCTGGTCAGAGCAAAAACAAGCTGGCCGGAGCTCCAGCAAACTCGTGGCCGGTGACCGGAGGCTCCTGGGGGTCGAGGGGGAGTTGTGTGTGGCTGGTGTGGGCATTGGGTAGGCCAAAAATGGAGAGAAACGGAAGAAAAGCCGAAGCTACACAGGAGGCGCTGCACAGTGACGGACGGAGGACCCCCGACTTCAGGCGGCCGTACGGATCTGACGGAGGCTTCTTTCGGCGAACGGCCAATTCCATTTGAACGTTTTTTCTGTGCTGAACAGATTGATAGGTGGCACGGCCCGAGATTCCACCGGGAAGGCCATGAACAACTCCATTTTCAGTGAGAGGTCAGAAGCTGAAATTTCAGGAAAGCAAGGGAAGAAGGGGAGAGAAGGGCTGCGATTTTGGAGGGCTGAAGGGGAGGAGAGAGAGAGAGATGAGAGCTAGTCTTAGGCCTCATTAAGGCCATTTAATGCCTTCACCAAGTCCCCAAGCAAGTGACATCATCTTCTCTCTCTTCTTTTGACTTTTCTTCAAAATATCCAAGGGCAAAATGGTCATTTCCACCTTGCACATTTCCCAATGTGTCCTTGGGCTGAAAGTGAAAGGCGGGTCTAGGAAACGGGCCGGAAAATGAATAGGAATGGGCTCGGGAATTTGTTGGGCTCGAATTGGTTCACATTTAGACAACGGGCTCGGGAGGGTTAACGATCGGTTTGGCCCAACGGCTTACTCGTTGTCTCGGTCTTCCACGGTGGCCATCCCACCTTGGGCATGAGGCTCTCACTGTTCTTGCCCGGCCCACGTCCTCATAGGCTCGGTTCCTCGGTCCGAAAATCCCTTTCCCAAAAACTCGGTTCAACCGACACTATCGACTATCAAGGAAGCATTGTCCAAAAGTCATTTTCGAACGTTCCTAAAAATTCGAAGTCCAATATTGGATTCTCATGCCTTGTCAATTTTGCCCAAATGTCATTTTGGTATAATTCAGATTGACAGGCGGCTTCGAGGATTCACGCGTAACCGACTCGTGCCAAACCACGTTCAAGACTTCTCGACACATGGACGTCCTTGACGACATGAAATTGCGAAGGATATATTCTTATTTCAAAGTACACGATTATCAAGGATCGACATAGGGCCATTCGCGGGTTCAATAACAGTGGACGGAATCACCCGCCGTCCCATTATTTCTGTCCGCAAATCGACTTCTATTCGTCCTTGAAATCGGCCTGCATGACTACAGGATCGTCCTTACGCAAGTCTCATGGTCGAGTCGTTTTCCCAGGTCAAGTTCTTTAGTCGCACGAGTTCTGTCCTCAGTAGCCTTTCCCCTCAAGGTCAGTATATCAGAAATGATTGGGTCCGAGCGGAATCAACCAACAATGCATTGGCGAAATTCATGTTCACTCATCCCTAAAAGGGCTCGAATTTCAGGACGTCACATACGGGAGGAGGATTAGCCATGCTTACACACCTGGAAAGGTAAAGGGGTGAGTTTTGGAGAAACTCAGTAAGTAAAACTCCTACTCTCAGCTAGTGTGACATATCTTCATTCACGACTAGTCAAAACAACTCATGCTAACAGTGTTGATGGCAAATCAATTGCAACTCACATATAATGCCATGACTAATACAAGGGTTTCGCTTACTCACTTGTCAGCTAACATGTAAACACATCTCACCCATACTTGAGCATAACTGACATTCGTGTAGATCACTTAGTATCGTCCTAGCTCAACCAGGCCCTCTCAACTCTTGCTAAGGCTTCTCGAGACTAGCTTCCCAAGGCTTTTGGGGGTAATTAGGACATCCTATTGCGAGGGTAATCACTTTACATCGTCCTTGCTCAACTAGGCTCTCTCGACTCTTATCGAGGCTTCTCGAGGCTAGCTTCCCAAGGCTTTCGAGGGTAACTTGGGCATCCCGTTGCAGGAGTAATTACCATCATTCCCATCTTTCAAGGGTGATCACACAAATGCATCATTTATGCCGCTCCTTGTCTTTCCCTTTAGTCGACTCATTCATGGCTCAACTCAACAACAACATCATGCTCATTCATAATCATGCATGCCGTGCTTTCTATGACCCGAATCTAATGATGCCGTAATAACTCTAAGTCCGAGGTTTGGCTCAACCGTCAAGTACTACGGATTCCGCACCAATCCAAGACATGAGCTCGATACATATTGATGTCAACCAAGACCTTGTGGGTTTGAGTGATCCTCGTACTGAACGAGACTAGGAGCCGGCATGTCTTAATGCCAATCCAAGACCTCGTGGTCTTAGGCGATCCCTATACCATACAAGACTTGAATTCCGACACTTCATTACCAACTCAAGCCTTATGGCTCTGGGCATTCTCAACTTGCGTTGAACACCAACGACGAACTACGGCATCATTCCGATCATGAAAGAATTACGCACATGCATAGGATTCATGTACAAGCCAAAGTACACATAATCTTCCATACAATCACAGTTCGTCAAGAGAAGACCATCTAGACTTCATGATAGAAATGACAATACTAAAGAGAAGTAAGAGATTCTACTTACCTGGACAAACCTCACGAGACTAGAGAAACTACTTGAAAGAGAGAAAGCAGCTTTATTGAAAATCGAAGGAGAGAGTAGGCGTGAAGGAGGAGGGCATCCAAGGAAGGAGGAAGAAGGAGAATGGTGCAAAATGGTGAGGAAGAAAGAGAGGCTTCTCCTATTTATAGCTCTCAAGCTCATCATTACACTTCTAATGGTCCAATCCTCCCTTTCCAAGTGGCTCGCCTAGAATCCTTAAATGGCAAGCTTATTTGACCAATAATTGCACCTAACGATGACTAGGCACGGCTATAAGATCTTGCTTAGCGGTCTAGCTTGTAGACATCATCGATGACGGCCCGCCTTTCGCTTTCTTATTGGACCACTTGTTCCTCCTCATTTATTGACATTTATGGAAGTTTAACTAGGAAGATGTCTATATTGCCAACTAGGTTCTAAAATTCCATAGGCTTATGATAAGGGTTCGAGTGTCGCCTTCTGATTGGGCCATGTGTGATCCGTCTCTTTCATAGCCCCCAAGATATTTTTGACCACCATCATGACCTTTGAAAAGTGGAAGACATCCTTATATCTTTACATTTATGAAAGGTTCTAGAGTCTTCTACTTCTTTTGTCTTTTTCTTCCCCAAGAAGGTGGTCCAGAGAATTCCATCATCTAAGTCAATTCCAAGGCCAAAAAATGGATCATTAGGTACACCTCGAAAAACTAATTTACATATGCTCGAGGTTCAAGCAATGTACCCCAAACTCTCCCAAACCACTTCCTTGGGTGATTGATCGGCCATGAGGGTTGACCCTTGGGTTGACTCAATGGCTGGCTCTTAGGTCAGCATGGTCGGTCTAGTCGGGTCCAGGATTGGCCCTCAGGTTGGTCTCTAAGCCTACCGCCGAGCCTAACGCGACTTTCCCTCTCATTTTGATCCTTGGTCCTCGAGTCAATTCAAGGTCAATCCCAAGGCTACCCATGGCTTAATACTAAGCCAAGACACTTATGGATCTTAGAAATTACGACAGAATAGCCGAGTCTATCCCAAAGCTCATTCCGATCGGCACCCGATCCATCCGTATGGTTCATGGCCAATGCATTACCGATCCACGATCGGACATCACCAATTCGAGAGTCATTTCCAATCACTAAGAATTAAATAGGGAATGATGCATTTTTGGTCGAAAGACGATCACTTTTGGTCAAGTCAAATCTACCGTGTATCGGTGTATAGCCGGGCGGAATCACCCACGGCCAAGCTCTATGACCGGTCGGATCGACCCATGACCATCCGCCAATTCAAAATCATCCCATAACCAATTCTCATGATCCAAAAGTCATCTTATGAGCTGGTGATCCAATCACATTGGTATGGTCAATAGACTTTTCTCAACCGACGCCTCGACCAATTCATGACCAGTCAGTTGGTTGAACCATGGCCGATCCCTAATTCCTTACCGATCGAACCAATTGATCCATGGCCAATGGCCCATGGTCGACTAATTTAGGACCTTATGGCCGATTCTCACGAGGTCGGTATTGAGGATATTACATCCTAACTCGACTAGGGCATCTCGACTTGACAAAGGCTTCTTCAAGCTAGCTTCCTGAGGCTTCCAAGCTCAAACCCAAGCATCATGTTGACTTGGGGCATTTCGTTCTCATTAACGAGACATCGCCTCCAATGCCATGTGGTGATGGACATATACTCCTGTCACATCCCGAACCCCAAGCACGCGACAACCCCTTACCATGGTCAATTAAAAGCGACGTCCTAGGACTCATCGATGACCATTCATTTTAATCTTTTATTAAGTGCAAGCGGAAGACAAACCATCCCCAATCCAACAGACAATAAAATAATCAAATAGGGATAGAAGGATGAACAGCAAAATAACATCAACTACTTATTTATACATTCTTACTGGATTAACCAACGGATGATCATTTTCCAATTTACAAGCCCAACTAAGGGGGCCGATCCATCCACTAAGCCAGACCAAAAAGAAACTAGGCTCGGCTAATCCATCTATACAAAAAGAACCCTCGGGTTTTGAACTACCATCACTCTGACCCATCGAACTCAGGCTCCGTAGGGTCATAGTACAAGTCATTCGAGTCAATCATTGGACGAGCGGGGGTGGGGTTCTCCACTGCACCGTCAGGAGGGTCCAGCTCCATGGGATCCTAGTCGTCGTCTTCAGGGCCCCTACCAGGCAGTCCATCGAAACCTCGCAAAGGGCCGATCAGCAGATCATCCTATCGGATGTACCACGCTAGGAACCGATGGAGTATCCATTACCCTAGTCCCTCATCCACCCAGATGTTCGAGACGTATTTCTCGTGCAAGTGCACCCAACTCGGGAACCGATGGTGCATCACAATAGTCTCCCAATCCTAAGGGACCCCAAACCACACCGGCGGGTGCACCATTCTAAGGGCCTAAAAGTTGTTATACAATAACCAATGAGATATAAATCTCAACGAGTTCTTCCCCTAAACCCCGGTTAGTACACCAACTCAACCCAGGGTATCTCTCCAGAATCACACCTCACACAACTCAACCACAAACAACCAACAATCAGTAATCAAACAACAGACAGGGTCAACTAACAATCAAAAGCCAGTTCACATGCAACCTTACCCGGTATGCCATACCCTGCACGTTATAAATATCAGCACAATACACGCAATGCATATGGCCGTTAGATGATGCAGTTCATCAATCACATGCGAGTCACGCCACAAGCGATCTCACCTGGCCATTGCCACACCCTGCATGTTATCCATTTATGCATGCGTGCCATAAATGATGTGATCACCCCATGCATAATCGAAACTAATGATGCCATGTTTCTCATACGCTTTTGCATCCACACGTGTTTCAATTATTACTACCCCGCAGGGCTACAACCGAACCTCTACCGGTGTCTATTGGCATAGCCAGGCATCGCCCTCCCCCGTGAGGCGCGGCGACATCAAGGGATACTCTCTCAAGACGGAATTCCCAAAGGACATCAAGAGATACTCTCCCAAGACGACATGCCCAACGAACGTCATGGGATACTCTTCCAAGACTGCATGCCCAACGAACGTCAAGGGATACTCTCCCAAAACGGCATTTTCCAAAGGACATCAAGGGATACTCTCCCAAGACTGCGGGTTCAACTTAGTGATCACGCAAGCATAACATTACAACCCACTTATTATCTTTGAGCATTAGCAAATGCACACATGCTTGCATATCAAAAGCGGTCTATTTCCGATGTCCCTCGAACAAACTGTTTTTCTCCTTTTTGTGAAAATCACACGATTCAAGTGGATGTTCATACAATGTCACATCAAATTCACTTCATATTATCAAGGCACATGAAATTATACATATTTTCACTTCCGGATGAACAATGCACATAAACGAATCGTGAACAATGAAATTTTTGAATTTAATAATTAAATCATTAAATTCAGAAATTAAATAATTTAAACATTAAATACATAAATTAAAAAATTTATTAACTAAAAAAAATTAATCAAATTAATCAAGCAATTAAGGCAAAACATGCTTAATTAACACATAACACAATTAAGTATAATTAAGCAAGATTAAGCTAAGCTAATATTAACCATCTATCTAACCACCTATCTTAGGGCTAATACAACTTAATTAAACTTCCTAAACCAACATTCACACTAATTAACACAACCCTAAGCAAGTTTAGGCACTAAGAGATTAGAGGCTAAACTCACTCATTAAGCGGACCAGCGACACGAACGCAGCGGTGGCGACAAACCCGACACTCAGGGACCTCTCCCACAACACTCCAAGGTGGTCCCGAGCTGAACACAGCAGCAACAACCTCTATACACCCACTGAACTTCAAAAAACAATACTGATCAGAGCAAAAAGGCTTGGCTGGAGCTCCGGCGAGTGGTTGGCCAGCAACCGGTAGAACCTGGGAGTTGAGGGGGAACTGCTGGTGGCTGGTATAGGCGATGGTTTGGTTGGAATGGGAGAAAAATAGAGGAAAAGGCGAAACTGGGCAGGGGCATCGCTACAATGGCAGTCCGGCGAGCAGCAACTTCTGACCGGCCTACGGGTCGGTCGGCGACTCCTTTCGACAATTGGCCTATGCAGGCCATACGGATTCCCTGTCTTGAGCAGATTGGTGGGTGGCACGGGCCGTGATTCACACAAGAAGGCAACAAACAACTCAATTTTTAGTGGAAGGTCAAAAGTAGAAGAAGCAGGAACGAAGGGAAAAGAAGGAGAAAAGTGTGCGGTTTTTGTGAGGGCTGAAAGAGGAGAGAGAGTGAAATAAGGGCTAATTTAAGACCTCATTAAGGCTATTAAATGGCTTGCTTCAACCCCCAAACAAATGACATCATCTTCTCTCTCTTCTTTTGTCCTTTCTTCAAAATGTCCAAGGGCAAAATGGTCATTTCCACTTTGCACAATTTCCAAACTGTCCTTGGGTTGAAAATGAAGGACAGGCCTAAGAAACAGACTAGAAAATGAATAGAAACGGGCTCAGGAATTTGTTGGGCTCAAATTGGCTCAAGTTTAGACAACGAGCATGAGAGGGTAAATGATCGGTTTGGCCCAACGGGCTCACTTGCTTGCCTCGAACCTTCCACAATGGTTGTCCCACCTTGGGCGTGAGGCCCACATTGGTCTGCCCGGCCCACGTCCTCATAGGCTCGCTTCCTCGGTCCGTAAACCCCCTTTCTAAAAACTCGGCTTAACTGACACTATCGACTGTCAAGGAAGCGTCGTCCAAAAGTCCGTCCCGGACATTCCCGAAAATTCGAAGTCCATTCTTGGATTCTCATGCCTTGTCAATATCGCCCGAATGCCATTTTGATACAACTCAGACGAACAGGCAGCTTCGATGACTCACGATCATACATCCCTCCAAGGGCTGGAATTTCAGAACGTCACAATCCCCTTAGTGATCACATGAGGTGCATCGAACAACCGATTCTTATCTTTACTTTAGGGTAATGCAAGAGTGCCTCAAAGGCATGCAACAAGTGTACATAATGACTTATCGGAATCAAGTCAATGGAGAAATGCCGAGCTCGACGCAGGAACTCATTAGCTTGACCTGATGCAAGAGTGCCTCAAAGGCATGTAACAAGTGTACATACTCCTCACATGAGTCCATTCCATTAAAATGCAATTTATGTTGGCTTAATAAGAATGTCGCTAATATGCAAATGCAAATTAATAATACTTAAGTACAATTTATATTTAAAGAGCTGTTAGCTAAGATTTCACAAAATTCTACACTACTATCTATTAGCGCACTGAATAGAGAGAGAAAATCAAGTATTCTTGAAAATCGTGTTTTTGTCTATCCAAACAAATTGCCTCATGCTAGGTTAATATAAACGGGGACGTCGTACTATAGAAGTATATAAAAAATTTAGCCATGTTTCACAAAGTATTTCCAACAGCCATGTATGCTAAATTCAAACTCCAAAAACATGGAGGATAATCTAAGTACTTCATTGTAGTTCTTTGTACTCTCAACAAATAAATAAATTTGCATATAAACAATGTTCACTCGTAGCTATGCTCGTTTGACCTCTTATCGTAGATGGAGGCGAGAATTCTCTTCAAACATTTATTGTAGACGAAGGGTCGCTCCAACATAGCAAGATGGCCAGCTTTCTCAATGCACTCCAATGTTGCTTTATTTCCCAATTTTCTGCCAAAAGAAAGTAATTGAACAAGTCAAAAACTGGCAAAGGAATTAAGTGGAATGACCTTGTATCAACAGAGAGTCCCAGCCGTAATTTTAACATCAGAAATATCACCAGATAGGAAAATAAAAAATTTCTTTTAGTATTATGACATTGTTGGATAAATGATGCGAATTAAATTCAACCCTGGAATTTATATATATATATTATTTTAAAGTAGAATTTTGCATATTAAATGGACCAAATTCAATGAAATGAGTATTTTCTTTTTCAAATGAAAATTTGAGAGTTTTGCCAAGGAAGCGAAAATTAAAGGAAAATAGACTTTTGGACAATAAATGCACAGATTTGATAAGTTATTTTTCAAACAAAAATATAAACTCTTTACTTGGAAAGCTAAAGTCATAGAAAAATAGACTTTTTAACACTACATGCTCTAAATTTAGTGAATGAGTCATTTATTTTTCAAATAATGTTGCAAGAGTTTCAACAAGAAAGTGAAATTAAAGAAAATCTTTTCAAATTCAATGTGCATAAAAATAATAACTTAAGTATTTTTCTATATGCAGCAAAATTTACACCGTACAATAGCTATGACGTAGGTATGATCTCTCTGTATAAGTACATATAACTAACATTAATCAAGCTACATTCTAAACAGTAGAAAACTTATTGATAATATACTTGTTGAGGGGAAAAAGAAGAAGAAAAAAAGATGGACGTTACTCTTTGATATCTTTCATCAAGCCAACAATGAAGATCTTATCGTCCTCACCGCAAAACCAGATGGACATTCTGTGAAGATCAATTATCATCATCTTATTATTTAAATAGGTATAGTATTAAAGAATGCCACAATATATAGATTAATCAAGAACTGAAAATAAAAGTAAGGTTGAATTTACTTATCAAATGTAGACAGTTTTGATCATTATAAACGAAGCCGGAGTGAGATGAACTTCTTCAGGATGTCACGTGACTGCATGCACCCATGTGCATCGTTTATCCAAGAGTTGGGTTAAACTATTATAGTCACTAAGCGACGTGGAATAGGAATAAGGTTTTAACCTTCTTGTGAGTATTTTCTTTTTCTATAAGGGTTCATTTATTTGACAGAAAATAAATTATTAAAAGAATATATTTCTTAAAATAATTATTTTTATTGTTTACAAAAATAAATAAAAAATAAATGTTTTCATCATCAACAAAAATATTTAGACATAAATTGTGACCGATAATGAAAAATTCATTGACTAATTGTTTCAAATGATATAAGCGACTCTTTTTTTCAAAAAAAAATTCACATTATTCATTTTTCACGAAATAAATAAAACATGAATTTTTAATTTTCTCATCAATATAGCTGTCATCAGAATAGGTCACCCATGTTCACCCCTCTCTCCTGATAAGAAGCGGTGCTAGCATCTGAGCTCACTCTAAACGGGAGCCATCTCACCACCTTGTTGACTTACATCTATACAGGGCAAGATATATTCATATGAATGCCCTTTTTTTTGCTTTAAAGAAAGAAGGAGGAAGCTTCTTCAAGATTAAATTAAACCTGGGAGTAGTCTGGCAAGTCCTTGTCTGGGATTACCAAAGCCTCCAGCAGTTCAGCTCTCTCCTTTCTGTAGTCAAACATGACCTACAATCGCATAATAAAAACTCATACTTATCCAAAATTTTACAAAATAAAAATAAAATCTCGCTTTCGTCAAGATTTGTTGAATATACGTACCTTATACCACTTGAACAATTTTCTTCTAAGTGAAGTTTTAAGTTATTATAACCTAAATAGTTCTTGTTAGAGTTTAGGCCTAGGGCCTATTTATTTTGGCTATTTAAGTAAAAAGATACTTCTTTTGATTTTTTTCTGAAGGCATTACTTGAACTTTAAGAAACCACTAAAAAAAATTGTAACTGATTGATGTGAGTGTTGCTCCCAAAAATTTTCTGAAATGCTCGGACAAGTAAAAATCTAATAGACGGCTTGAAATAAGAATACGCACAGAACGCCTCAGAACGGCCTTATTGTTTTTTCCATTAATCATACACTAGTAACTTATGTTACTTCAGTGTGCAGTAATTCTTAGGGCCTTGTTATTTCCGTGTATTTCTTTATGTTACTTCAAAATGCTGAAATTCCTAGGGCTAGGATTGAGACTCTATTTATTTGTTTTATTCTACCAGAACACTCAGCTTTTTGTATCTTTTTAAAATTATAAAAACTCAAGAGACTGCGCTTTGTGCTTATGCGAATTCACTCACATCTATATGTTCTCTCTTCGTCAAATTCTAAATATGAATGTTTCAACAACAACAAAATTCTGTAAATATCAATATTTCAAGTGTTATGAAAAGTCAAATGGGAGTTTGCAACATTGGGAAAAAAAGTAAAATTGTAAAAATATTTAAAAAGGAGGAAAGAGTTGAAAGAAAGAAAAGCGATCGTGATGGCGTTTATCTGCCCTAAGATGCTGTCAAAGGTGACAACTGTGGATTGACTAGGATTAGGTAGAAGAGAGATAGGTAATTTCAGCTAGGTAAGTTTGGGTTGGAGTCGAAGATGGATGTACATGTCATATTATTATGGGATGGTCAGAGGGACCATCATCTATCATGAACTTCCCCTTCATATTAATTATACATGTCAAAATCCTTCATTAGGTTTTCTTAATAAGGTTATGCCAGAGTAGTTATCGGTGAAGCTAAGCACATCCAAGTCCTTGACACCTCACGTACTAATCAAAGTTTAGTGGCGCAGCAAAGCCATCGATAAATTAGAATTCGAAGGATCCACTAACTAGCACTCATGTGCACACGCTTACGAGCATAATTGTGGAGAGAGATCTCTTTTGTTTTGTGAATATGATGAAAGCTATCTAAAATATCGACAAGATCGGCAGAAGAACTCTAGGAGTGCCATAACTTTCGTACGGCACTCACTTTAGTACCAAAATTTTTTTTTTTTTTTGCTCACTTAAGTACCACAAGTTTGAAAAAATGTTCACTTGAATGCTACTTCCGATTTACCCACCAGAAAAGCTGACATGGCTGCCGAAAAGCTGACGTCACCACGGGTGGACAATATTCTAATTTTATTAATTTTTTTTTCATTTTTTTCATTTTTTGGAATTTTTTTTGTCTTTTTTTTCTAGGGCCGACAAAGGCCACTGTTGACCCTCACCAATTGTGAAACCCTCACCTAGATTGGGCAACAACGAGGTCGTCGCAGCCTCCCCGTGGCTAGCGAGGGCCGTCACGGCCTTGCCTAGGGCCTTTGTGGCTAGATCTGGGCAAGGGTCGCCTAGCCCTCGCCGTAGTCACCGCGGGTGAGGCCGTCGGGTCCTCACTGATCGTTGGAAAGGCCACAACGACCCTCACAACCTATTGCCCAGAGCTGGTGAGGGCCATCATAGCCTCGCCAATGGTCAGTGAGGACCCAATGGCCTCACCCACAGTGACTACGATGAGGGCCAGGTGGCCCTCTGGCCCTCGCCCAGATTTGGTCACAAAAGCCCTAGGCATGGCCGCGACAACCTCACCCAGGGCCTTCGCAGCTGATGGCGAGGTGACCCTCATCCAATTTGGGCGAGAGTTCCATGGCCAGCGAGAGCCAACAGTGGCCCTCGTTGGCCCTAAAAAAATTCAAAAAAAAATTCAAAAAAATTAATTAAAATATTGTCCACCAGCAACCACATCAATTTTTCCAATGGGCAAATCGGAAGTGGCACTCAAGTGAATTTTTTTTCAAACTTACGACACTTAAGTAAGCAAAAAAAAAGTTTTTGCACCAAAGTGAGCTCCGTACAAAAGTTAGGACATTTCTAGTGTTCTTTTGCCGACAAGATCAGATAAATATTCCGCTAGCCCTATAAGACACCAGAAAATCAAAAAAAAACTTAAATAGTAAAAGAATTTTAAAATAAGCAAAAACCAAATTTAATGAGGAATATAGACATAAAAATATAAAGGTGGCCTAAAACACGATTAAATGACAGATTTTGAGGCCCAAACGACAGTAAAACTAGCTTTTCGAATTAACCCAATAAATTTTCTTGGATCAAACGTAATGACCCTTGTCTAGTACAATAATTAACCATTAAAAAATGCTTGGTTAATATCCAATTTTTTTGTTATTGGACTTTTTGTCACGCAGGACTTTTCTTGTTAACTTAATTAGGTTTCTTTCACTTGAATTTCTTATTAGTTCTTTTAAATTTTCATCAAATTTTAATAATTTATATTTTTCGGTATTAATGTTGTTACTAATTTATTTTTATATTAACACTCTAGTTAATTTGTTTTTGTAATTTTTCTTTGTTTTTTCTCCTATGGAAATTAAGGTAAAAGAAAGTTGTCTAGTTTCAGTATTACTATCGTTATGAATATCTTTTTATAATAACACTTTAGTTAATTTGTTTTCTTTTAGATTTTCTTTATTATTTGGTTTACTCCAATGGAAATCAAGGGTCAAAGAAAGATGCCTATTAAAATGAAAAAGATGAAAATACATATTTTCTTTTTAAAGTCATGGCTAACGGAAAATATAATGAATGATTAACAACTAAAGAAAAAAAGTTCATGGGGTATTGTGTAACAATTGAAGGTTTAGAGTAAATATATGATGTTGCAAAGTTCGAGAAAGTTTTGTCTAATTTTCCCCCAAAACATTTTATCAAGTATCCACCTCCTCTTTATCTTGAGCAATGCTAGATATAAAACTCGCGATGAAACTTGGTCAATTCAGATGTTTACAC
Source organism: Corymbia calophylla (assembly GCA_014182845.1). Lineage (NCBI taxonomy): Eukaryota > Viridiplantae > Streptophyta > Magnoliopsida > Myrtales > Myrtaceae > Corymbia > Corymbia calophylla. The sequence goes on along the minus strand of CM024697.1, from coordinate 32,767,183 downwards.
AATCTAAAGGAGACTATGTATAGGAGGATTGGCTGGCAATGGTAACGTGTTAAAATCACTCAATCAATAACTTTCAAAAATGATTAGCATATCTTTCGGATCTCTTTCTTGAGTATAGTATGAAAGCGAGAATATTCAATTGGGTGCGTGGTAAGTAACCAAAGAGTTTCAAGGCGTTTGTGTGCCTGAGTCACGTAGAAAAGTCGATGGACCTCGTACCTCTAGACCGTCTTTGAAAACACGATTAGGGATTCTGGGCAACTTGTGGCTCACAACTTCAAACAATTTCTTCACCCCATCTACAGAATTAGGCAACAAAAGCTCTGACCATGTCGGAAACTCCGCTCTCTCCAAGCTCTCCATGCTTATCGACTCAGTCAGCACCGGTACGGAGCACGTCGCCACCACTGACTCCACCAGATCGGGCCGCAACTCAGCCAACTTGAACGCCACCATCCCGCCGTAGCTGAACCCCACCACAGTGCACCGCTGTAACCCAAGCTCCACCAGCCCCTTCGCCACACATTCCGCCTGGAAGTCCACCGTCCGGCGGCTGTCACCCGTGGCAGATCCACCAAAAAAGAGGAGGTCCACCACGTAGACGGCGTACTTCCTCGCAAGCGCAAGGACCTGGAACTGCCACGTGATCATGCCATCACCAGCGAAGCCATGAAGGAAGACGACGGCATTCTTGTTTTTGTTTGTTGTTCGGGTTGGAGCCCAGAAATTCATGACGGTTCCAGGTTCGATCTCGATCTTTCGAGGTCTCACGCCAGCGAGCTTCATTGCCGCTCGCAACAAGGTCTGGTAGAGCTTGATTGTGTTTACCATTCTCTCTCTCTCTCTCTCTCTCTCTCTCTCTCTCTCTCTATTAGTTTTCGTGCGCTCTGCTTATAGCGATGGGGTTCGGTTTGAATCTGTCTCTCAGCATCGAACGAAATTGTTGCGAGTCAAAACACGGGAACCTATTTCTTCATTCCTTTTCCACTTTTTTATCCTCCTATGCCCCACCTTACTCCATGACTATTCGTCATCCATCAAATTATTTCTGTACATTATTATCGAAATCCACGTCAATGTTAAAATTATTTATTTGCTTTATTTTAAGTCAAAATCAAATTACCCCAGCAAGTAAGAAATCGCACACGGATCTCATGCTATTTAGAATATTGTTAATGTTACTCTTAACTTTATCTTCCTTGTACATTTCTTGCTCTATAATGTCAGCTTTGTCTGCTGTTGGTACGTAACAACTCCTAATGGATAATCATTTCTTTAATTATTTCTCTTTATGTCCGCTGTCTCATTAGTTGAGTTTTAATAAATGCCCACCATAGAGTGTTTGGTGTTGGTTTGGCCCAAGTGAGGATTGACAAGCAAATTATGCCAATGTTAGCACCAAAATTTGACATGTTTGACATAAATGGTTGGTATCAAGAAGTTGAATAAAGATTGGTACATTAGAAGTGATTGACATCCATAAGGCACAGGCAGTTGCCATAAGGAACATCAAACTTGTTACTAGAAATGATAATAGCATAGGCCAAAACTTAAAGAACATGTCCAAAATGTGAGGGATGCATTTAGAATAAGGAGAACTCATAAAAACATGGAAAACAAGTCTTAGAGCATGGAATTGAGATCCTCGAGTGTCATGACTATAAGGACATGTCTAAAACCAATTCCTACCTTTAGGGCCTGTATCCAAAACTTAGGAAACATGTCTAGATCTTGTAAAACAAGTCTTACAACACAAAAGTGAGATCCTAGAAGCTCATAATTATAAAAAGAATGTTTTAAACATGAAAGAATCTATTTATGGCCTCGAGGAAGCTTTCCATCAATGGTACTTGAAGTTTCATATTGTTGTCACTTCATTCAATTTTGTTAAGAACAAAGTAAATCAATGTTTATACTATAAAGTCAGTGGGAGGAAATTTATTTTTCCCATACTCTATGTAGGCATTATCTTGCTTACGAGTAGCAATGCTAGATTACTGCTTGAGACAAAGCATATGTTGTTAAAGAATTTTGACATGAAAGACCTAGGTGAGGTGTCTTTTCTCCTTGGCATTAAGATCCAAAGGGATCATTCTCGCTATGTATTAGGTTAATCTCAAAGGTCATATATTTATCATATTTTAGAAAGATTTAGTATGCAACATTGCAAGCCAAAAATTGCTCGTCATTAAGGGTGATAAACTGAGTCTATCTTTCATTCATATATTGAGAAAGCTCAAATGAAGGATGTACCTTATGTTAGTGCACTTGGAAGTATCATGTATGCTCAAGTTTGCACTAGACCATACATTGCTTTTGCAATAGGACTTCTAGGCGAGATATCAATCAAATTCAAACCACGACCACTAGGTTGCTGTCAAAGAAGGATTTGAGGTGCTTGAAGAGGATAAGAGACTATATACTGATTTAGAGACATGTTTAGGACCTATAGCTAGTAGGGTAATTGCACCATTATAGAGGATTATGGGATAAGTAACTCAGTTTACTATACTAGGAGTCTTGAACAAAATGGTGTAGCCAAAAGGCGCAATCACACCCTTATGGAAATGATGAGGAGTATGATTGATAGGACCAAGTTACCTGTTTTTTATGAGGTGAGCCTTTGAGAACAACTATCTATATTTTAAATTGTCTTCCTACCAAGTTGTTCCATTGACTTCTTTTGAGTTATGGAATGGACGTAAACCTAGCTTAAACCATCTTAAGCTTTGAGGGTATCCTACAAAAGTGACATTATATAATCCAACATCAAGTAAGTTGGACTCTAGAGCCACTTGGTGTTACTTCGTATCATATCCAAATCATTTGAAGGGATATCAGTTTTATAATCTCAATGGAGGCACAAGAATTGTGAATCATAGACAGCCAAGTTTTTGAAGTTAGATATAACCAAAGAGGGTAGTTGATCTTAGACTACTGAGAATAACAGTATGGTGGGGACCATTTTGTCTTTGTCTCTACCTATACAAATGATTAAGGAGTCTCTTACACCACAAACTAAGCTTGTTGAGATTCAAGATTTTGTTTTGAGGCAATTTTTGATAAAGTTCCTCAAAACCCTCAAGTAAAAGATGAGGTTTCAATAGCACCACTCAAAAGATCCGTCAAGAAGAGACGATCAACTATACCACCAAACTATATATCTAGGAGAGCATGACTATGATATTGGCCATGTGATTGATCCAATAAGTTATGAATATATAGTCTATCTGGAAGAGCATGACTATGATATCGGCCATGTGATTGATCCATTAACTTATGAAGATGTTGTTTCTTGTCCTTAGTCGACTTGTGGTTGAATGTATTGAACAATGAGATGCGTCTATGAAACATAATGGTATTTGAGAGCTTGTTAAATTGCCTAAAGGTCACTAGCGCATCCACTGCAAATGGATGTATAAGACTAAAAGGGACTCCAAATGAAATGTTGAGATGTTCAAAGTCAAATTTGTAGCTAAGGGTTTCACTCAGAGAGAATGAGTAAAGTATGAAGCAACTTTTTCCACAATCTCTTCTAAATATTCTTTGAAAGTGATCTGGCATTAATAGTTCATTTTCATATGGAGTTACACCAAATAAATGCATTTCTAAATGAAGACCTTGATAAGGAAGTCTGCATGGTGCAACTCGAAGGCTTTGTAACAGTTGATTTAAATAAGCTTGTGCGTAGATTGAAAAGGTCTATTTTTGGCCTTGAGCAAACTTCAAGACTATAGTACTTGAAGTTTCAAAGTGTTGCCATTTCATTTGGTTTTGTTGATAATAAAGTTGATCAGTGTATATATGCAAGGTCATTGGAAGGAAGTTTATTTTTCTTATACTCTAGGTAGACGATATCTTACTTACGAGCAGTGGTATTGGATTATTGCATGACACAAAACAGATGTTGTCAAAGAATTCTAACATGAAAGACCTTGATAAGGCATCTTTTATCCTTAACATTGAGATCCATCTGAATCATTCTCACCATATATTAGATTTGTTTTAGAGGGCATATGTTGATCGTATTTTAGAAAATTTCAGTACGCAACATTGCAAGCCAAGAATTGCTCTTGTAATTAAGGGTGATAAACTGAGATTGTCACAGTGTCCCCATTCAAATATTAAGAAAGCACAAATGAATGATGTACCTTATGCTAGTGCACTTGGAAGTATCATGTATTCTCAAGTTTGTACTAGAACAGATTTTGCTTTTACAACAAAACTTCCAAGCAAATATCAATCAAATCTAGGACACGATCACTAGATTGCTATCAAGAATGTTTTTAGGTACTTAAAAATAACAAGAGACTATATGTTGATTTACTTCAAGACTTGCAGCTAGTAGGATATTCAAATGCAAACTTTGTTGGCTATCAAGATAACAAGAAGTCAACAATAGGATATCTCTTTATGTTAGCAGGAGATGCTCATGGGAAAGCCAAAAACAAAAATCTATATCATCATTTATCATGCAATCGGAGTTTATAGCATGTTTTACGACTGCTACTTAGCTATTTGGCTTTAAGATTGCCTCAGTAGGGAGTTGACCATCTTTGATTTTATGGACAAACCCATATAGTTGTATTGTAACAATAATTCTGCAATGCTGTTATCAACAATAATAGAGGTCTCAAGGGATCTAAGCATATGAAGGTCTAGTTTTTTACCCATATCTTATCTTTATAGTTAACCTTTCTTTATGTGTAATATCACAGCCTCTAGCATTTACTCAATTATTGCTATTAATTTGAATTTGCATTAGTCAGCATTGTCTCTTTGAAATGCTTGAACATCAATTGCATCCACCATGGGCATGAGGTTATGATCAATTAAACTGAAATAGTTTGCTACAAATTGTCTGAAAATATTGGTGCCAAGTTTGCACTAATCAGTATCTAAATTGAATATTTGGAGTGATAGGCATTTATCAATTAGGATGACTTTCCTAATTCGCAAACACGCATTATCTTTAATTAGAATTTATAAGCCTTTAGATAGAATTACTAGTCGCACGGGCTTAAAATTGATAGCTTGATCTTCAAGTAATAAGATTAGGATATCAATTTTATTTATGACAAATATCAAGTTGATAAAGATTCCTAGTTTGAATTATATGGACGTCGTTGATCATATCTTGATTGATTTGAATTTTATTTTCTTTCCCCATATTTTGGATTATATCCATGTCAATCATTTTGGAAATACACACTGCCATTTCCTCTCTTGACACGTCATTTCCCCTCTCATGGTGCCAAGCTAGTAGTGTTTCATAGAATTTGGGAACATCTAGGACAAGGTTTACTTGTCCACACCAATCTCCCCAGAGATCAAATTTACGCCCTCGAGATGATTAGACAAAGGGTTTTGTCACGCATTAGGGATAGCGTCCTTTAAAAAACAAGATTCCCTTATCAAACAAGTTTTGCACCTTGATCTTCAGAGCGAGACAATTGTCGACACTATGACCTTTCTCACCCACATAATAGTACTCACATGACTTTGTGATATCAAATCCAATGAGCTTCAGGGGATTATCTCTAGCAAACTCCTTCACTGCCATTCTTCTTTCAAGGAGTATGGGAAAAGCTTTGACAACGGCCTTGATAATGGAGAAAACCGCCTTTGTGGCATCTTCCTTTCCTGCTCCTAATTTTGGGGAGTCCTTATAAAATATCCCTTCTCAGTCGTTTTTACTAACTTGAAAGAATAAGAACAAAATAGAGACAAAATCCGTATATGGAAAAAAAATGAAAAGAAAATACAAAATCTGTATCGACTATTATAGTAACAAAGCCCAAAGCAGATACATCATAATGAAGGTTTACATTGTAGTAACTGATTTTCAGTAAGCAACATATGTACTCATGGACGGAGAAGTATAAAATGAATGAACAGTGGCATTGAGTTCGACCTTTTTATATTTTGTATCCTTTCGCTTTTTCTTTTAGATCTAATCTACTGTTTTTGTTTTTAATAGGCAAAATACGTGATTCAATATGTCCAATGAATTATCTGTTTGATTACAAGTATGACTGTACGATGGTTCAGGTTGGCAGCTAACTGAAGCTCCAGAACAACAGCTCAGAGTTGAGCTTTGATTGCAAAGCGAATGCCAATACAATTAGCGAGGCCTAGAGTAATCTTTATTGGCTTATAAAGTTTCCAAGATGGAGTGGAGTATCAAATATACTCACACATATATAAGTGTATGTGAAGGACTTCACATGTAGCAAATTTTAAACTAATGACTTCTGCATTGTCAGGATTGAGGCGAGGACTGAGTAAATTATAATTTGGATTGATGTATTGAACAATGCAAAGTGAAAATCAGGATATGATTTCTAAGCGAATGCCAATACTATTCTATTACTCACGCAATGCATAGACATATAGATATGATTTCACTATAATAGAAACCAATCAGTATTAAGTATCTATTGTTCATGTAACATTGATTAATTTCACAAGTAAGATGCTGTACCGCTATCATTTGACGATGTTCAAAGCAACCTAGGGATGACAATTCTTGACAAGACTCGAGAGCACAACCTGTTTTTTTGTTGTATTGGGATGCTTGCAACTCCTAATTCGAAATGTGCAATCTTAATAAGAAAATCTCAAACTTCCCAACACTGCGACCATCGTGAAGGGTCAAAAGTTGATTGTCAAATTTGGATGGCGATATCGGTGTCTAAAGTTTTTTTTTTTTTTTGTATAAAACCAATTTTTCATGTTTAAAATGTATTGTGTTGTATCTGGCCGGTCAACTCTTGGTCAACTCTTCAATAACCGTAAGTCAAACTGATTTTATGAAAACAGGAAGTAAATCATTCCTCAGACGTCCTTGCTAGAAAAAGGACGAACTTAAGTAAAAGAAGGAATCAAACTCAAAGCTGATGAATATCGATGTCATTTTGTTAGACCAATTAGATGATAATCTATGTCTTTTAATTTCCTTTTTGTGTAATATGCTGTCTCGAAAAGGACAAAAGCAAGTAAAATCAACTGCGTGCAATCTATATTGGTTTCGGCCCATCTACCCAGGCCTAATTTACCCAGATTGCACAACTTGCTAGAAAGGCCTCGAGGGAGACAAGTCTCTGTGCTTGTAATAAAAGAGTATCAAAAAAGAAAGATGTGAAAACAATTCCATGTTTGGGCTAGTTATCATTTGGGTTTTGGCTGGAGCCTTATCTTGTCCATAAGGTTTGTAAGGTACTTGATACGATATAGTTTAACTAATTTTTTCTTGCGATGGGAAAGCCCATCATAAAATACTCCTCTAACTTCATGAATTGAATAGGAAGCTAGTCCAAATCCGGAGATGGCCGAAAAAGAAATCGATTATAGTTGATGGTGCAGTAACTGAATCTGTATTGTATGTTCAACTTACACATACACGAAATCAGATCTTTAACTACACAACAATCCCTCAGGGTCAATGAAAATACCGAGGGGATGTTGGTTCGCTAGTATTATTTTGTGCAACAGCTCAGGGACAATGGATTAATTAATTGGGTCAATGGACTTAGTTGGCCTTTATTCTCCTTCCCACGGCTTTACTAGATTGTGAGAACACATGGGAAAGTTGAGGTGCGAATAGTAACCATTCTGTTCTCGTGAACAATTTTTACTTAGAAATGATTCTTTTTTATTCTATTCCCAGAAACAATTTCCAAGAATTTAAAGGCGTTTGGAAGCTGCACAAAATTTTTATTCTCGGGATAGATATACGTTTGGTAGGAATCTTAAATTTTTTTGTTTCTTTTAATTTTTTAATACTTTTGTTATATTTTTCTTATATTTCTCTTTTTTTTTTTTTTCTTTTTTTTTTTTCCTTTTCTCTTCTTCTTCCTCCTTTTGTGGCCGACCGCCATCGCTGGTGGTGGTCGAGAAGTGGCTGGGCGAGATCCGACTACCTCGCTAGAGCCTCGCAAGGCTAAAGGCTAAGGCAAGATCCGGCAAGCGTGCTGAGGGCTTGCCTAGCTACCAGCGTGCTGAGGGCTTGCCTAGCTACCAGCGAGGCTCATCCTCGCCCAGCCCGATCGGCCTCGCTAGGCCACCAATGAGGCTGACCTCGCGCCACCTAGGCAAACAAAGCCTAGGTACCTCTAATTTAGGCACTGTGGACCCTAATTTACTCTTTTGCAATATAGTGTCGAATAGTACTATAGTGCCTAAAATTTGGCACAATGTTTTGGATTGTGCCAAATTTTTACCGACACTGAAAAAATTATTTTTCAAAAAAATTGGCATTGAAAAAGCTGTTTTTCAAAAAATTTAGCATTGAAAAAAAATCATTTTTCAAAAAATTTGGCACTTTAATAATCCGTGAAAATTTGGCGAAGCGACGTCGTTCAGCATCCACATATTCTGGCAAGCCACGTCGGCTAAAAATATTAATAAAAAAATCCACCTAGGATTTTCAATGAAGTAGATCGGGCGATGGCACTAAAAAGTTGTTTCTCAAAAAAATATAACACTTAAGTGAGCCGCCGAAAAGTTATGGCACTAAATAAGTGTCATACACAAGTTAAAGCACTGATAGCGTATATCTTTCCAAAATAATAAAATCATTTACTATTTGGTCGATTATCATGCAGACCCTTGATATCTTGAGTTGATCGTGTTCCTACACAAAAGCTATGTCCTGAGGGGAGCTACACATCCGTAATGAGTCCTTTAGCGATCTTCGAAAGTCCTTCGGCAGAGAGATTAGATTCTCGAATGGTTCTTGGATTTTTGCCATTTGCTTTTTATTTAATCTAAATCTTACGGTTAGTGCACCTTAACTTTTTCTTAACCGAAACACCTAAACCTCTCACAATATACAAATATTAGCACGTAGGTTTATGCATAATATTTTCATAATTTTTTAATTTGAATAACATTTTAAATTTTGATGCAAGAGTAAAAAGGTATTATTATTTTATTTTTTGGCTTTTGCAAAGACATAAACAACTAGGCCGTAAGCCTCAAGGGATCATGTCAAAAGGTTTACTACTGTTAGACTTTTAAACCGGGTTGGGCCGCCTGTGATAGGCTCACGTGTACTCAGCCATACAAGGTTGTGCTCGTGCGAATACGTGACGAGATAAAAATAATAATAAAGCACAAAAATAAGACTCGAACAACTCTTTAGTAAGCTATGTCTAGAGGCAAATAAGAGGTTATGCCGCTGCCCCACTATGTCTAGGACCGTGAGATGTTGTTTAGGAGTTACGATAAAATCTCAATAAGATCACGCCTGAGCATGTCACGGTCACCTGGCTCAACCCGCTATGCATAATATATACACACCCTATAAAATCTAATTTTACCTGTATTTATTATTTGCTAAAATCTAGTTTTACCTGTAAAGAAAAGGAACTTGTGCTAATGACTGTTGAAAGGATGGAGTTAAATCCACTGTCAATCCCATCTTCACACCAGCACCACCTCAATCGCTTGGATGAGGTCGAAGACTAGCAGCCAGATAAGAAGATGCTGGAACTGCGCATGTGGCTGGGGAATTTCATCAAACAGAATCTAGGCATGCAGATGGAATGAGATTATAGCGTTTCCTCTGCTTCCCCTGCTTCCTTTAGCAGTGGAAATGCAGACATCTAGCACACAGAAGCGCCACAACATGACGAGGATCACCGCTGGCCACACTTGACCCTGTTTTCGTGGCTCGCTCTATGCTAAGGACCAGATGTGCCAAGGATGACAAGGATGATGGCAGCGACTGGTCGCGGCGTTTGAAGAAGGTCTTCAGCTGCAAGTTGATTCAAGACGATAGGAGCGGAGTGACGACAGAGGAGGCCCTCGCTCCTGCCCAATTCTCAGCAACAAAGGCAATCACTAAGCCCCATGCTCAACATTCACCGATGCTGTTGGGTTTTATCAAGTGTGATAGCTTTCCAGAAGATACAGTATCGAGGGCGCACAGTGATTATTGACTGTTGACATAGAGATTTTGACGTTTGTCAATTGTACTATGCAAAACTTAAACTAAAGGGAAAATACCATAAAAAATTTTAAATTATGCTACTTCAGATAATTTTATCCTAAAATTTTTTTTGCATCAAAAAAAATCTTAAACTATGCCACTTAGGATAATTTTACCTCAAACATTTTTTAGTGCCACTAAAAATTCTAAACTATGCTACTTAAGACAAATTTACCTTGAACAATTTCTTATGCCACAAAAACCTCAAATTATACCATTGAGACAAATTTACCTCAAACTCTTTAACTAAAAGATATTTTCGTCTTTTTCCTCTTTTTTTTCTTTTTTTCTTTTCTCCTCTCTTCCCTCTGCCACTGCTTGCAGAGGGAGGCCAACGAGGGCCACCCTTACCGGCGGTGGGACCGGGCAAGGGCGGCCCCCCCTAGCATCAGGTGAGAGCCGCCCTCACCCCACACTAGGGAGGGTCGCCCCCGCCAGATCCGACGAGGGCAGCCCTCACCGAATCTAGTGGGGGTGACCCTCGCCGACTCGGGAGAGGGCCACCTCGCCTACCCAGGGTGAGGGCCACCCTCGCCCGACGCCGAGGAGGGTTGCCTCCACCAGATCTGGCGAGGGTCGCCCTCACCTACCTAGGGCGAGGGTCGCCTTGCCTACCCAAGGCGAGGGCTACCCTCGCCCGACTCTACCACCAGCAAGGGTAGCCCTCACTGGCTTTTCTCTACTATGGCCGATAGAGGAAAGAGAGGAGAAAGGAAAAAGAAAAATATGAAAATGCCCTTCAACTAAAGAGTTTGGGGTAAATGTATCCTAAATGACATAGTTTGAATTTTTTGTGGCACAAGAAAAAGTTTAGGGTAAATTTGTCCCAAATCGTATAGCTTAGAGTTTTTGGTGGCGCAAAAAAAAAAATTTTAGATAAAATTGTCCAAAGTGGTATAGTTTACGATTTTTAATGATACTAAAAAAAGTTTAGAGTAAAATCGTCTCAAATGGTATAATTTGGAGCTTTTGATGGTATTTTCCCTAAACTAAATCATGAGAGGAGGATGACCTAATTAACCTTTGTTTAGACAAAATGAATTGCTTTATTTGTAGAAAATCTAAATCCACTTAGATTGAAACGATTTTGCTAATTAATTTTCCACCATGGAGAGTATCTGAAAAAAGAAGTAACATGGCATGCACGTTTATTTTCACTGCTAAGGAGACGGCAAAAAGAACTGCCTCCCTAGTTGACGAACACATTTAAATATCACACTCAATATCAAACATATCATTTCGTACACCCTATCACATATTTCGAATTTCAACACCCACAACCTGTCGAGATGTAACTTCCTGCAATCATGTATTCGCAGAGATTATAGTGTCTTGAAGCGGGCAATCTCTCAAGTAGAAGAAGTTCACCTAGCGATAACATCATCAAATTCTCCAAACCTTCAAAGCTTTTTATTTCAAGAAGACCATGACAGTACCACAAGTAAAGTTCAGTTAACTTCTTCAAGTTTGATAGATCAGGTAATCTCTCCAATAGCGGAATTTCTATGAGCTTCAAAGCTTTGAGATTCTCCAAGCCTTCAATGCTTTGGACATCCATTAGATTATGACAGTGCCCCTAAATGCAGTTCAATGAACTTCTTCGAGTTTGATAGATCAGGTAATCTCTCGAGTGTATCCAGTGCTCTAAGATCCAAAATTTCAAGATTCTCCAAACCCTCAAAGCTCTGTATTTAAAGTAAACCCTGGCAGTACCACAAGTGAAGTTCAGTGAGCTTCTTCAAGTTTGATACATCAGGTAATCTCTCTAATCGCAGAATTTCTACAAGCTTCAAAGTTCTGAGATTCACCAAGCCTTCAATGCTTTGGACGTCGATTAGATTATGGCAGTGCTCCAAATTTAATTCATTGAGCTTCTTCAAGTTTGATAGATCAGGTAATTCCTCAAGTGTATTCAGTTCTTTGAGGTTCAAAATTTCAAGATTCTCCAAAACTCCAAGGCCTTGAACACTGGTTATTGCCGAAGAATCAATCCTCAGCTCTGATAGTTCCTTCAAGTTCGATAGATCTATCAATGTTTCCAATGATTGGGATGATTTAATAACCAAGCATGTTAAACTTGATAGGAGCCTAGGTAGGGACCGCAGGTTAGAACAAACAAGTCCAGGTTTCTTAAGCAGAGAAAGAAGACGAATATCTTCATGGAGAGACATTATGATTTCACCGGACAACTTCAAAGACTCAAGATTGCACATCAATCCACCACGGTGATGGATGCAGTACGAACTGAAAAGATTCTGCAAAAATAGAATCCTCTCTGGCCAGTGGAACTTCTCCAATGTCCAAATCTAAGTCTATTAAATTTACTAGGTTTGAGACATCTGGAAGTATCTTCATTGATTGAGTAGAAATAGGCAGGCCAATCAGGCTTCGAGGAAGTCTTGGCACTTCACATATACTAGTGTTTGTTAGTTTCAAGATCCTCAAATTTGACAAGCTCTCGGTACCATGGGGAATTGCCCCCTCCAAACGCTGACAGAACTGAACATCTATCTCTTCAAGCTTCTCCAACATCCCAATTGCGCTGGGCGAAATTCTTACATAAGTACTGGACATCCTTAGTACTTTCAATTTCTGCAAGTTACCAAATGAGTTAGGCAGCTCTGCGATGTGTGTGAGAAAGGTTCAACATTAATAGTGACTCCAAATCAAGAGATAAATAAGCAATCAAAGTTAGATAATCACCAAATCATCCAATCAATTCAAGCAAGGCAATAATATCTAATCAACTTGAAATTTCACAAATAAAATCAATAAATTGATCTTTAAGCCTTAAAGATCAAGATATCAATTTTAAATATTCCCGCAGAATCGATGATTCCATCTAAAGCTATGTGCGATTGCAAATTGGGAAACCCATCCTAATTAGAAGATACACCTATCACTCAAGATATTGATCAGATGGTATAATCAAATAAGGCAATAAAATATTCAATGAAATTGGAGAACGATTATTACCTAACTTGGAGAATCTGTCTCCAAATTCGAATTGGTGGATGGCGAATTGGACGGTGATTGGCAATGGTGTAAGGCCGCGATGGCGAACGGCTCAAACGTAAATGGAAAATCGTCGCAGATCACGGGCTAGGATGTCTCGATTCAAGGTACGAATCGTTGGGGCGACCTATCGCAGCAGCTAATGAGAACGCCAATCAAATGGAGTGCCTCCAATGCACTCGTGTATTGAAGTTTGAGTTCCTCCTGGAGTTGCATTGACTATTTTGACTGAAATTCTTAGAGCGCAAACGATGAAACTCAACCGGTTTGCGCTCGGGTAAAACAAATAAAGACCCAAACTCTTCTCTTGCGAGCGGTGGTCAATGGCCGAGAGAGTCTTTTGATTTGGCCTCAGCAGAGAATTTCATGTTCCATGATGTTATTGAATATCAAAGTCGCACAGCTCTGATAATACTCTCACAGAGAAGCTCTTAAGGAAGGAGATGAATACACTACTTTTCTTGCTGAAATGTCTTTTCACTCACCATACTATGAAACCGATTACAAGACTCACTTATAAGTAGGCTTAAAACACGACTCTTGACATACCTTAGATATATGAAAAGACATGTTTAAATAAATAGTAATAAAGACACTTTAATATATGCGTCGAAATGACTTCCATCGGGAGCTTAACAGTCTTTCTACCAAAAATACGAAGAGCCACGAGAGATAGGCGGTGATGTGTCGCCCCACGGGTTTCTCTTTTCTCCACCAGTCTTTGTATAGGCCAAGTCTGGGGTTGTCCAGAATAGAGTCAATCTTTTTACTCTCTAAGAATATTCAAAATATATTATGGTTTGCCTTCTTTCCTTTTGCTTTGTGCCCATGGCCGCCTAAGATGGTCTCAATTATATCCTTATGTTGAACGATTCCGCTTCTTGTAATCTATATAATATTTTCCTTGCACAAAGACACAAACTTGCATATCCTCTTTCTTTCCCTTTTCTCCTTTATTTTTTCCCACAACAAAAAGATTCAGCCCCTCTCAAATATCATGTGCATTTCAATTCTATACGAGAAATATTTGGATGAAATCATTGCGCACAAAGCTTCAGCTATCAAAGAAATAAGGGGCTTGGCCAAATTCTTTGTCATCGCAGGCGTAGTCCAACTCACTAAATGAAAGCTCAGAAACGTCAATTCAAACCCATTAATCACCAATCCAATGCAAATGCAATATAAACTAAATAATAAATACCTCTAAAACTATATGCTATACAAATTAATTCTAATATTTTTGTATAGGGATTAAAGATTAATCCCTAATTTTCTATGTTATAAATGAATAATCGATTCACCAAAATTTGGGTGTCAGTAGCTATCCCTCTAAACTTAGTTTTCATGTACCTTGCATTAATTAATTCTTTATAACACATTAATAGAAGTGGATGTCATGTATGTAAAACTTGGTACTTCTCATTAATGAAGCCCATTGCATATAAATCCAAAATGTTTTAAATTTAATTTTCGATTAACATGAAATTAAAATATCGCCAAAACAATTTATATGTACTAATACATGAGTAGTATTAATTATAAATTACCTCATTCTCCTCTTCTTTTTCCCAACCACCATACACTTTAGAAACCCATCATACCATCTACTTATTTTACTCGCATCAACTCATATATAAATAAATAAGCTAGGTTTACCATTTAAATGAGTAATTATGTGAAAAGGATAAACATATAAAGACTCGCGCTTTTTCCAATCCAATTTTTGACTTCTGACGTCCCCTATAACCTTAAATTGACCAAAATATATTTTGCAGGTGCTAAATTTAAGATAATGTTTTTACTTTTTTTTCTTCTCTTTCTTTTGGAAATTCTAATGCATGTAGAATTGACAAAAAATATGTATTTGCCAATGGTTTGATTGGATTGTCTTATAATACAATTACAATTCTTGTAATTTTTTTGTCAACAATTAAACTTTTCAGTTTTGTTAATATAGTCATAAACTTTTGGGTGATATTTCAATGTAGTTTTTCTCACAAATTGCCATCAAAAATCACTAATGTGGCATCTAGTCATCCCATCCGAAGTGGCATGCTAACGTGGGCAATTTGGTGACGCATTACAAACTGCGATGGCAATTAGCAGGAAAGAATATATTTAAATATCACGCCAATTTGTAGGACTATATTAACAAAATTAGAAAGTTAATTGAATTGACATCCGTAAAATAAGTTTAAGATCAAATTGATAATTTTCTCAAATATTTAAGTGATCACTCCTTCAACAGAAATATATATATAAGCATTTTTGGGATATGTACACTAGGAGTACTATATCTTTCATATAACACTCACTTGAATGCGACAAATTTAAAAAAATTGATCATTTAAGTGTCAACCCCGATTTGCCTCAACGGAAAATCTGGCATGGATGCTAGTTGTCTTATGTGACATTGTTAGTGCTAACGTGGACAATAAATAAAATATTCAAAAATAAAAATGAATCCATGTCAAACTGGGATATTAATAAAAAAATCCACATAATATGATTTGCCAAAAATAATACTCAATCGATTTTTCTCTAACGTAGTACTTAAGTGAGCAAAAAGAAAGTTATGACCCGCGCCGTATGGAAGTTATGTAGCTCTTGTTGTACTTGTCTTGAAATTTATTTTTCCTCTGCTGCGTTATGCACGGGTTCACACGGATAACGGAGCAAGGCAAGCTATAAACATCTTCATAACTGTACAGACTGTAACCTTATAAAGAGGGGCCAAAAGGTGAATTGATCTCAACATTCACTCATTTATTCAAATAGCTAGAAAAGCAACATCCCCAATATGCATCACTCACAATTTAAAGTCATAAGCGCAGACTCTGTACATAAGTTTTCAAATCTGTTAGATATAATAAACAACAACTTATAAAAGGAAGGTGGACATGATGACCTTATAAATGAAGCATGGTTAACGAGCACTGGGAGCAATATCAACGTCAATTGAGGTCATCCTAAAAGAGTCACTTCTCTTACTATTTCCCATTCTTTGGCTTCTTTCTGAACTGATCTCTGCCGTCAAGCATTCTTTAAGTTCCGACAGAACCCGGTTCATGTCTGGCCTTTGGACTGCCATCATCGGCACACACGACATGGCTATTTCCACCGCTCTCCATGCTGAATTGATGCTGAATTGGCCATTTAACCTCGGATCGACAATACTTTGGATGTCCCCTCTTTCAATTAGTGGAGTCACCCAGTGAAGGATGTGCATGTTGCTGCCCTTTGGACTTCTTAGAATGGCGGGGTGACCTGTGATTAACTCAAATAAAACTATGCCGAAGCTGTAAACGTCACTCTTCTTGCTCAAGTTTCCAGATGTATGAAACCTGAGGATTCAAAAGGAATTGTTGCTTTGATTAGTACAATAATTGCCAAAACTGCCTTTGCAAAGACGTACCAACATCTGTGTATCCAACATAAACATGTACGAGTAAAATGTATGAGCCTGTCTTGCTGGTCAAAACGAGTACAGTTATTTTGCTTCCTCGGTGGAATTATCTTTGTATTCAGAGTTGCCAGTTCGAGTTGCTTACTCCGGATCGAGATAACCAGGTGTTCCTGCAGGGCGAGTCGAAATATGAGTATCATGCTCTGTTGCAAATGCTTTCGATAATCAAAATCAGCAATCTTCGCTTGCATGTTTTCGTTTAGTAAAATATTGGGCGTCTTTAAATCTCTATGGACAATGGAAGGTTTGCAGCCATCATGTAGGTACTCCAACCCTGGGCCACCAACAAAAGAGAAAACTTAATGAAATGTATTGTGTTGCTCCACTTGTGGATACGTGAACAAAGATTTCATCAATCTACATTATGTACCTTGAGCTGCATCGATTGCGATTTTTATTCTCTGGCTCCAATTCAAAACATTCGGGTTTTTTGCTGCTTGAAAATAGAGGATTAAGGAAGTATTCCAATCACGAAAGATATAAAATCCTGTTTATCATCTTATTCATTCACTAAGAAAGTTAATTTTATTTCCATTGTGCTATTAATGACTATGTAACTTGACCAATTAATCCAAAAGCCTGAACTATCAAAGAATAGAGTTGAGAAAAAATATAACTCAACACACATCGTGCTGTCATATAGCAAGAGTCTAAGCGATGCTTTATCTGGTTAGAATTTGAAGAAGGAAATATCAGACAAACCTGACAAATGTTGCTGAACATTTCCGTTGAACATGAATTCATAAATCAGTGTCATGTTTTCAAATTCTTTGCAATATCCGATAAGTGAAACCAGATTTCTATGGTGAATGACCATCAGGAGTTGCGCCTGCATGCCAAGGTATCAGAGCTTGCCATGAATAGAACACCCAAAAAATCAAAAACGTGACATTGATTCTAGTTGCACAAATGCTTCGAACCTCTGCGTGAAACTCCTTGTAGCCTTGCTTTGACGATTGAGATAACACTTTTACCGCAACTTCAGTGCCATCGTCAAGTCTGCCAAAGTAAACTTTCCCAAATGCTCCCTCTCCGATTATTGTTCTGAAGTTATCAGTAATTCTTGTAACCTCAGTGGATGTGAAAGGTCGATTTTTTGACAACCTTAATATCCTAGCAGATCCCCCGATAGAGTTGGTAGTCGTAGAAATAGTAGTAACATCTGGAGAAATGAAAGAGAAATTAGTATCCTTAACAGACTTAAGCGGATCATGATCTACAGTTTGATATCATATGCCTTAATTGCGAACAGAACATTTTTGAAAAAGTATGCAATGACTTATATAAAGAAGAGACCATGCCGTGATAAATGAACCAGAAAGAGCAAAGCAAGTTACCTCAACCAAATGAGGAAGTATTCGTGCCTCTACACTAGATGTGGGTACGTGTTGATGTGATTATGATATTATCAATATATAACGTGTGCATAGTTTTCTCAACATGAAACAGTGATGCATACAAGCAAGACTACCATATTCACTTTTTCCATGCTCAATTGTCGAAAGGGCCATGAGCAATTGGACCAATTAACCAGTTTCGGGTTCGAAACCCGACCTGGAACAAGAAAATCACATGTTAAGACTTTTGATTTTTCTTGCACATGCAATACGCAAGAGGTTACTTTGGATTTGTCTTCTTCTGATTTTCCATAATACTGCAAGAGCTCCCAATAAAATCAAGACCGGAACGGCTGCCACTGCTGCAATGATTGGGGTTTAAAGATGCCCTTTGTCTTTAGCTGCACGTTGCTAGTCTGACAATTGTCTGATTGGCAAAGATTTGGATTTCCATCTAAGCTGTCAAAAAAAGTCGATAGTACATTTCAATACCAAAAGATTAGCACGTGAATTCGTGGAAATCCCACCCTGTGTATGTATTACATACATAAGTTGATCAAAGAGAAAACTAAAAAAAGCAAGTATTACTTTTATCCTCTTTATTCTTCAGTGTGATCGGCAATATACAGAAAGACAAAGCAGATTGTATAGATAATAATAAGCAATTATATGTAGCGTTACAATAGGGTAGCAACTGGCGAACCTTAGTAGCAACGATCCATCTGCCTTCTTCTTCAAGAGAGCTAGAGGAATAGAGCCGCTTAAGTTGTTTCCACTTAAATTCCTGCAAGTATCCATGATGAGAAGCTGATAGCCATTTACTCGAGCTAGATAGCCACACACAATTTTTCCATTAAAAGCATAGTGACTCACAGAACTTTCAAGCTTGGCATTTGTGCTAAAAAGTCTGGCACGGATCCAGTTAATGAATTGTTGGATAAATCCCTGAATTTAAACCAAAAAAAGTACCTAAGAACTTCATATGCATATACTTATTGAAATGCATAAAACAGGATAAGGTAGATAATGAACACCATGCTAAAGATAAAGAACTGCGTCACTTTTTTGGGCTTAGTGTTGTCCATTCTCTTTCAATGCAAATTAAGTAAACAATATGAAAGAATATTTGCTAATGCATACAGGTATACAACTGCTGTCAAATTGGAGATCGATGTAGCTATCAGTCCTTTCAGTCCACTAGAGCTCAGGTTCCTGCACATCCATAGCTAACTTTATGAGAGTAAAAACCCCACTTAAAACTTTTGACATGGAAGGCTTTAATATAAAGACTTGATTTTTGAAATCATTTCCTCTGTCGCATGATGTGTTACCAATCTGTACTGGAGTTGCTGTCGAGAAACCCTATCTTTTGAGACTTGTGGTGTTTGTATGCAAGATGTTTTCAGAGAAAATATGTAGTCGTGGACTTACACCGAAACGATTCTTGGAGAACTATCATTGTTACAATGTAGTCCACTCCATGAGTATTGTGTCGGAACGCATGGATCACCCTGCCAGCTAGCCATGATCACCCCATATGTTTTCTTGACATCATACATAGCATTGACTGAACCACATAAAGAGCTATAATCATAAGGAAAGCAAAGAGTATGGAAACAAAGAAAAAAAAATTAAGAGCAAAAATGAATACATACAGTCATCAAGAAAAGTCAGTGAATTTGGAAGCTGTGCCACGTTGAAAATCTCGACGGCATTGAGGAGAGGTGGCAGAGTGGAGCGGGCGGTCGCCTTAATACTCAAGTTTAAAGATAGTCCAGCTACGGGAGATGAGGCTAGGGTCACCGGCTTTAGGTTCTCGAGCAGGATGGTTTCCACGAAGTCATTTAGTACATTTACCGTGAATTCTCTGACATGGTTCTGTTGCAGTTCCAATTCCGCAAAGTGAAAGTATATAGACCAGACGGTAGTGGAGTTGTCTGAGCTCCATAACAGACTCAAAGGATCAGTGATATTTTGCACTTGTGTAGCTGTCATCAAAACTTCAGGCGGAACTTTATAGGCATCATTGCTGGTACTTGTCACAAGGGCTGTCGCGTTGCTGACTGACGACAACCCTCTACTAAAAGTTATATTGTTCCAGATGCGGTCATATACATCTTGTGGATGCCTATTAATGCCGAGGCCAGTCAAATAATCACAGCAGCAAGTGCAAAATGATGAAACAGGTGACACAAATTGGTTTGGGATTAACAGCATGTTTTCTATTGTGCATGCAGTTGGATTATGTAAAAAAGCCGAGATTTGTGAGATGTAAATGCACTAACTTGTCATTTACAGACCGATGAATGTGGTCAGCATCCAAAATTGAAGAGTAATGATAAAGAAAATCACCTGTATGAGGCTATGCTCCCTAAATTATATCTCCAGTTGGTTACAAGCGCACCAGAATTAATCTGGTAAATCGAGTTATCCAGCAACCGCAACTCGAGAGCTGATATGAATGGAACTCCCGAGCCGGTATTGACCAAGCAAACTTGGATATAATCTCTTGGAGGTGTGTAAATAATCTCTTCGTATATCCAAGACGAAGAGTTGATCGTGACCCAATAGTTAACATCAATATGGAGATCAAATGAAGGGGTTTGATTCTTGCCATCATAATCCCCATACCAAAATGTAGCCCTGACCAGATATGTGTTGCCCTTTCCTTCATCTAGCGTTAATGTGTAACAATTCCTTGTTCCATCGGGGAACATCCTAAGATTCTTTATTTGTTGTTGGCCCACTTGGTTAGCCACCTGCATGCTCGTTCCAGAATCTACAAACTCCGCATCAGCCTTATAGTATATGTCCAGCAGATCGTCATGGTAATCAGTAGGTGCCCCGCAATCAATGCTTATGAAACCTAAATCAAGGGGGGAACCAGAGACAGTCGCTTTTCAAGATGATTCACAAATTCAAAATTGAAACAGTGTTAAAAATTGTGATGTCCCTTAAACTTTTTATCTAACTTCTTTAGAACGGTATCAACTAGATACAAATTTCAGCGATGAAAATTACATGTGCAAGAATTGGCTCGATAATTGTTAGTTAAGAAGAAGTTTTGATGGTTATTTGGATGATGAAGGCATCCGTGAAAAACTTGAAAACAGAGACGTCATTTGCAAAAATAACTTAAGCTAGAGGATGTACGTTGCTAACTCTCCAATACTCAGGAGAGTCTGCAAATGTTTCCTGGAGACTCTCGAACGGTTTTAACTTTGCTAAATTCCTAAGTTGGCGTACAGAATACTGCTAAATGTCGTCTTAAATCAGTCAAATTTTCTTGATCTTGACTCTGCCTAAGTACCCAATGCTCATTTTTTATATCAAATTTTAGTACCACTATGTTTTTTGGCTTATGCTTGAAAGTCGATCACTAGAATTATCACTGTGCACGAGAGAGAGAGAGAACCTGGATTTTGCTGCCCACGAGCGGCGACTCCTAGAACTAGGCAACCAATCAAGACATGCAACATCTTCAAGATCTTCATGGCACATCAAACCTTTCCTCACATTGGATTCTCCATTCTAGTGAGAGAAGGAGAGCTCTACCATCTCAAGGCCAGCAAGAAGAAATTTAACATCTTCAAGATTCATAAGAATATACCAGTACTTCAATGATTGCATGTTCATGGATCAAACGTGTGCTTGTAAATCGGTAATGGGGGAGTGATTTTTCCACCACTGGTCAACTCAGTTGTAGAGAATGGAAGTTCGGAACTCACGAATAAAGAATCAGGAATTACATTCGACGAGGTTTCCCCTAGTTAAGATTAATTGATTATCACCTTTTGGACAGGCTAGAAACTCGCAGGTGGACCTGAAGCCCACCAGCTAATTGAGCGATTATAGTACAAAGTCAACTCGTATCATGCATATTAAACGACGGCAACTGCATAATTTTGAAGAATCCCTCATTCCACTTAGAATGTCCAAGCTGTTTCGTGACAAGGACGTGCCATATATTCCTAACAAACTCTAGTAGGCGCCGAATTCAGATAAGTCAGAGTAAGGAAATTCCCAGACAAGATTATAATAATTGAGATGTCCTTAACCTAACATTTATAGATCAACTAGAAGAGATTTTACTTCTATTGTCTTTTCGAGTGTCTCAAGTACGTCTTCGGATCCATTTAGCAGAGAGCTAACATTGATCTAGGCTTAGTTTGACTTGATCTATTTTATCAGAGATTACGAAAAGATTTGAGACCTCCATGCGAAATGAGTTGATAGAATTCTCATTAATATCACGAGCAACCTCAAACTATGCCCACTACACATTTATCCTAATTTTTTTTCTGTGGCACCAAAAATCCTAAACTTATATCTATGTTGCAAATTTACCCTCCATTACGGTTCCGTCAAAGAGAATCCGCCTACATGAGGGCCGAAAGCAAACGATGTTGACATGTCAACAACGTAACTTAAGTGAAATAAATACGACACTGTTTTGGCTAAAAAATCATATGGCAATACCTTAACGGAGAGTAAATATACCACATAAGTATAGGTTTAAGGTTATTTTTATGTCACACAAATAAGTTTAGGGTAAATATGTCATAGTAAGTTTAGTTTGAAGTTTTTTTATGTTATGAAAAAAAGAATTATGATAAATTTATCGCAGTGGGCATAATTTGGAGTTTTTGTGACTTTCTTCCTGTTATCATTGACTCCTCCGATGCCCTTCGCCCTTCTAACTAAGAGTAATCGGGGTGAGAGAGAGAGAGAGCGCTATTCGCGTTGTTTGACCTCTCATCTCGAGAAATGATCCATGAGAATATATCTGCCATACAGCAATAACAACAAGCAAGACCCTAGTCTAGAGTAACTAAATCCAAATCCAAATCCAACATAGATAAGTCTCCTTAAGTACAGGGTTTCTCCCATGAATGACAAAAGGTGCGACTACTCATGTTTCTACCCAAAAGAACATATTCATAGACATAATAGAATCACCAGAGACAAGTACAGTTTCCGGGTACCCAAATCGACACGAATGTAAGTTTGAAATATGAGCCAGACTTGAGATCAGTTTTGAGGGCTGCAGAAATTTGGCAACAGAAATTCACATGTCCTAAATACCAAACACCCATCCAGGGGAAGTACTGGCTGAATGAAGTCCTGAGGAGGTACTTTCGAAACAACTACTTGATTTTCTCTTTTTGCTTCCCATCTTCTGGACTTCCTTTAGATGCCATCGCCAAACATTCTTTGGAATCTGCCAATTCACAATATATGTCGGGCCTTTGATCTCCAGTTGCTTTTGTGCAAGACCGCGCAACCTGCACATCTTTCCAAACCGATTTGCTGTCAGATTCTCCTCGTGATTTTGGATCCATGATCCTCAGTATATCTCCACTTTCAATAACTGGAATCGCAAAATTAAGTATATTCAAGTTTCAAGTTTCTTTCTGGTTTTGTCATCATTGCCGGATGTCCTGTGATTATAGCTCAAGGAGGCTGTACTTCACACCGGAGTGGAGATTACGGTCACCAGCTGGAGCCTCACGGTCTCCGTGAATTGGCCATCACTTGTATAAAGGGTTGGGATCGGTTCCCTAGGATTCTTAAAAGCACTCTGACTCATCAGCCTCCCTCTATAGAGAAAGTCCTTAAATTTTAAGTATATAATTTAAATTAGAGAACCCCGATACTGACCCTGTTGTCCTTTGGGTGTCGACGGTTCGGATTTCCGTACATACCAGAAATATCCCTCTCCTCACCGTGACCCCCACTCTCTACAACCATACTCTTTTTCTCTCTACATTACAGGAAATTGGAACTTCTGAGAACTGGATGAAGGCTAATGGATTTTGACTGCAAGAACATCCATACAGCCACCCGCGGTATTCATCGAGCTTGATTATCAGCACTCCGGGATGGAATACGTCCATTCTCTCTAGTTTGTCTTCCTCGAGTAGAAGCTACAGGATTATAACCTGAAAATTTCGTGTTGGCTCGATATTATCTGATTTAGGTACTTTTGACACCCTCAGAGTTATCAAGCGATGAGATGGCATGTATATTACTCGAATAGAAATGTTTGATAATACTAGAGCACTCTTAAGAATTTGTCGAACGAGAAAGACTATTCGTTGATCTCCAAATGCATCTAAAGTACGTAAATCCAGTAATATTTTTTATCTCTAGTTTCTTACACAAAAGTTTTGTTTACAAAATATTCAGAACTAATATGCGTAACCACAATTTTTTTTTCTAAAATCTCTTAATATTTTTAAATGTTAAATTCAAATCTTTCTCCACATATTTAGATTATGCAGGAAAGATAACTTATGCTTATATTTGTCTATTTCTGTAACGAAAAAGAAAGCAATGGCCGACTTAAAGCCTCCAATGTCATATCTGAAATTAAGCCCCAAAAATCCTGATCCAATTTGATACAAAGAATTGTTCAAAGTTCTAAGTTCCAATGCTGAAATCAAGGGCAATCGTTTACCAATATTTACAAGACACAGTAGTACATTATCCCTTTGGGACACATGGACAATTTCTTCGCACACATTATTGGAAATTGTGGCCCAATTATTGACATCAATGTGTAGGTCAAACATGTGATGGCCCAGGCGGTAGTGCGCAAGGCGGAGTCCCCGGACGTGTGTAGGGAGGGGCACGTCTCGTGTCCCACATCGCCTAGGGGGGAAGTCCTGGGCTAATTGATAAAGCTTGAATTCTGTATCCTGTGTAACGCGTTTTTGGGCGAAGCTCAAAGAATAAAGCCGTGCGGGCCTCGGCCCAAAGTAGACAATATTACACAGTGATAGGCCGGCCCGGCTCCTTACAAAACATAAGAGTTTCAACAGTCCCCATATCAAAATGATGCCCTAATCAACACTTGCATTTCTCCGGTCTTTTCTCATTTCATTAAGAAAACTCCTTCTAGTATTATACATCTGATGGCATTGCTGGTAGATGAGCTATGTGGATATTTATATATGTTCTCGCCGGAGTCTATGAATTCTTTGTCTAGCACAAAATTTATGTTGATCTCCTCGTTGTTGATCTCCTCGTCGTAGTAGGGAATTGATGCTCTGCAGTCCATACTTAAGAAACCTTGAAACTCAAAAAAAGAAAATGGAACAATAGTTGCTGGAAAATTTTTCCAGGAAATAGAGTTAAATGTTCCATTTTATAAGAAATTGAAAACATAAAAATAAACAATTTCGTGCCCTATTTTCCTCCCTTTTTTTCTGTGAATTTATTTTCTAAATATATATGATTATAAGATAAGAATGATGAAAAATAATAAGCGTGATGGACACTATCCAAAATTAAATTGCTTGGTTAAAAAAATTGAAAAAAGTAGATGACATCCGAAATTAAGTTACGAATGTGTAATATATGTGCTATACACATGCATTACATGTGCCATATAAGTGCTATGCATGTACAATATGGGAAAAAGAAACTTACAAACTAATAGATATTCATGACAATAATGCCACTGCACTCTTTAGGTAGCGGTAAACCAAGGCGTGGCCTCCTCCTCAAAGTTCGAGCTTTTAGCAAGGATGCACTTCACCTCGCCCAAGCAACCTAGAATGATGTGCTGCTAGGGGATTCGGCATGGCAAGAACTCCAAAGACTAGCTCGATCAAAGGGATTTCTTCCACGCTAAGCATGACACGCCACCCAAAGTACAAATATGAACCTTTGTCAAAAACCAAAGGTTCATATTCCCCATGTTATGTTAGAAAAAAGGCAATGACCGTGTGTATAATGATTTTCCGCATTTGCAAGTACCATGTCATTTTCTCCATACCGGATTTTTCGCATGATGATTTACTAATTGCATGGAGGAATGCTCATATAGGATCGACATTGTATTCACTCATACGTATACGAATATGTAGCATGATACATAATAATGCTAGAGATTTTGTAGTACTGCGCAAATGGGAATAGTAGTCTCCTATGTCTAGACATTCTACATTCACCAGGAAAACATTAGTTTAGTTATTTCAATCGAAACTTTGCTTTTTTCCTGATTTAGGTAATTCCTTTTCTAAGACGGAGTTCTACAGTGGACCATCGCAACCGAATAGTATGAAGAGATGGATCCTCCTATGTATTGCAGGAGGAGTGGTCGGCACCACTATCCTCGTGGGGTTCATCATTTTCAATTGCATCTATTATAAAAGGCAAAGAAAACTTAGGCCCGTTCACCCTGAAATTTAGCAGGTGAAAATTATAATGGATTGTGCTAAGAAACCTTGAAACTCAAAAAAAGAAAATGGAACAATAGTTGCTGGAAAAATTTTCCAGGAAATAGTGTTAAATGTTCCATTTTATAGAAATTGAAAACATAAAAATAAACAATTTCGTGCCCTATTTTCCTCCTTTTTTCTGTGAATTTATTTTCTAAATATATATGACTATAAGATAAGAATGATGAAAAATAATAAGCGTGATGGACACTATCCAAAATTAAATTGCTTGGTTAAAAAAATTGAAAAAAGTAAATGACATCCGAAATTAAGTTACGCATGTGTAATATATGTGCTATACACGTGCATTACATGTGCCATATAAGTGCTATGCATGTACAATATGGGAAAAAGAAACTTACAAACTAATAGATATTCATGACAATAACGCCACTACACTCTTTAGGTAGCGGTAAACCGAGGCGTGGCCTCCTCCTCAAAGTTCGAGCTTTTGGCAAGGATGCACTTCACCTCGCCCAAGCAACCTAGCATGATGTGCCGCTAGGGGATCCGGCATGGCAAGAACTCCAAAGACTAGCTCGATCAAAGGGATTTCTTCCATGCTAAGCATGACACGCCACCCAAAGTACAAATATGAACCTTTGTCAAAAACCAAAGGTTCATATTCCCCATGTTATGCTAGAAAAAAGGCAATGACCGTGTGTATAATGATTTTCCGCATTTGCAAGTCCCATGTCATTTTCTCCATACCGGATTTTTCACATGATGATTTACTAATTGCATGGAGGAATGCTCGTATAGGATCGACATTGTATTCACTCATACGTATACGAATGTGTAGCATGATACATAATAATGCTAGAGATTTTGTAGTACTGCGCAAATGGGAATAGTAGTCTCCTAAGTCTAGACATTCTAAATTCACCAGGAAAACATTAGTTTAGTTATTTCAATCGAAACTTTGCTTTTTTCTTGATTTAGGTAATTCCTTTTCTAAGATGGAGTTCTACGGTGGACCATCGCAACCGAATAGTATGAAGAGATGGATCCTCCTATGTATTGCAGAAGGAGTGGTCAGCACCACTATCCTCGTGGGGTTCATCACTTTCAGTTGCATCTATCATGAAAGGCAAAGAAAACTTAGGCTCGTTCACCCTGAAATTTAGCTGGTGAAAATTATAATGGATTGTGCTAAGAAACCTTGAAACTCAAAAAAAGAAAATGGAACAACAGTTGCTGGAAAACGTTTCCAGGAAATAGTGTTAAATGTTCCATCTTATAGAAATTGAAAACATAAAAATAAACAATTTCGTGCCCTATTTTCCTCCCTTTTTTCTGTGAATTTATTTTCTAAATATATATATGATTATAAGATAAGAATAATGAAAAATAATAAGCGTGATGGACACTATCCAAAATTAAATTGCTTGGTTAAAAAAATTGAAAAAAGTAGATGACATCCGAAATTAAGTTACGCATGTGTAATATATGTGCTATACACGTGCATTACATGTGCCATATAAGTGCTATGCATGTACAATATGGGAAAAAGAAACTTACAAACT
The DNA here is from genome assembly GCA_014182845.1 of Corymbia calophylla. Classification (NCBI taxonomy): domain Eukaryota; kingdom Viridiplantae; phylum Streptophyta; class Magnoliopsida; order Myrtales; family Myrtaceae; genus Corymbia; species Corymbia calophylla. The sequence continues at coordinate 32,739,617 of CM024697.1, read as the reverse complement.
AATAGATATTCATGACAATAACGCCATTGCACTCTTTAGGTAGCGGTAAACCGAGGCGTGGCCTCCTCCTCAAAGTTCGAGCTTTTGGCAAGGATGCACTTCACCTCGCCCAAGCAACCTAGCATGATGTGCCGCTAGGGGATCCGGCATGGCAAGAACTCCAAAGACTAGCTCGTTCAAAGGGATTTCTTCCACGCTAAGCATGACACGCCACCCAAAGTACAAATATGAACTTTTGTCAAAAACCAAAGGTTCATATTCCCTATGTTATGCTAGAAAAAAGGCAATGATCGTGTGTATAATGATTTTCCGCATTTGCAAGTTCCATGTCATTTTCTCCATACTGGATTTTTCACATGATGATTTACTAATTGCATGGAGGAATGCTTGTATAGGATCGACATTGTATTCACTCATACGTATACGAATGTGTAGCATGATACATAATAATGCTAGAGATTTTGTAGTACTGCGCAGATGGGAATAGTAGTCTCCTAAGTCTAGACATTCTATATTCACCAGGAAAACATTAGTTTAGTTATTTCAATCAAAACTTTGCTTTTTTCCTGATTTAGGTAATTCCTTTTCTAAGACAGAGTTCTATAGTGGACCATCGCAACCGAATAGTATGAAGAGATGGATCCTCCTATGTATTGCAGGAGGAGTGGTCGGCACCACTATCCTCGTGGGGTTCATCATTTTCTGTTGCATCTATTATAAAAGGCAAAGGAAACTTAGGCCCGTTCACCCTGAAATTTAGCTAGTGAAAATTATAATGGATTGTGCTTCCTTGATGGCCCAGTTAGTAGATGCTGGGCTGAAATTTATCTTGCGAGAATAAAATAAGGCTGCAGACTGGGTAGTCAAGGCCTATCGTGCAGATTTTCTACGACGAATTGGATTGCCAATCCACCTCAATCCCACACATTAATTCTATTGTCTTGATTTGATTTCTCTTGTAATCCCTTATCTTTAGGTTAGTAATGCAACTCATTGTTCCGACAAAAAAAAAAAGTATCAGGCGGAGCTTTGAAAAGTAATAGTTGGAGAGATTGTTGAGGAGGGTGCCAACGGTGATGTAACACCTGAACCATGGAAATGATGTAGGATATAGATAATGCAAGTTCAACATGAAAAAAGACAAAAATTGATGATAGATAATAAAAAAAAAATGAAAAAGATGCCACAAAATTAGGAAAAAAAGGGAACCTAGTGAATACATTGGAGAAGCAGATGTAGAAGCCCATAAGGAGGGGCTCGGAAGAACATGAAGGGTCTCCGCCAAATCTTCAAGGAAGTAGAGGTCAATCTTGCCATCACCGACCCGAGGAATGTGTACACATTGAGGATTCCCATTAGGAACTCAAGATGCACATCAGATATCATCATATCTATCTTTATTTATGCTACCACCACACTCATCACTATTTGTTCAGTCAAAATTAGAAAAAATTAATATGTAAATCTTATTTATCATTACAATGTTTGCACGCAAATTGTCACCATATGTAAGAAATTGAAAACATAAAAATAAAAATTTCGTGCCCTATTTTCCTCCCTCTTTTTTGGGAATTTAGTTTCTAAATATAATTGATTATAAGATAAGAAAGATGAGAAATAATAAGTGCAATGGATACTATCCAAAATTAAATTACTCGAGTAAAAAAAAAATGGATGATATCTAAAATTAAGTAATACAACTACAATACATGTGCCATATAAATGTTATACACGTGTGCAATATAGGAAAAAGAAATGTATAACCTAATTGGTATTTGTGACAACGTCAGCGTTGCACTCAGTATGCCAGAAGCCTTTTTGATAGCGGCAAGTCGAAGTGCGGCCTTCTCAAAATTGGAGGTCTTGGCGAGGATACGCTTCATGTCTCCCAAGCGGCCTTGCATGATGAGCCACTAGGATTCCAACATGGCAAGAACTTTGAAAACAAGCCTAATCGAAGGGATTGCTCTCGTAATAAGCATGACACGCCACCCAAAATATATGTGGAGGTTGGAGAAGTAATAGTTGGAGAGATTGCCGAGGAGGGTGTCAATGATGATGAACATGAACCACGGAAATGATGTATGATATACGACAATGCAAATTCAACATGTAAAAGCACAAAAATTTGATTGCAGATAAGAAAGGCGAAAAAGATGCCAAAGTAGCATATGTACATCAAGGAAGCAAATGTAGAAGCTGGAGCAGTCAACTAGGAAGACAGCATAGTTGGGGGCCTAGCCCGTAAGGAGGGGCCTAATGAAGAACATGGCCCTCCGCCATCACAATTGTCTAACGATAATTGATCAAGTTACAGGTCAAACTAGGCAGCACCAATCGAGGAATGAGAACACATTGAGGATTCCCATCAAAAATTCAAGATGAACATCGGGTTTCTTCATACCCATCTTTTAATCTTTATATTTATTTAGATCAGAAAATCAATTATAGATTTTTGGTGAAATGAAAATTAATTTGACTTAACTATATCATGGATATTTTTAATGGTATCAACCACACTTGAAAATCGAGTAGTAGGGAGTCATGGACGGCGTTGTATGTCATTAAATTCGACCGCGACCATCCTCGCTTCTCTGCTCAGCGTCTCCTCCGGTTTTGACCATTTCCAGGTGACAGCACGCCTCCTAACTGAGAATTTCTGTCGTCGTCTTTAAGCTGTGTGTTCTCCAATCTTTCTGCTGATTTGATGTTGGCTATGATCGATGCCTCTGGCTTAATTCTTTCTGGGTTTTGAGAAGCAATTGAATGGTCGATGTCGATCATTGGGATAGTTTCAATTCACTGCTTGTTTTCTTGTGGGGTTCTCAGAAAGAGAGAATTTAGACGAGACCCACGTTTTCTGGGCGCCCCAAATCCCAGGAATTGGCCTTGATTTCGCGTATCAAAAGGGTTTGAAATTCGATTTCCGCTGTTGGGTTTGGTTGAGAGTGATGGGAAAGTGTCTGCTCTGCGGAAGAATTAGTGAGAGAGTCAATTTACCATGTGGAGGAACAGCCATCTTTACGTCCGGCAGCGCATCTTGATTCTTGTTTTCCATCCCCTAGATGGCAATGGTCAAGGCGCCTCCTTGATAAGTTGTTTGCCATCCGGAACTGTTTCTTTCGCTATAACCCATATCCTTTTGATTGATTGCTGAAATAATCGCGAATTGCATGTTTGTTGTCTGTTGCTGAAGATGTTTATCTGTTCATGTACTTTATCTCTTCTGTGTTCGACTTAAAAATCTGTTATGTTTTGTCATGTTCACTTTGTGATGACTCAGTCCTTGATTTAGAAGTCCAATCCTGTGCATCAGATAGAATAGTGCATCCGAAAAGATGAAGGCGAACTCAACTTTTGTAGCTTTATATGTTTGTGGTGGGCACTTACTTCACTAGGCATTTTGATCATGTGAAATGATCTATTCTTTTGTTGCAGTCGAAGAATGCTTTTTTCTATCTTATGGTTGTCATGCCGGCCATGGCGGCACTAAAATCTGTATCTGTTTTGTCCATGGCTATGTCTCTTGCGTTTCTCTTTCATCAAATAGCCAGTAAAATAACTTTCTATTCTGTCTTTGTGAATTCACTTTCTACCTCAGGAATGAGTAAGATGGAAAATCAGAACGTTGCCACTGCTGCTCCTGCCGTGCCTGCTGCTGCGGCTCTAACTTCATGTCGAAAGAAGAAGAAGGATGAAGCCACCTTTTTGGAGGATGTAAAGGATCACATTGATGAATTCATCAATGCATCGATGGATGAGCACAAGAGCTGTTTCACAAAGACCGTTCAGAAGGTTTCATCTTCCTCAATCTCACTCTAGCTTTGCATGAACCCTCTTTAAGCAATTATGTAGTGTACCCCCCCTTCCTCCAACTTATTTCCATGTTTTCCCCATACAGATGTTTGGAATGTCAAGGGTTGTCGCAGAGAGGAACGCCGCCGCCCAGGGAGTTGAAAGTTCACTGCCTCTTAAAACGGTAGTATCAGACTAGAATATACTTCTGATTATTGATATAGATTTCTATGTTGATGCTTAGCTCTTTTCAAGAACGACATTCGCAATCATTGCTTAAAATGTGACAGGTTCTTAGCTGTTCCCTTCATGCTGTGAGTTGAAGCATGGTTAGTTCAGATTAGTAGGCTTTATGGAAATGGTGGGCGGTTATGGTTTAACCAGACTAACCTGCACTCGACATCATGTTAATAAATGATTACATGACAAAAAAACTCATACAAGTTGAAATTATCATGAACAAGGATTTGGTACTATCTTCCTCTTAAAGATGTTTGACATGTTTAGGATGAAGTGGTCTGAAAAGATTTCAATGATCTTCATTTCTTCTTTATCCTTATTCCATTTTATCTGCTCTATTTTTATGAACTGCAAGTTTGCGTTTGAGTGTATTAATGATACGCACACCTAACATCAAATAAACTGTGTTTTTATTTGCAAAATTGTCATTTTAACCTAAAAATATTTCTGTCACAATTCAAGTCCACCTCCCACTGTAGAACCCCCTCAAAAGCCCTTGACCATAATTCTTTACTCATGGTCTTTGGCGCCATTGTTGGACCTGTTACCTGACTCACTTCCGGTAATGGCACGACGCAGCTAGCCTCGCCCAGCTCCCTCGACCACCATAGCTCTTACACCGTCACAAAATCTTCTGAAGCCTTTGCCTCTCATTCTTTCTCTCAACAACAATCACAATCTCCAGTACAATTGAGATCAAGGTCATGCAATGTCGATCTGGACATGTTCCAGACAGTGCGAGTATTAATCCATGCACGCATAGATAGAGAGAGATGAAAAGGAGAGGGGGAGGATAATGAAGGCGTTGGCGCTGGCGACAATGGTGCCGGGACAATGATACCAACTAGGGCAAGTGATAAGTGGGTTAGTTTTGTGAGTGATTCAGGGAAGTTAGTTTCTCCATGACATATTTTCTGTGTGAGGGGTAAGGTAGTCTCTCCACTCGTGCATTTCATAAATAAGGGTGTTTGTTTCACTGAAAATTTAGTAATTAGAGAAATTTTTCATTAATTTGATAGTTCAGGAAAAGTGATTTCCTTCTTGCCAAAAGGGTAACATCCTTTTTTCCTAATCTCAGCTTGTTTTCAGTCCATGGAAAATGTTTTCCGTGAATCAATTTTTTGTCATCCAAACATTGAAAACAACTTCCCCAAAACAGTTTTCTTTTCAAACAAACGGTTTGGACCTTAAGATGCAACTGATTTTTTTAAATAGATGACGTGGAGTAGAATAGATGACAAATAAACTAAAATCTCTAACGCTATGTTTGGTTGTCCGAACACAAATTGGGACAGGATAAGATAAGGTGGGATTAGAAATCCTCCGGATTATCCTTTGGATTGTAAAAAATCCCATCTTATGTTTGACAAATGTTCGAATATGACATGAATATCCAAATGTGCTATACACCATGCTGGTGACCTACTACAGACAACGGTGATGAGGGTGTTAGAACTGAATCTAAACCGAAACCAGACTGAACCAAACCGAATTTTGTGCATTTTCGGTTCGGTTCTGTTTCAGTTCGAACAACTAAAAAATAATCGTTATTTTTGCCGATTCAATTTAGTTTTCTCAACAAAAATTCAATGCTCAACTAAAATCTCTCTTCTATCTCACCCATTATTCATTTTGGTTCCAACAAGGCAAAAATAGGAAAACTGAACCAAACCAAACTGGGTTTACGGTTCGGTTCGTATTCAGTTTGAGTCGGATTAGGTTCAAGTCGGAATCACACCCTATTGGTTCGATTCAGATTTTCTGAAAACCCGAACCGGATCGAAACGAACCTTTCACACCTAAATCCGATGTGATAGGAAAACAACCACTACCACCATGCCAAGCTGCGACATAACCCGGTGGCATCCCCCTAAATCTAGAACGGTGACCATCATTGTGGCCAAACAATTTGAGGGGTTCAATCCAAAGTAACTTGACTAGTTTGAAAGGTACCACCCCTTCTCCAGAGGCGAACCCTTCATCTGGGGATACGAAGTCCCCTGGTGGAACTTCAGATTCCCCAACCAAAGGCTCAATTCCTGATTCTCGTAATGTTCCTTATGCTGTTATCCCCACCAAGCCAAAGAAATTTCAGTCTATTTTGGGCAGCGATTGTTCCTCTGTACTTCTATTGTAAGAAGAGGAGAGACATCCCAAGCTTGAAGTTCCCTACTGGCTCATCCGAGAGCTCCCTCTGATCCAGATAATGTGGTGAAGATTACAGTTGCTAGGAACGCTAATGGCAGCACCTCACTTACGGGGGAGGGGCTCTGCCAGAAGAAATAGCAATGGATTTGACGATTCGAATGACGATCAGCAGTTGTCAAAGGCAAACGATGATCCCCTGATGGTCGAAAGTGACAACAATCTCATGGCGGTGGTCCTCATGCTGTGACAAATGAGGCATAATATCTAGATGGTCGCTTCATCGATGCATCATCAGAAAAAATGGTTTATCAATTCCGAGATTATCTCACCCCCCTCCTAGATTTCTTATCCAGCATTTTATCTACATATATCCGTGTTTATCTGATATGGAAAACGTTGCCAAATACTCGATAAAATCATCTGGACTCAAATCCAGACCACCAAATGCAGCCTAAGAGCATTCTACTTACTCTAAAACAAACTTGATGGTCCGATCAAAAAAAAAAAAAAACTTGATGGGATGGGTATGAGTGCATGTGTTCGTGGGATGCCATGGCTCTTAGCAAGTTTTCACATGTTTAGCTAAATCCGGAAGGAAAAAAGAAAGTCCTATGGAATGAAATGAGCACAACCTTTCAAGCGTCAAAAGGAAAGGCCGACATTTTGCACCAGGGACGATAGAAGCACGAACTAAGCAGAGAAAAAGAAAGCTCGATCTTTAAACACCGGTGGGACCGAAACGACACTTGTTATAAATTACATCCATCCTCACCTTCAAATCGCCATACATCATCTTTACGTGACCCACACGAGCCAAGAAAACAGCACAAGAATCCGACGTGGTTTTCGATTTATAGTATTTGTGACAGAATTAGGATATAAATTCCGTTTATCGAGTTTCTTGCATTTTGTTCCAAAGAAAAGCCAATTTCTTGTCGTGATCAATTCGGTTATCTATTATCCATGAGCATAGCGAGCCCTATTGGACGACAAATGGTAATTTAATTGCGAGAATAGACAAAATCCATGACATATAGGGAAATGGTTGGGCCTTATAAAAGAAGGAAGGTTTTTCCCCAATCATTAACTTGTTTTCATTGATGATTTCATGATTAAGGAATATCATTTTCATGAAAAAATTATTAATTTTCATTTATTCGGTGGTTTAGATTATAAAAAAGAAGGTTTTTCCTCAGTCTTAACTTGTTTTCATTTGAAATTTCTTAATAAAGGAAAATCATCTTCATGAAAAAATGATTAGTTTTCATTTGTTTTGTAGTTTAGAGAAAGTAATTTCCTTCTTATCAAAAAGGAATGTTTTTCCACATTCTTAATTTGTTTTCAGTCCATAAAAAAAAAATCGTATCAATTTTTTGTCATCTAAACACCGAAAAGTCAAAAATTAATTTTCAGAAACAGCTTTCTTTTAAACCTGTAGATTTTAAGATGTAAAGTGATTTTACTAAACGAATTGCAATTTGCAAAAAACTGAAAGCTTGTTGTACTTACTTTCGAACAAACTTTGATGGTACGGGTACGAGTGTATGTGCCTGTGGGTGGGATGCAACTGGGTTTTCATTTCACATCCTTTGCCAAATCCGGAAGGGGGAAAAGAAAAGGTCCTATGGAATGAAATGAACAAAAACCTTTCGAACCTCCAAAGGCCGCCAATTTGCACCCGGGACCGATGGAAGCACGACCTTTGCAGAGATGAGAAAGCTGAATTCTTTCACCAATGGGACCAGAACCAGAACGACAGTCTTTATAAATTACGTCCATTGTCGCCACACGTCGTCATCCTACGTGACCCATGTTTTCAATTTATAGGTATTCGTCACAAAATTGTTTCAACAAGAGAAAAACAAAAAAAAAAAAAGAGCCAATCCCACGTCATGATTAAATATTATCCATCAGCATGACAAGCTGCGTTCGACGGCAAATGGCAATTTAATTGTGAGAATTAGACAAAATCCGTGACAAATGTCATTCTGTATTACGGGGTAGAGGTTGGGATTTTTTTTCTTTTTTCTTCTGAACGTTTGAAGATTGCGTCATCTTTGTCCAAGTTACAAACGGTTGGGCCTCTCTTTTCTTTTTTTTTCCTTGTACCCTCGCACGAGCTTTGAAAGGATGGGATGGCCTCCTCTACCATCCATGGCCATCTACAATTCGTAAATCCAGGACACGAACGAAATCTCATCTTAGGCCTAAAGTGATTATATGTATATACGTTGATAAAGACTCATATTCCAACAGTCAAAAATGTTTTCTTTATTTATATTTTCCCTTTTATTCTTCCTTTTTCGTTCTTTTTTCCTTTTAATCAATAGCTCTTATTTTAAAAAGAACTATGACTAAAAAAATATAACCATTTCAAGCCATTATTTGAAATGAGATGGCTTATTTGAAATGAGATGAAGAGTCCTCAATTAAGAAAATAAAACTTCAAACTTTCTTTTGGAACTTTTCAATTTTTTTGCAATTTTTCCAACTTTTTTTGGGAATTTTCCCCAATTAACCACAGATTAAAATTGGTAAAGAATCAGGATCTAGCTGAATTAATATCACAACGATTTTTCAAGATCTCGTCAGATCAGTCCTATCAAACTCCACAGATATCTCTTGGGTCCTGCCTGGGATATGACCTCGACGGGACCAGGGGACCTCCCAAGCATATCCCTTCCGGACCGTTTTCTCCGATGGAGAAAACGTGCCAAAGAAAAAAACAGAGAGCGCATGCGCCGGACAGTAGCTACACGTCACCGTCGTGGACCGAGTAACGCTTATCCCCATTCTCAGAATATGCTCGAAGCATATGCCCTCTCGTCAATTAGTACACTAAAACTACGTTATAAATGCCTTAAAAAGTCCACGAACGCTGAGATAGGTGGGGCCCACATAATGCCCACGGAACAAAAGACCATTTTTATACAGCTAAGAAATTCGTCGCTATTCTCTTTCCCCTGGACGAGGAAAATGACGCCGTCAAGAAAGTATGTATGTAGCCATGAAATTCCACAAGGCTTTTGGACGTGACAATAGTTGATGTATCAGCAGACAGGTAGCGCCGGCGCGACGAAAATTAGAAGCGCCGGCGCTGTTAAACACTGATTTTGTACGAAACTGTTCGATCTATGCTTCGGAAACTTGAAACGTCCCTCATCTATGATTTATTGAGGGAGTTCACCATTAGGAAGCAACGCTTTGAAAAAAATCAGCACACAAGTTGTTCCAATAATAATCCAACCGAAAAAGACCTGCGACCCATCGAATAATGGGGTCGCCGGTTCCTTGAGGAGGTTGGGTTGGTATTGAAGATTTCTATACGCTTTCGTTGACACGTCTCTCAGCAACTGATTCACAGAGAAACGCAACGCCTATCAAAAGCGACTCCACAATCAAACCATGCAACTGAAGACAGAGACACAGATAGAAGGCAAAATCATGCAAGGGGGAAGAAGGGAGGAGAGCGGAGTAGTGGTTGAGAACGAAGGTCTATAATTCATTTACTTTGACAGGTAACTGAGTAACCATCGATCAAAAAAGTAGAGAACCCGAACACGAAACCACAACGCACCACGACCATCACCGAAACCACGACAACCAGAAGAACCACTGACGAACTTTAAAAGTAAACGAAACCAGCACCAACGAGAACTCAGTTCCTCCAGTTACCCTCGGTGGCACCGCCGCCCCTGGAGTACCTGGCGCCCCCACCGTAGCCGCCATCGCCGTATCCGCGGTCCCGGCCACCGCCGTAGCCACCGCCACCGCCGTAGCCACCGCCGCCACCGTAGCCGCCGCCCCCGCGGCTGTACCCGCCGCCTCCATCACGGCGGCCGCCTCCGTACCCGCCACCACCACCTCCACTCCTGAAACCGCCTCCTCCGCCGCCGCCGGAGCGAGACTGGGCCTCGTTGACGGTGATGTTTCTGCCGTCGAGGTTCTGGCCATTCATGCCGTCGATCGCGTCCCTCATCGCCTTCTCGTTGCCGAAGGTGACGAATCCGAAGCCGCGCGACCTCCCGGTCTCCCGATCGTTGATGACCTGAACACAAAACCCAACGGCGGAGGCATCAGATCCGGCCCGAAAACCCACCGGAGGAGACCGAAAATTGAGCAGTGCATGTATCGATCGATCTTCCGTCTCTGGTGAAGAGGATGAAGATGGACGTACCGATTCGAGTAACAGTAACAAAAATCGATATTTTTCGCAACGAGTAACACACGAACGAGAGAGAACATTAGGTATCAAGTAACACAAACAGATCATCAGATCGGATCGGATCGGAACGGAACGGGGGATTCGATTCGGATCGCGGTCAGATCTGGATCTCCTGCAGCAGCGTGGGGACGCAAACGGACCTTCGATTCGAGGATCTCGCCGAACTGGCTGAAAGCCCGCTCGAGGGACTGGTCGTCGGTGGCCCACGCCAGACCGCCGACGAAGCACCTATACTCAACCTCTGCGGAAGCCATTGATGGAGGGAAAGAGAGCGCTAAGCTCTAGACAGAGAAAGTAGAGAGAGAAAGGCGGTTTCTAGGGTTTACACGCCTCCGAAAAAGAGAACACTGAGACAGGCAGGGAGGCGGAGGAGGGGTATTTATAGCGGGTGAAGGAACTAGGGTTGGGGCTGGGGGGGTGCGCAATGCGCATAGTGTGGTTAAGGTTCTAACCATGGTTAGTGTTGGGGGTGGTGTTTGGATGTGGATGCCACGGAATGAGTTGGAACTTTGGATCTTGGTTACCATAAGAGGGGCTATAATTCAAGATTTTTCATACAGCTCATTATGAGTCCATTTTCCACTAATAGCCTAATTTCCTTAAATTTAAAATGAATTGATTTCTCCATATCTCGACCCTACTTGGAAAGTAAATTTGTAAAATTTTGTTGTGATCCTTCGATGGATTAAATTAATCAATTAATTGAAAAACTTGCCGATAATGATAAGAATACGATTTAGTTACGAAACTATTAGCATAAGGTAATGGTCGAGGTGGAACGAACAAATTCATGCCAAAAGTAATATCAATAAGCCCTCCAAAATTTCTATTAGTTTTGGTATAGGCTAAATGACTAAATTTTATCAACATAACCGCTGAGTACTTTTTTTTACTATTAGGCAGATTTAATCGATATAATTGTGAAGTACTTTTTTTTTATAGTTGCTAGAAAGATTTAGAGATGCTTTATCGAATGATAACTTAATGAAAACCTATAGTAACCTCAATCAATAAAGGAATTGGTCGTTAAAACGTGAATGGATTTTCTGTTAATATTAAGATTAGCACACGTCTATTCGTATAGATAAAAAACATTGGAGCTTTATGAGCAATCGAAGAGACCAACATTTTTTTTGAAATTCTAAATAACTTTTGCAAACCGTGTGATATACAAAATTATATAGTGAAGAAGATTCGAATTTAAGTTTATTATATAACATATTAGTAGAGATTACTTTTGTTTTTACAAACATCTTAGTTGTTCAAATTATAATACCGTCGATTCCATCTTAAAACACGTCATTACGGTTTATCACAATGGCAATGCATCGACACTTCATGCACATTTTGTCCAATATTTCAGATTGAAATATTCCATCATGCTTTCTATATGCTTCGACGACAAATTTATTCTCTATTTTTATAATACTTTTATTGAGATAGGGAATAGTAGGTTCGAATCACCTTATTCTCGAATAGAGAGGGATCCGCCTTTTGATGCGATCGATCACGACAGCTATGAATCAATCTCGAGAATCTCTCGGATTACAAATTCGAAATGAATTTACCTTCAAATTCTCACTTCGAAAAAGAAAAAAAAAGCAGAACGTCAAAGGAAAACGCACGCCCGAAAGGAGCTTGTCCACCGAGTCGACCGGAGTCCTCCCTCGGGCTCGGCTCGGCTCGGCTCGGCTCGGCTGCTTGTCCCTAAACCGGGATAAGCAGCTAAGCCAGCGGGGGCGAGTCAACGACCGAGTTGACCCGGCGTCTCCACGAGACGGCACGACCGGCCCGCGCTAACCGTGGTTGGAAAAAAGGGAGGAAAATCGAACCAGGAGAGTAGACGGGGGTTGGGTGGGCCCCGCCCAGGCCGGGTCACGTGGGTCACGTGATGGGCGAGGGTACTCACGAGGGCGGGACAGGGAGAAAGAGAGACGGCCGAAGATATTTTTTCCGGAATTGCCCCACCCCCAAACCGGAGAAAATATCCATACGGCGAAATGACGGATATGCCCCTCGCGTCGCGACGAAGTCTACAGAGGCGTGGACCCGATTCAGCGAGGGCAATTTTGGCATTGCGCATTCCATTTGGGGCCCCACCGAAGCAGAGAAAGCGCAAAAAGGGCAAAAGCGCTTTTCGTAGAGACGTCGGGATGTGCGCAAAGGGCGTGGGGTCAATAGTAAAGGTTGTTTTCTAAGGGACGCGACAGGTGCGTGGCGTGGGGCCCGGTCGGATCCTGACCCTCCTGTAGCCGTCGGATTGGGAGGAACAAATAAAGGGAGTAAATTTCCACCGTCGATTGTGAAGCATTTTATGATTTGGTATGTCACGACATTTTATATAGGAGGGAGTTACGGGAAGATTCGAGCAACTGATCGATCCATTGGATAGATAGCGGAGCCCGCCTCAACTTTTTTCCTTTTTTGTCGGTAGCCTAAGTATCATTCCACGAAAAATAATTTATCAAAAAAATATTTTTTTAAATGATTTTTGAAATAATTAAATGATTTTTTAATTTTTAAATGATATTTTATTTTTAGAAAATTATTTTTTAAATTATTCATTTTTTATAAAATAATGGAGTAAATATGAATAAACTTTTTCCCCGCATCTCAAGAACTAAAAGTTTAAACAATCGGGTCCACGCTATGTTTGGTTATCCAAGGAAGGGATGGAAAAAAGAGAAGGTAGATGGGAGGAGGGAGAAAATTGTAAATTTGCCTTACTTGTTTAGGGGTGCAAGCATGGAAGAGGAATGAGGTGGAAAAGGGAAATTAGTTTGATTGATAGTAGTCCATAGTATTAGCTTTTCTGGCGTGGGTCCAGAAATAAAGATTATGTACAGATAGGAGATGCGCGTTAAAATTCACTGACAGAATTCAAGATGTAAAATGTTGATTTCTAAAAGTGATGCAGCAGATTGATATATATTTTGATGATAGCAGTCGAAATAATTTCTAAAAAATATATCCCAAGACAGATTTGTGAAAGCTTATAAATTCTCTGAACGTAACAATAATTGATAAATCAAATTATAGAAGAGAGTTTGCAATTCTTAGAGCATGAAAAAAAAAATTAGACTTTCCAATTTGCTAGGGCATTGATTCCTTGGGTGATGAGTGGTGGGATTCTGTTCCAACTTTTCCATAATTCATATAGGATGGGCATCCTCTAAATTTTCGGGATGAATTTACATTATCCCTAATGAGGCGACACATTGGTGGCGATAAAGCATTCCCATTCAAACATTTGTGCTTTGATGTCGCGTTAAGTAGGGGTGTCAAAAAGGCCTGGGCCGACCCGATCCAACCCGACCCGACCCTAAACTTAGGATATTTTCTAAGGGTGTGCAAAAGAACCGGGATTTGCCTGGACCGGACCGGTCCGGAACCGGTGGTTCCTAAAGGGACCGGCCCGGTTCCCTTCCAATAAATTGGAATCGGTGGGTACCGGTCCCAGGTTCCGGTTCCATGGGCGGATCCGCCCGCCCGCTCACCCGGACCGGGCCGGTATTATAATAATAATATATATTAATTTTTATTATAAATTTTTTTTTTTTTTTGGTTGAAAAAAATTAAAATTTTGAAGCCCCATGTTTAGAATTCTTATTGTTCTATTTGGAGCCCTAATTTCCTATTTGCCAAATAGCCCTTGCAATTCTTATTGTCGAAGTCTTGAAGAGCACAACAAAAGTCAAAAAACCGGTTCATTAATGCATATTGTGATGGAATTGTGGAGTCTGATGGAGAAAGATATTATTGTGGGTAGACACTTCCCAGTAGGTCACCCATCCCGAGATATTAAAGGAAATAGAGTTTATATTATCTTAATAGCATATATGTAATTTCCTTTAATATGTATGCCCTAGACTCACCGTTATAAATAGGACAATTTCTTTTATAGTTGTAACGCCGAAGCTTTGTAACCCCGAGCTTGTAACACCGATGCGATAGTGAAGAGATTGCTTAGTGTGGCACCGTGGTTTTTCCCTTCTTGATTTTAGAAGGGTTTTCCACGTAAAAATTCCTCGCTTGCCCTCTTATTCTTCCTCGCTTTTATTCTTCGCATATTCGCGTTCCACCCCAACAACCGGTATCGAGCCTGGTTTTGGCGAAATAGTGGGAGCGAATATGGACGAAGGAAAGGTGAAGATTGATCGGTTCGATGGCAAGGATTTTGGTTTTCGGAAGATGCGGATCGAGGATATGTATCGTAAGAACTTGCATCAACCTCGTCCGGAGAGAAACCCCGAATCTATGAAGCAAGCGAGTGGGAATTGTTAGATCGACAAGCTCTAGGTTTGATTCGTCTTACATTGGCGCGGAACGTTGCTTTCAACATTGCCAATGAGGCGACAACGGTGGATTTGATGGCGACGTTGTCGACATGTACGAGAAGCCTTCGCATCAAACAAGGTATATTTGATGCGTCGTCTTTTCAATGCGAAGATGGACGAGGGTGCTTCGTGACGAGATCACATCAACGAATTCAACGTGATCACAACTCGGTTGAGTTCGGTGGATATCAAATTTGATGACGAGATAAAGGCTTTAATTTTATTATCTTCTCTACCCGAAAGTTGGAGTGCAACCGTGACTGCGATGCAGTTAGTGCAGTAAGAAAAAGTTGAAGCTTCAAGCAATCCGAGATTTGATTCTTAGCGAGGATATTCGCGAAGAGAATCGGGTGAATTTTCGGGTGCTTTGCCTTAAATATTGAAGGCGAGAGGGAGAAGCAATCAACGGGGACGAAACCAAGTACCATGGTAGATCAAAGTCCGAGGGAGAAGCAAATCGAGACCTCGTGGTGAAATTATCTGCTGGAATTGCGAAAAGAAGGGACATCGAAACGGGATTGTAGAGCTCCAAAGAAGAAAGTTCAATATCGAGATCGAAATCAAGAGGAAGAAAAATCCGTGAATGTAACTTTTGAAGAGACTCAAAATAGTGATGCCTTAATTTTGAGCATTGATAGTCCAATTGAGTCGTGGATTCTTGACTCAGGTGCGTCGTTTCACTCTACTTCATGCAAAGAATTAATGCACAATTTTGTTGCTGGAAAATTTGGAAAGGTTTATCTTGCTGATGATGAACCTTTGGATATTATGGGAAAGGGTGATATTTATATAAAATCTACTAACGGATATCAATGGAAGTTGCATGATGTCGGATATGTTCCAGACTTAAGAGAAATCTGATCTCTATAAGTCAACTAGACAAAGCACGGAGTTACGGGACTATTTTTGGGGATGGCTCTTGGAAAATTGTTAAAGGTGCTCTGGTTGTAGCACGTGGAACAAAGTCGGAACGCTCTACGTGATCGAAATCAATAGAGAGAAACCTATGCAGCAATTGCTGAATCGAAATTGATTCTAAATTATGGCACCGCAGCTTGGACATATGAGCGAAAAAAGGAATGAAGATATTAGCATCTAAGGGAAAATTGCCTAATTTGAAGTCCATAGATATTGGTCTATGTGAAGATTGTGTTATGGGTAAGCATAAACGTGTTAGTTTTTCGAAGATTGGAAAAGAACCAAAGAAAGAAAAATTAGAGTTGGTGCATACAGATGTGTGGGGCCCAGCTCCCGTGCAATCCCTTGGAGGCTCGCGCTATTATGTCACATTTATTGATGACTCCACCGAAAGGTATGGGTTTATTTTCTAAAAAATAAATCTGACGTGTTTGCTATTTTTAAAAGATGGAAAGCTGAAGTGGAGAACGAGACTGGCCTGAAAATTAAATGTTTAAGGTCGATAATGGCGGTGAATATGATAGCAAGGAATTCAAGCAATTTTGTGCGAGAGAACGGAATCGAATGACGAGAATCGTTCCCAATAGACCGCAGCAAAACGGAGTTGCTGAGAGGATGAACAGAACTCTGAATGAGCGTGCAAGAAGTATGAGGTTGCATGCAGGATTACCCAAGATGTTTTGGGCAGATGCAATTAATACGGCAGCATATTTAATTAATAGAGGACCTTCGGTTCCACTTGATTTTAAGTTACCAGAAGAAGAATGGAGTGGAAAGAAGGTAAGTCTCTCGCATCTGAAAGTCTTTGGTTGTGTTTCCTATGTCCACGTAGATTCTGAAAATAGAGATAAACTTGATGCAAAAGCTAAAAAGTGTTTTTCATTGGATATGGTTCGATTATTTTGGCTATCGGTTAGGGATGAACAAAATAGAAAAATAATAAGAACTGCTGATGTTACGTTCAATGAGAATATGTTGTACAAGGACAAATCCGTGGCGAAATCTAGTGTGAAGGAAAATTTTGTGGAGAATACAAAGATTGAATTGGAAGAGAATTCTAAAAGTGTTCTGTTGAAATTCCTAAAACTGTTGCTGAACAAGAATCACGTACACCCGATCCCACTTTGAGAAGATCTAGTAGAACACCTAAACCTGTACAAAGATATTCTCCGTCATTGCATTATTTGCTTTTGACTGATACTGGCGAACCAGAAAATTTTTCGGAAGCAGTGCAGGTTGAAGATTCTGTTAAGTGGGAGTTAGCAATGCAGGATGAGTTGGATTCACTCGAGAAAAACAAAACTTGGGTGTTAACTCAGTTACCAGATGGGAAGAAGGCATTGCAGAACAAGTGGGTGTATCGGGTCAAAGAAGAACCTGATGGTAGTAAGAGGTACAAAGCAAGGTTAGTAGTAAAAGGGTTTCAGAAAAAGAAGGAATTGATTATACGGAGATTTTTCTCCGGTTGTGAAATTGACTACCGTCGATCGGTATTGAGTATTGTTGCTGCAGAGAATTTACATCTAGAGCAGCTAGATGTTAAGACCGCATTCCTCCATGGTAATTTGGAGGAGGATATTTATATGGTACAACCGGAAGGTTTTCGGGATCCCGGAAAAGAAAATTATGCCTGCAAATTGAAGAAAAGTCTCGTATGGCTTGAAACAGGGCTCCTCGACAGTGGTACAAAAAATTTGACACATTTATGTGTGGTAACGGGTTCACTAGAAGTGACATGGATCACTTGTTATTTCAAAAAATTTGATGACTGCTATATTATTTTGCTTTGTTGTATGTGGATGATATGCTCATTGCGGGATCTAGCATGAGAGAGATCAATGTACTGAAGCAGCAATTGTCAAAAGAGTTTGAGATGAAGGACTTGGGCGCAAATAATCGATTCTTGGGATGAGGATTACGCGAGATAGATCTAAAGGAATTCTAAAGTTATCTCAAGAAAAGTACATTGAAAAAGTGCTTGACAGATTCGGAATTCGGAATGCAAAGCCTAGAAGTACTCCTTTAGGAAGTCACTTCAAGCTCTCAAAGGAGCATCACCAAAGACGAATGAAGAGCGAGGAGTATATGGCTAAAGTGCCTTATGCATCAGCTATTGGTAGTTTAATGTATGCAATGGTGTGTACTAGACCAGACATAGCTCATGCAGTGGGAGTTGTGAGCAGATACATGGCAAATCCAGGAATAAAACATTGGGAAGCTGTAAAGTGGTTATTAAGATACCCGAAAGGCACTTCGGGTATGTCATTATGTTTTATGAAAAATAATGCAACTTTACGGGGCTTTGTTGATGCGATCTTGGTGGTGACTTGGATAATAGGAAGAGCACCTCGGGTTATGTTTTTACCTTAGGTGGCACCGCAATCACCGCTGGATGTCTAGACTTCGACTTGTGTATCTCTCTCAACCACCGAAGCGAGTATGTGGCTATATTTGAAGCCGGTAAGGAGATGATTTGGTTGAAAAAATTTCAAAGGAGATAGGCAAAGAGCAAGATAACAAGTATTCTTTTCGGTGATAGTCAAAGTGCTATTTGTCTTGCAAAGAATCCGGTATTTCACTCAAGGACAAAACACATTGAGTTAAAATATCATCAAATTCGTCGTTGATAGATGACGGGACATTGTCATTAAAGAAGATTCTTGGTGCAGAAAATCCAGCGAGATATGTTAACAAAGGTTGTCACCACCGAGAAACCGAGGCATTGCCTCGGTTAGCCTCCATGGTAAGTGATGAGGGGGCCGCCGCACTAGGACAATTTGGGTTAAAAAGATGAAGACTATAAAAGATTATTGCTGTTTTTTTGAAGATCGCCTCCAAGTGGGAGATTGATGGAATTGTGGAGTCGATGGAGAAAGATATTATTGTGGGTAGACACTTCCCGCAGAGGTCACCCATCCCGAGATATTAAAGGAAATAGAGTTTATATTATCGCTAATAGCATATATGTAATTTCCTTTAATATGTATGCCCTAGACTCCTGTTATAAATAGGACAATTTCTTTTATAGTTGTAACGCTGAAGCTTTGTAACCCTGAGCTTGTAACACTGATACTGATAGTGAAGAGATTGCTTAGTGTGGCACCGTGGTTTTTCCCTTCTTGATTTTAGAAGGGTTTTCCACGTAAAAATTCCTGCTTGCCCTCTTATTCTTCCCTGCTTTTATTCTTCGCATATTCGCGTTCCACCCCAACATATTGAGTAGGCGTAATCGCTTATGAGACCGGTTCCATGGATTCACCCGGGAACCGGACCGGACTGACGGTCCGATTCTCGAGTGGATCCATGAAACTAACGGGTGATTCTCGGATCCAAATTTTTGGAACCGGTCCTTAGCGGGCGGTTCCCGATTCTAGGGTGAGAACCGCCCACCCGGACCATGCACACCCCTAGTATTTTCAGGTCGAGTCAAAATCTTATCCAAGTATGGAGCCGGTATCATTTTTAGAGCCGGGTTGAAACGGGTTGGGTCGGGTAGGGTTAGCTCAGGCCTTTTTGATGAATATAATGTATTCTTAGAGTTTTACCAGAAAATACCCGACCCGGCCCAGCCCAACCCGATTTTTTGTTCGGGTCTAATGCGTTTCGGGTCGAGTCAGGTCAGGTCAGAGTGTGACCCTTTGCAATTGGGGTCGAGTCAGGTAACATAAAAACCCGACCCGACCCAACCCATTGATACCCCTAGCGTTAAGAGTTTCATAGATGCAAATGGTGTACTTTTCCGGAGATATTAGGTCATGTTAAGAATGTATCAATTGTGATAGATCACTTGTTTTTCAACTTTTGGTGGGCAGTTAATTGCAATTGTATTGGAAATGCTAGTGGGCTTTTACAAACTCTCTAGAATCCAATTCTCGCATTCAATGACCATTGGATCACAAAACAATAAATCTTGATGGTTCATTGAAAACCTTCAAAATGTCTGTGCGCTCCATCACTTTTCACAAAAAATCAACAAAATGTAACGGGGTATGATATGTTTAGGATGGTGGGTCATTTCAATGATCCCCATAAAGAAAATATGCAAATTGAGTAAATTACAAAAGAGCAAATTTCCAAACAAAATCACTTTGGCATCTATGTTTGGAGAGCGGTTTCAAGTTCCATACAAGTTCTACTTGGAACATAGAACCTAAAATCTACCCATCGAAATGGATTTCTTATTTTTTGAAATTTGGAACCTATCCTCCATACTTTAAAATCTAAAACTTACCTTATTACAGGTTTCGAGTCCGTTTCAAGGTCTATGCAGTTTTCATATGTATTATTAATTATCATCATCTTTAATGACCACCACCTGTTACTATAATCCATTTATCACAGTTTATACACATGAAGAATATGAAACATTGACAAAGTAAAAGTCTTAGTTATAAAATAAAAGTTTGAACTAGTGGTTTCAAATTATATACTTATCATCGTACATTATAAAATGTCGTAAGATCACACAAAGATATAAACTAAGAAAAACAAAAAAACTTATTTCAAGTTCCAAGATCATACCTAGAACCTAAAAAAAACCTATTTGTTAAAATAGGTTCTTCAATTTTTAAAACTTAGAATCTGTCTCACATAACTTGAAACATGGAACCATATAGGTTTTAACCGATTAGTTTCTCAAATTTCAGGTTCTACTTTGGAAATATGCTCACCTCTATTTTAAATTGCTAGTGATGGTTATAATTTGTAAAAGAGCCAAAACAAAAAATGATGTACTTTCTTGAGAAAGGAACATTGTTGGGAATACGTGAAAATAATTTATACACTTTTTTTCTAATCTTTAAATAAAAATTCTAAATGCCATAATTTATATGTGCGGCTATTTTTATTTTCAGGCCTTTTGCACCCTACAAAGATGTGCAAAGGATTTCAAAATGATAAAAAAATAAATAAAAAATAAAAAAATTTAATAGGTTCATTATTTTTTGAAATTTGAAACTTATTTTGCATACTCTATAACGTAGAATCTATTGTCATAGGTTTCGGGATTGATTTTAGGATTTACACAAGTTTTACATGTATTATTAATTGGATGATTGCAGAAAATCACACTTTTTGACTATCATTTATTATTATAATCTATTGACCACAACTTATATTTAGATACACAAAGAATATGAAACATTGATAAAGTAAAAATCTTAGTTGTAAAATATAAGCTATGGAAAATCATAGGGTCACACAAAGATATAGGCAAAAAAAATACAAAAATTTATTTTAAAAATCGTAGGTTTCAATTGATCCGGTTGTCAAGTTTCAAGTTCTACCTTGAAAATATGCTCACCTTTAGTCTAAATCACTGTTGATGATTATAATTTGTAAAAGAGCCAAAAAATAAAATAAAAGAAGAAGTACTTTCTCGAGAAAGAAATATTGTTGGGAATATGTGAAAAATAATTTATACATTTTTTTTTCTGATCTTTAAATAAAAATTGAGAATGCCATAATTTTTATGAAAAAATGCACTGTACAAAGGCGCTGGATTTTCAAAAAATGATTAAAAAAATTTATACACTTTTTTTCCTGAATTTAAATAAATAAGAGAAAATAAATTTTTATGGTGCGGCAGGCCCTTTGCACTGTACAAAGGCGCGCGTGGATTTCAAAATGATTAAAAAAAACGAATAAATAAATAAGAGAAAAAGGAAAGAGGAGGAAAAAGGTCCCACCGAGATTTGAACTCGGGTTACTGGATTCAGAGTCCAATGTCCTGACCACTAGACCATGGGACCTCTTGTTGTCTTGTTCGTATAATTTATTTAATTATTTATTAATTTTCTGGGAAAATAACTTATTTAGAAAATATTTTATTCAAAATGATTGTTTGCATACTTGAAATAATTATTAATTAGCCAATGAAAAATATTTCATTATCAACAATAATTTATGAATAAATAATTTTATGGACGATAAAAATATTGTTCATTTTTATTATTAGGAAAATATTTTTTAAATAGTTTATTTTTCACGAAACAAACAGAGCCTAATATATATCGTAAGCAATGACACCAACCTTCACAGCCAAGGTTCCCTCCATCCCTTTTGTTAGCCTGTGGATACTTGAACCCAAATTGAATGAAACACCACATGCAATGAACGTACGTTGGATTTGTTCCATTGAGAAGGAAGCTCACCATGTCAGGTTTAGAATTGAATCGAAATAAACCAATTGATTTTAACAAATTCTCATTTTTGAGCTCGTGCAGCACGATTCTCTAATTCTCCTCTTTAATTTTTTGTCAGATCGAGATGTTGCGAGCCATTTAGTTTAGATTCTTGAATAGCCATTATTGTGCTCGATTTGCACTAGGTATTGTAATCATAACCATTTGAGTAGATGCCCAAAATGTCCTCGCTCTTTGAAATGTTAATTACTTAATGATCATGGTATTTATTAAGTTGTGATTTATATAAAATTGTAAAATTTGTGATTCATTATGTTTTTTTTCTCTGGTCCGAGTTATTCATCATGTTACTATACAGAAATATAATGTACTATAATGTAGTACTTGATAATGATAATTATTGTCATCATTGGCGACTAATTTTATTTCATCTGAAATTGTAATTAATTATGCAACTGTTGACGGAATAGAGAGAATGATATTATGGAAATAACAATCATACCGGTGTCGAGACATGCGCTGATTTTAGCGATTATTTAATTGACTGGATGTAACACATGGTTATTCACACCGATTTTCCAAATCCCATGTGTTGCACGGATTCTTATAAAGAAATATACTACACAGATTTCGTATTTATTGATATATCTATAGTTAAAACTCTAGCACATGAAAAATATGATAATATCATACTTTTGAATCAATGTTTGTACACTAAGGGGGCACATGGCAATATTGCTACTCTAAAAATTAATTTTTGGGCAGAAATTGATTTTTCCATTTCTATTCCCTAAATGAATTTCTAAAATAAAATAGATGTTTGATAACATTATAAATTTCTGTTTCAAAAATAAAAATTTTTTGAAAATATTATATAAATTTCCCATTCTCGAGTGGCGGTGATGGCGGCGGGCGATCGGCGGTGGTGGGGGGCAGTGGCCGGTGACCGCCAAGCGGTAACGAGAGCGACCAATGAAATAAGTTTTTGTTTCTCACTTTTGTTCTAGAAACAGAGAAGTAAAAAATTTTAACTTATGATTTCTGTTCCAAATCTATCTCTGAAGTAAAAGTTTGTTTCGAAATAGAAAAATGAAATTGCGTTACTAAACGAATTTTTATTTCAAACATATTCCCCGGAACAGAAAAATAGAGAAGCATAAAAACAAAAGTATTTTCATGCCCACTTTAATTGCCAAGAAACATAACACAGAATTTCTGTGGATAATATAAATAAAACTCCTTGCACAATTTTTATTTTATTTATTGGATGAGAGGGATTACATAAAAAGCAAGTTCGGAAATGAATTTCAGGACGTCAGTTCTAATTCAGTTTTGGTGCTTCCTTTTGTCTTGTTGTACTTTTGAATATCTTTACAGCACTCCAAAAATAAGCTAAGATCTTCTCAACGAAATAACGTTATGAAATATGCGAGAGATAAAAAGAAAAGTGCATGGACTGAAAAAGAAAATAGGATTTTTTTTGGTCAGAGAAAAAGAAAATAGGATATATTAGCTAAAATTATCTTCAAATAATATTATCGAAGCCCATACTGTTGAACGGCTAATTATAGAATATTATATCTTATTTCACATCTAATTAAATTTAAAAAAAATAGCATCAAACATAGATGAACAAAAAATTGAGAGGGAGAGTGTATATTCATGCAGAAATGCAAATATGCAAAAAATATCCCAGGGCTATTTAAGTATCCCAATGTAATTATAAAGGCTAAGTTATCATCCTATTTTATGTGAATAGAAATACCGATTTCATATATTGAAAAAATTTCACTAAAATTGATATAACTAGAAAACTGCTCCTGAAAAATTATGCAAAATATAGAGCTTGCAAGTTTATTACAAAAGACCAAAAAACCATAATAAATTAGCAAATCGAATTTGGAAATTTAAACACTCAAGGTGAAAGAAATTTATATCTGAAAGCTCACCCTTGAATTGATCGGGACTCCAAGACAGATTCGATCTCTCTACGCAAATAAAATGAAAAAGGAAGCCTAAAAATTGTTTGGAAAAAGAATGGAGAAAAGGAAAGAAAGAGGAACGACCTTGCAATTTGCTAAGTTCTTAATGGCCAAAATATTTAATTTAGCAAGTGTGGCTTGTCTAAGTTATATTGGGCGAGGGTCGCCCTCGCTGGATATGCTTGCATTAGTAAAAACTACATTAAATGTTCAAAAAGTCAATTCCACATAATGTATTATAATGTGAAACCACATTAAACTACATTAATTTTCGCTTTCTGATTTTGGCCCATTTTTCAAACCAGTTTGATCTTTTAGACCTTTTCTTTTGGCACTGTTTTGAGCCAATTTGTAGTTGATTGCCACTCTTCTTAGGATTAACTGCGAAATTCTTGAAGGTTTTGTCCAATATATTTGAGAGGATTTATCAATAATTTGAGATTTTTTTCTAGCCAAATATCCAAATAACAAGTTTATGGTTGAAATGAAAAATCATCAAAAAAATTTATAACTAAATTGACAAATTATCAAAAAATTTAAAATTAAATTGATATATTTATAATTGAGTTAGTCACCGCACAATAAGTTAAGGATTGTTTGGATAATTATCCCATTTTCAAGGCAATTGATATGTCATAATCGTTGCTGTAATAGATAAAACGGTGGGAGCTATACCTACCCCACGATCACATCTCTAGAAGAAATAACAAAGAGATGAATGCCTCAACCGTCGCTGCGGCCAGAGGGGACCATCTCAATAAATTAAAATTGGTAGATTTGACTTATTGTCCACCTACTCCCACTTTTTTTACACCCACTTCTCAATAAAAAAAAACCTTACTATTCTTACGCAATTGTCTAAAAAAAAATTACAATATTTGACAAGACAAAATGTGATAATAATATGGTATATAAAAAATTTCAAATAAGAACCTAAAATACTCTTAGTTCTCAAATAAGAGCTTCGGTGAAATTTGTTTTAAATAATGACTTAAAGTAATATCATTTTTTTTAATAAAGGCCTAAAGTAGTTATAGTTATTTTAAATAAGGGCCTAACCTTACAAGCTCATTAGCCGGGAAAATATTTTTCATCTAAACACATTTTTAAATTTAATTTAAATTTTTAATTATTTAATTAGATTAAAAATAGAAAGGATAATTTTTTTAAACGAAAAAGCAAAACTATAGGCAAGATGGAGGCTAACTGCCCCAATGCTGGTAGGGCGGCAACCACAGGCAGGAGGAAGCCCCTCCGGTGTGTTGCTTTTTTTATGAGTTTTTTTAAAAATGGAAACAAAAAAGAAAAGAAAAAAAGGAATAAAAAAGAATAATATCCAAAAAATTTAAAAGATGAAAGTGCCCTTCACCAAATAATGAGTTCAGGCTTTCTTTAAAATTGATATAGTTACTTCATATCCTTATTTAAAAAAAGTATACTTCAAATCCTTAAATGAGAAAATAATGATACTTTGATCTCTTATTTTGAAATGCTCTCATTTAAAATAATATTCACTTCGAATTCTTATTTGAGAAAATGAGAGTACTTCAAATCCTTATTTGGAATTTCTCCATGGTATATTTTACCGCACATACCACATCATCTCAACACAAAATTATCACTTTTGGGTTCACATCATTCAATCATATGTGTGTGTGTGCGACTTTTCCTTAATGCGCGTGCACAGATAATTTGTTGATATATATAATTAACGAAGTTTGCTCCACCGTAAATTGAATTGGTTTCCACACCAGTACCGGCTAATCCAATGTTCATCTGGTGTCCTTCAAATGATCCATGTATCTTCAACTAGCCACTCCTGACGTGTAGATACTAGATTATCATTTCAAATAAGCTAGTTTTCTAATATTTTTATATGTCACGTATCAAGAAATGTTCATTCAAAAGATTAAAAAAAAAAAAGGCAACGCATATCCAGTAATCTTGTTAATAGAGACAAGAAGTGCATAAATGATAAATTATTGTAAGAATAAATATCACCAAAAATTTCAAATTATATCTATTGTGACACAAATTTCCTGAACTTTTTTTTTTTATCGCAAAAACCTGAAACTTATTCATTGCAATATAAATACCTCAATTTTTTTTATGCCATGAACAAATCCAAATTTATACGTGTGACATATACATTCTCTATATTAGTCCCATCCAAGTACATTCATATTAGCACTTTCATTTCGCATGGATCGGAAATAACATTGACCTGGTAATTGCACATATGGAACTGAAATGACCAGACGGTCCAACCATTGCTACTATCGCAAGAATAAACTTTCACCCTGCTGAAAACGTACATACATATCCTCCATGTTCCAGGGGAACCGAACTAAAATTAAACGAACCAGTGTCTTATTCAAGTCAACCATAGAAAACAAGAGAATCATGTGCCGATTAGCAAATGCGTAAGAAGAGGAACCACAAGTGGCGACTTATCAGCATCAAGAAACCACAGCACAAACAAGCAAGCCTGCGTGAGAGAATACACATACAATTTTACCCCAGTAGACAAAGACACATTGAGATCCTTCTATAGACAAGGAAAGATCAAAGAGATCTGTCCCTTTTCTTTTGTGCCTGAGTTTTCAAAAAGGTGCGCAACAATGGCTAACTATTTTATCCCGAGCATTACAGCTTGTACCTCATCGGTAATGAGACGCAATAACTTCAGACTTTTAAACCTCTGCCACTTATTGTTGAGAAAAGAGGTGAAATATGGAGTTAGGATGAAAACTCAACTGTCAAATTCCAAAAGTGGGTTGTTTAAGTAGCTGTCTTCAGCTCGATACAGCAGCAGCCTCTCCATACACGGGGTGAAGTATGTGGCCGTCCTTTGGAACAATGTGCACCCACTTGCGTCCACTGAGCTTGTGCTTCTCAAACTTGACCGACCCTTCTTTCATTGCAAAGAGGGTGTGATCTTTCCCTATTCCAACATAGTTTCCAGGGTGAAAACGAGTACCCCGCTGTCGAACAATTATATTTCCTGGTATGACTCTCTGCAGATATATCAAAAAGACAATGTCAGCAAAGAAAGAACAAGAAAGAACAATGGGCAAGATTCACTTCTTCACCACTGGCTTTTCAGATACATTTTGCTTCTTCCATTTCTTCTAATGGTCCTGCAATTGCTGAATCATTAGTAACTTACCTCTCCACCAAACTTCTTCACTCCAAGATTCTTCGGTTTTGAGTCTCTTCCGTTCTTTGTTGATCCAGCTGACTTCTTAGTGGCCCAACGCCTGAACAGCAAATTTAATCCTCCGCCAGATGCATCTTAAGCCAACAGAAGAAATTATTGCAATTAGCAGATTGTAAGACCTGTGTGTGTGTGTGTGTGAGAGAGAGAGAGAGAGAGAGAGAGAGAGATCTACCACTGGCACTGTTATAAATGGGGATGCTGGTGGTAAGCTCTTTGATATTAACTCTCCTATAAAGTGATGCTACGAAATTCATATTCTTGATCCCCACAGAGTTCCAATTAAACCTAGAAATTCCTGCATCAGCATGAGCATGTCAACTGACAATTGACCAACTCAATATGCCCTGAAGGATAAAAGAAACAGGATAGAGAAATTGCCTATTATTCCACTCTCTTCTGATAAACAATCTTACTGAACGATTGACATATCATTGTTTATGCTCTGGCACGAAATAAATTGTAGCATTCACTAAGGACAGCAGATTAGTTTCTCTTCTCTTCACTATGCTTAAGAACATGCAAATGGGTTGACAATAAGGATAAAAGGGACACAAAACATACTTGACTGGCAATAAATAATAGATCACCAATCACCATTACAAGAGCTATTCACTTCTTTACCAAAGAGAGACCAGGTCCCAGTTCCTTTTTCCAGTTTTGAGGGGATAAGAAGGACATTCAATAATAAATCTCCTCCACTCCCTCCTTTACTGAGTGAATACATGAAGAATGGCGAATTTTCTCTCCCATGTGATAATTCTCTTCATTTCCTCTACTCCCCAATGACAACAAAAAGACTGACACACACATACACAGAGAGAGAGAGAGAGAGAGAGAGAGAGAGATAATAGATCACCAATCACCTCACCAATCACCATTACAAGAGCTATTCACTTCTTTACCAGAGAGAGAGAGATAATAGATCACCAATCGCCTCACCAATCACCATTACAAGAGCTATTCACTTCTTTACCAAAGAGAGACCAGGTCCCAGTTCCTTTTTCCAGTTTTGAGAGGATAAGAAGGACATTCAATAATAAATCTCCTCCACTCCCTCCTTTACTGAGTGAATACATGAAGAATGGCTGGAGAGAGCAGTCTTTGATTCCTTTTCAAGTGATCTTGACTTTGAATAGAGCATCCACATTTTTGTCTAAAACGGGTCATAAAATATATTCAATCCTCAATTGACAAGATCATTATATCTAAATCCTCTATAAGCATTTGCAGCTCTTCTTCTACCACCACTTATCTACATTTACTCATTCTAGCCTCCCTATGAAAAATCACCATACTTATCAAAAATAAAAGCAAGCAACAGATTTGCAAAACTGTTTTCTCCTCAAACCATTTTATATAATGCATTTGCTGTCCTACACAACAATATACATGATCGGATTTGCCAAGGCTGAATAATATGTACGTTTCACGTGTTTCATAAAAGCAAATCCTGACCTCAACCTTCTTGTGTCTTTCACAATTTCTTTTGCTCTACGTTAATTCCAAATCTGACAATTGTCAAGTGACAACAAGATTCATATTTTGTGGACCTTCATTGTTTTAGTTTATGCAAATGAATCACCTGTGCTATGCACTTTGCTACTGGTGAGAATTACCCTGATTCAGTGGCTATTAGTATAAAAGAATAAGTAATTAAACGTGAAAATATTATGTACACCACAGTAGAAAAAATATCTACGACTAGTGTTCTAGCGTATAAATCTAGTAAACAGAGTCAGCAACATTTAAATGCCTAGTGTTCCAGTGTAGAAATCTAGTAAATAGAGTCAGCAACACCAAGGAACACATATTGGCAGCTATTAGTAGAACAAGATAAGTAATTAAGCATGACAAGTATATTCTATATTGTAAGTTACATTAGTATATTTACAATCTTGTAATCAGGTGCAGGAATATAGTAAACCGAGTTCATTGATATGGAAAACATATCCATACTATCAAGATTCATGGTAAGTTCTACATTGTGCTTTGAAATGTCTGGATCAAAAGATTAGTTAGTTAAGATGAAGGCAGAAAGTCATATTAACCCGAATACATTGGCAGAAAACAACAAAAAGAACACATTCCAAGCAACAGATTCCCAAATCGAAGGTTACGACCCAAGTGGTATCTTCATCAGGTCAACGTCTTTCAAAAGGACTTTAATTACTGGAAATGCATATATCAGTTGAATATTCAGATTATTCACTAAGACTTTTATGGTCACCGACTACACTGCACTTGTATTTCACTGGCCAAAGGAACTGAGACGGTACAACATACAGAGACATCTTGCAGCACTAGAGAACCACAGGGAAGGATGCCTAATTTTCAATTTCTAACAGGAGCAACAGAAAGGAAGGAGATTGACTGCAGCCCCAAGAAACCAACACAGAGAAAGTGCTCACTCAACTTGCCTCCTTGATCTCTTTCATGTGGTGAATTTCCAACACAAAGATAATTAGTAGTTTGTAATGGAGCGAAGGAGACAAATTGAGGGTTGCTCTTCCATTTGTTTTGGGGCCCCGAATGGATTCAACATTCGAAAAGCGAAGCATCTTTGTCCCAATTAAAGCATTGAAAGAACTTAAGCTAGAGTAGCAACGGTGGCAGAACGAGTTCGCGACGCACTGTGATGGCTGACCCTATCCCAATCCCGAACCCGACAGCTCCCAAACATTCATCGAAACCCGGCTCAAACTCAAGCAAATTCCACCACACGTCCCACCTCCGCTTCCCCACAGTAACCCAGAATCCCAAACCCCATCAGGTTTATCACGTTTCCGCCGCTAAGTATCACGATAAAAGGGCCAATGGAAATGGAGAAAATTCGAACGGCAGCAACTCCCTCCGTGCAGAATGCATACTGGGCAGTCGGCAATCGCCAGATTACACACAAGACTGCTCCGAAAAGAGGCACCATTGAACCGAATCTCCCTAAGCAAACGGGCTACAGCATTTTCGCTAAGGCCAAGTAAGAGAACCCTGAAGAGTTCGACGCACCTCGTGATGAACCTCGCCGTCGGAGCGTTCGCCGTCGCACACGCCGGAGCCGGTGGGCACTTCAGGGTGCCAGCCGCCGTCACGACCGCCGTGGGTAGTTCCGGTCCCGGCCGACTCTCTTCGGAATCGGGCGCCCCTGGGAAGCGAGTGGGTCTAGGGTTCTTTGCCTTTAGAGAAGGTGTACGGTATATCAGGTCTGACGATTCGGTAAATAAGAAGAAAGGGGAAAAAAATAAATTAAATAAAAGTAAAAACTCAAAACTTGCGAACACTGATAATTTCTTTTTGAACATTAAAAAAAAAAAAACGTAGAAGGACAATCTTAAAATCAAAAAAGATAACTAAGAAGAAAGGGGAAAATTAGGGTTTTTTATTGGTCGAACTGTCGATGTGAAAATTTGTTTAATAGTGGATACCGATTAGGGTGTAAAATGAATTGCAAACACACATATCACTCGTTCAATGATGTGTATGTAAGTAACTTTTTTATAATCACAATATTGCTAATAATAATTGAAGATTGAAATGAAGTTAACCTACGTATAAATTATGAAAATGATTCATTAAATATTCTTAATTGTAATTTCTTTTTCCATTTTGCTCTAAATAGAATCCAAAATTGTTATTTATTTCGATCCTTAAATATTTCAATGCTATTCTTGCAAACCCTTCTCATGAAATAACCACCCATTTCATCTATATATCTATTTAGATGTCCTTAAGTCATCACTGGAAAAGAAATTTGACATAATAGAGAGACCAAAATGGAACATTTGCACAAGTAAGGGCACCACAATTGTAAATTTCCCTAGGTTCTAATATCTATAAAATGATACGTGAGAATCAAAACCGACAGATTGATAAACTTCAATCAAGCATCACATACTAAAATAGTAAAAAGAAAGGGTAATAACACTGCAAGTACATGAACTTTTGTCCGTTGTAAAATCAAATACCAAAACTTCTTTCTTGTTCTTTCTCAATTTTTCAAATTTTGCTCAATAAGAGATCTTCATTATATAAATTATCATGTTATATAATTATGCTAATATGATTCGCTTATTTAGCAACAATTAAGCCTAATTGTTGACCTGGCTTACTTATTATGTAAAATTGTACCATCTTCATTTGTTGACGTGGCTTATTTTTTAAAAACTTATTATGTAAAATTGTACCATCTTCATTTGGTGTTGAGTGATAAGGAGAGAGCATACTGGTGTGGAAGCTAACTAAGCAATCTAGAGGGAGAGCATACTGGTGTGGAAGCAAACTAAGCAATCTAGAGGGGTGAACGGGTTGTATTGACAAATTTGAGAAATTTTGCAAAATCAACAACCAACACTTGAAAATCAAGAAAAACAAGTAAAACCAAGATTAGGCAATCCCATTAGTGCAATAAAGATGATAAGGACAGGTAAGAAGATAGCACATAACAAATTATAGTGGTTTGACTTTATTTTAAGCCTACGTTCACTCTCTAGATCAATAACTACATTGTTGGCTGGAATTAGTGATCACCAAGATAAATTATAATTAGCAAGTACTCATCCTATCAAATGATAGTTCACACTATTAGCACTTAAGTACTGTTTTCTCACTTGTATTTTTTATCACGATTACAAGGCAGCAAGATGACTATATTGGAGAACGAGATGAATGGATCACAACTTTGATCATAACAAGAATTCAACAATGAACACTATCAGCTTTTTCTATTTCCATCAAACATTTTGAGCTTCAATGATCTTCTCTTATATAAGCATTTTCAATCTTCTCTTATAGAAGCATCTTCAATCTTCCCTTTGAAGATGATCTTGAGGAGTAAAGAGCTATTAGGAGTTTTTAGGAGCCGTTGCTTTGAGATTAGATTGCCTATACAACCTTTTTCCTCGAACATCAATAGGGTTTCTCAAAATGGAGTTTGCTAATATTATGACAATTTGACACTTTAACGATTGTTGATTTTTTTGTTGTACTTTTTCAACTATCAACGATTATATTCTGTCTCTAATGATCATCCTCATACATATAAACACTACCACCAATGACTTGATATTTGCACAAGTAGTACTTGTAATCAAAATGTGCATATTTTTACTGGTTAATTGATGCTATTTATAGATAAACCGTATGAATGACTTGAGATTTGATTTCCAATGAAATTGTTGAGCAAATTAGCTACCAGAGACTTAATGATAATTAATCAACCATGGCCTTCCAAAAAATTATGAACATGACGCCATGGATATTTTGTCCATGTCCCATCAGGATCTTCCTCGTTCCGGTTAATTTTTATTGAGCTCTTTAGCTATGATAGATATTATCACAGTTTTTAGAAATCTCCATGCACTAATCATAATAGATATATATCAAGGATAGTTTTGAAATTATCAAAGTTCATAGAAATGTTTCTTCAACACTTCGACAATCTTGTCCATCTGATTTGTCTCTAATGAAGACTTGAAATGTCATAATTTTAGGAGGCCTAAACGTACGCCAATGTTGATGGTTAACGGCTATAGACAGGCATTTATGTTTACTTTGACACTTTTCGTCCATGACTTAAAGTGGCGGTTGTGCATTGACTCATACGAAAAGTTAAGGCACTTGATTGGATAAAAAGTTTGCGTGCTCAATTGTAAAGCGGACCAAAGTCGAATCAATCAACAGCGTTGTCATTATCCCTGAAAAGAAATTACAATGTTCCTTTAAAAGTAAGAAAATTTTGAGCAAACGTGCTCAAGACATGGATGGGCCAGTCCAGTAATCTGAATATTACACGGAAATAGCCACAATGGGGCTCGATACTACATGATTGTGTTGATCGACCCATTTGAGGTAACCATAAGTCACCCTCGGAGCACTATTATCCACTTCTATAGTCAAATGAAAACTCTGCTTCTCATACTTGTGAGTGAATGTGAGATTGCTAGGCTGCACCGTGACTTTCATTTCCTTCGGACTTGCCAAAATTGCTTGGTAAACAGAAGAATCATCCCCCACATTTGTCACCACCCTTGTGAAGCTCTTAACTTTGGTCGAGCCGGTTTTGTTTGAATATACGGCGATGAAAGAAGGGTAGTTCAGGTCACCGTCACTTTGGCTGCAATTCCACTGGCCTCTCCTGATGACTGCACTCATTTGCTTCTCGGTATATCCCAAGCTGCAAAGGAATTCAATATAATCTTGCAAGTTCAGGTCATATATAAGTCCCGGGTCCATGGCTTTGTTAGGATTGACATGGCCTGCTCCGAAATCTAGAGGCGTGGCAGCATGTCGCCATCTTTGATCTTTCAAGGTCGTCCCTGTGTTATCCATGGTGTATGCTGTGGTCATCATTGCCGATTTAATGGCTGCTGGGCTCCAATCTTTGTGCACAGCCTTTAGCAAAGCTGCGACCCCGGCAATATGTGGTGCTGCCATGGAGGTGCCTGAGTAAAGCGCATAATTGGTCACAAGATTGTAAGGGCCAACTTCCATAAAAGGCCTGTTTGGCGCAACTGCAGCTAGTATATCCACTCCTGGAGCAAGAATATCTGGTTTTAAGATGCTTGGATTGATTGGATCTGGCCCTCTCGAAGAGAAATCAGCAACTAGAGGCGCTGGGGTTGTGCCCAATTTGGTCTGCAAGAACCTCATACTCACAGTTGCATTGTCTTGTCTTGTCAGGTAGTCCTTCATTAGAGCTCCCGAAGAAGTCGGTATGACTACTGCAGGGATGGAGTAGTCTTCAGGATCTAAATTTAACTCATCGCTCAGGAGGATTGCCGCATATGCTCCTTTGTCATCAAGTTCTTCGACCTGACTGTACAGATCCACCGTATTATTGTTGTCACACAAAACTACCTTTCCAGCAATTTCTTTTGGTTCGAGTGCCGACAAGCGGCATTTTGCTTTGTCAGGGTTGTCCTTGCCATAATATACTTGTGCATCAGCAATGTAGATGCTCTCAGGGAAGTACGACGTACCCTCTATAGTTGACCCATTTCCCAGGGTTAAAGTCGCGACAAAGCTTCGATCAATAGTTCCTGCTCCTACTGTCATGATCCAGGGCGCTCCATTGTATGTGGAGTTATAGACCCCATCATTTCCAGCCGAGCAGACGACGACGATACCCTTCTCAATTGCTGACAAAGATGCTACGGCAATCACATCGTTGAAGTATGGTGTGAGCAAGATGCCGAGAGATAAAGACATGACATCTACTCCGTCAGCAATTGCTTGATCCATGCCAGCAAGCACATCGCTTGATGCGGACTCGTACGTGTCCATTGCCCACAAAACTTTGTACATTGCAACATGAGCTGCTGGTGCTATTCCTCTAGCTATCCCGCTCGCATATCCGAAATGACTTACTCCAAGTACAGGGGCCCCTGCAGCCGTGGACGATGTGTGTGTGCCGTGACCGGTGAAATCTCTGGCAGAGTCATAGTCATGCTTCTCGGATATATTTAATCCTGCGGCTGCAAGGCCCTTGCTGAAAGACCGAGCTCCAATGAGCTTCCTATTGCAGTTAGATGGGCTAAAGGCAGTGCCATTCTCGCACTCACCTTTCCATCTTGGAGGAACCGGCGGCATCCCTTTGTCGCTGAAGCTGGCGCTCTCCGGCCATATACCCGTGTCGAGTATTCCAATGATGACACCTTCCCCATATGAGCTGGCAGGCCACAGTCCAGAGCTGTGCTTTAGGCCGAGGAACTTGCTGCTATGTGTTGTGAACAGCTTGCCAAAGGACTCTTTAATCGTTGCTCGATGAGCTAGAGATTTTTCAATCTCGGCCAGCTCAGATGGCGTGAGCCTGGCGCTAAAACCGTGCATGACATGGTTGTACGAATAGAGAAACTTGTCCTCGCCATCGCTGAGAGATGGTGATAACGAGTTCACAGTGGCACGGTGCCAGGTCTCATGGGTTGAAAAAGATGCTGGTTTCTGTGAATGGTCCATGTGGATGATGTATGTCTGGCGTTCCTCGGATTCCGACATCACGAAGCTAGTCGCGGTAGACAATAGAAGTAGCCATAAATATATGGTTCGCGAGGCTGAACTAGATGGATTCATCGCCCTGCTAGTCATGTCTGATGAAAGAAGGCTAAAAGAAAGTGGTGAGAGGGGAGCTACTTGAACATTTCAGATGAATGTGCATAATATATATAGAAAGACTCCCCCTTATGCTCGTCTCTTTTTTTTGTTGTTTCTGTTCAGAGGGAAGTGATGAACCGGAAGTTTCGATGCTCTTGAAAAGCCCCAGTTATGTTCTTTTGCTCATGTCAACACCCCAAGTGCCGAAACTCCTTGTGCTGAGGAGCCGGTCAATCTCATCGGGGAGCCCGCCTGAGGACCAAAGTCAATGACGTCAAATTGCTAAAGAACAAAAGCCATGCCGGTCTCCTTTAGATGGTTTCATATGCTTGTTCAAGATCTGAAAATGACAATAGACTTGCAATTTTTTATTATGTTCTGAATCCGATCATTAACGTTACCCATTTTAAGATTTTAGTTAGCTTCCAGCAAAAAATTATGTTATTTAATGAGGACAGATTGATACTCTCTAAAGTTCAGTGGGATAACTATATTAAAAGTGTCAAAATTTGTGTACGGTATTCACTTTGGTGCCAAAAGTTTATTTTGGATCATTTGAGTGCCACAAATTTAAAAAATCGATCACTTAAATGCCACAAATTTGAAAAATTGATCACTTAAATGCCACTTCTGAATGGCCCTGGAAAAACTAATGTGAACGCTAAAAAAGTGCCGGTCGTCTGACGTGACCACTGGTCCACATAAGCTTTTCCAGTGGCCATGTTGGACAACCGGCAACCACGTCAACTTTTTTGACGTCCACGTTAGAAGTGATACTTAAGTGATCGATTTTTCAAACTTGTGACATTCAACTAATCCAAAATAAACTTTTGGCATCAAAGTGAATGCCGTACACAAATATTGACACTCCTAGTGTCCCAACCTTGAAGTTCAGTTAGTTTGAACTATTACTGTGGTGGATAGCTACTCTAAAGAAGCCTCTTGAACAAGTGAAATTTTTGATGATTCCCTTCAAAGTTCAAGCTGTTCTCATCTTGAGTCAGTTCATGACCACGTTGCATACGACTCACTTTGTTGCTGTTCTTTGAATTCTAGGGTACCTTATTTCATTATCTTCACTTTTTTCTCACTTTTCCTTCAAGAAAATCTTATTTTATGGTCTTCACTTTTCTGCTCACTTTTCACTTTGTTGCTGTTCTTCGAGATCTAGAATACCTTATTTCATGATGTTCACTTTTTGCTCACTTTTCCTTTAAGAATACCTTATTTTATGGTCTTCACTTTTCCTTCTAAGGGTGCCTTATTTTGATAGTCTCAATTTTCTGCTCACTATATTTTATTTCATGATTGTTGCTCCACTTCCAGGTAACTCACTTATCTCGTGGTACTTTGTTGCTATCCTCGCCATGTCAAGGGTACTTTATTTCATGATCATCACTTTTCTTCTCACTAGATCATTGTCACTCGAACTAGCATGAAAGCAGAATAGGGGTTTGGAAGGTTCGAACTCAGGATCTCCTAGTTTTGATAGGATGTGAGATTTTGGGAATCATTGTCAACTGTTCTAAAAATTTAAACTATTAGATGAATACATGATTTATTATTTAAATATTATATCGGTAACTAATATTACAATATTTTGTTATATTAGATAGTAATCCTGTAAAACTGATAAATTGGCTCGCATAGACTTTATTATGAAATATATAAAAATTACTTAATTCTATTTTTGGCATTATTCTTATTTCCATGTATGTGTCTCGCGTTCTTACGATGTTGACATGACAAAGCTTATCGCTGTATACATTTGAATGGAAAACATAATCCATAAAACTGGAATAGATGAATTGACCACCCCTTTAGCCTTGTCTAAAGAAAGAAGGGGTAAAGGAGTGTTGAGGTAGGCAAGCCATTTGTGCAGTTTTGGTGCGTGCTGGTCAGTTCATATGTAGAAAAGACACTGTCTTTTCTTCTGTTAGGTTCTGTTTAGAGGGGAATCATATGACGGGAGTTTCAATGCCTCTTGAGATTTTCCGTTACCAAAACTGCTTGTAAAACAACCCATTGGCTTTCGTTACAGGAAGTTTCTCTTTGCCGTCCTGCCTAGTCCGTATGGCCGATCGACTTCCTTAAAAACTAAAAAAATATGAGGGTGCATTTGGTTCAATTTTATAAATGAGCTTTGAGTGTAATGTAATTATTGAAAGTCTAAAGCTACTTGGAGAAATGCAAATTGTGTTTGGTAAAATTTCTTTGCAAATAGACTTTGAGTTAAATGTGTGTTTGGTAAAAAAAAACTTTTACAATGGGCTTTGGATATATATAAATAATTTTAGGGTTACGGCCTTCGGTGAGCTAGGTTTGGCACCAGTGGTTGTCGGTAGAGGTTGCTCGAGGTTGAGTGACCTCTGGCCCAGTTGAGTGCCGTTGGAGGTCACATGACCTTGGGCGACCCAAGCTGCGCGCGACTTAGGCAATTGCCACCTGGGTCTTGCGGCCTTAGGCGGCCCTCGCCTAGGTCTCGTAAGGGTCGTGAGACCACCAGCTGTTGTTGCGAGACCCAAGCAAAGGCTACCTGAGGCTATGAGACCCAAGTGACGGTCGTTTGGGTCGTGTGCTGCTTGGGTCAAGGGACCCTTGCCATGGGTCGCTTGAGGTTGTGCGACCTTCAGCGGCCCTTGGCTGAGTCACGCGACCCTCATTGGAGGTTGCTCGACTTTGGGCGACCTCCATCGATGGTCGTTGGCGCCGGATCCGAGATCGGCTTGGCGGCGGCCGTAGCCCTTTGCCAATCCGGCAAAGCGTTGTCTTTTTTTTTTTTAATAATTTTTTTTAATTAGGGCCAAAAATGAAAATATGAAGAATTGGTAAGAGTAGTTTTGGAAGGAAAAAATCAATTTTAGCATTTGGCTAAATGCTAAAAGCCTAAAGCTAGTCTTTACTAGCATTAGGCTTTTAACATTCCCCATGCTTGGCTTTCAAATGAAAGCTCATTTCAAGTTGTTGCCAAATGGTCTAGCATTTCCCCGAGGAACTTTGGAGGCCGAAAGTCCATTAGGAATGCTGAACCAAATGCACCCACGATACTTATGATGCATTTGGTGACATTTATATTTTCGGGAACAGTTTCTATTCAAATAATTTTTTTCCATTCTTGTTCCTAGAAATAAAGAAATAGATTTCCATACTATGGACTTGAAAATCGTTAAATAACAACGGGTGAGATATAAATTTCAGTAAGTTAATGCCATAAGCCTCAGTTAAGATATCAATTCACCTCGGGGTATCTAAACATGCAGTTTATTATTGATGTTAGATTAATAGCAAAGCGACCTATGCTTTGCATTAACTATAAACATGATCTGACGGTTAAACCCTATAATGAACAACCAACAGTCAAATCGATTTGTAGGCATCCTCACCTCGCAATTGCACATACCCTCCATGATACAAATTCACATGTGCTGGAATAATACAATTAGGCATTCACATAATCAGAATACAACTCATAATATCTCATGCACAATGCAGTCACGCATGTTCCAATTATTACAACTCTTAGGGCCACGGCACAACTTGGAGGTTGGTGGTCTTCTAACGTGACCGGGCATTGTTTGGATCTCAAAGGGCCATGGCACAACCCGAAGGTTGGCGGTTTTTTGTCATAGCCGGGTATCCTTCATATGACTACATGAGCACAACAAACCTTCGAAATTCGTTTCATTTTCATCATTAGCCAATGCAGATGCGGTCTGTGCTCAAATCAATGCACCGCTATCATTTTTAACACATAAAAATGTAGCAAATAATCACACATGGTCACGCACTTATGTTTAACTCATCAAATTTTGCATGCTTTCCTTTTTAAACATATTTACCTCATTTAACTCGTAAAACACGACAAATAAACTTGACACCTCAGGGTTTATTAATTATATGTCCTTAAAACCTTCTTTAAAAATCCTGAAACATCATTTCACATGGGGTAGTTATTTTTCATGGCAATGCAGGTATCCAACAACATGGCATGTGTAGGAAAATCTCATAAAATTCAAGCAAAAATCGCATTTTAAGTGGCACTTATCACCTTAATTGCGATAGCCTAATAGTTTATTACAAATAATCAACATTAATCAGATTTAATCATAATTAATTTACACTAAAAGAATTAATCGTAATTAATTATTACTAAAAATAATTAATCATAATTAATTATCACTAAAAATAATTAATTATAAATAATTATTGCTAATTAAAATTAACTATTTAGTTAGCACTGATCATAGTTAAACTATAGTTAATTAACACTAAGTAAGATTAGTGAAATTAATCAACACTAATCATAATTAACTATAACTAACCACCTAATCTAGATTAGTTAAACTAATCTACCCTTAATCGAGATTAACACCTAATCAAGGATTATAGCATTAACTTATTATTTAGTGATTTCGACGACACGGACGCAATGGCAGCGGCGATGGGTGGTTGTGCGAAAATGGGTCTAGACAGTGGTAGTGGTTTCCATGAGGAGAGAGGAGGGACTGAGGCTTGGACGCGGCTCACGGACAGGCGGACAGGCGGCACGACGATGCTCCGGCATACGGTGGTGTGTGGTGTGGTAGTGGTGGTGGTGATTCCGGTGTGCAGCTTGGGTGAATCGGAGGGGAGAATGAAGCAAAATAAGAAGAATAAGGGGAAGAAGAAGAGAGAGAGCGAAGGGAGAAGGGGGGTGGCGGACGTGAGAGGAAATGAGAGAGAGAGAGATATGGATGTGGGGATGGGGAAAAAGGGTGTAGGAGAGAGAGAAAAATTATTAATATTATTCTCTTGGTTTTTTCTCCCTTTTATCCTCTAGTCCATTAATGCAATTAGAGCATTTTGGTCTTTTCACATTTTTGGACATAGAATTTCCCATATTGCCCTTGGGCCATATTCAAGAAATGGACCTTGGAATTGGGCTTGAATAAATAGAAATGGGCTTGCAAGGTTAATGGGCTTGAATAAATTTGAGTGGGCTTGGATGGGCCTAGTTGGGCTTGGTGGGCCCTACTTGGCCGACCATGATGGGCGTGAAGCCCATTGGGCCTTCACTCGGCCCGAGCTCCTTTTTTAGTTTCGAATGTTGGTCCATTAGTCCCTTATTTGAAATTTTTGCGCTTACTGTTCAATGAGGCAACATCCAACATTTTAGTTTTAACGTTCTTGAAAGTTCGATACCTGGAATCGGTTTAAAATTCATGGCTAAATTCAACCAACTGCAGCTTTAGTACATTTTAGACTAACGGGCGTCTTTTAGGAGTTACACGTATTTGACTTGTGGTTGAAATATATCAATCCACGTTTAAGTCTTCTCGATTCTTGGATGACTTTGGTTGTCATGTAATTACAAGGAATCGATTGCTTGTTCCAAGGTACACGATTGTTAAGAATCGATTTAGGGTTGCTTGCAATCCATCTAATGGTAATACGGAATCACTTGTGATCCAATTATATTTTCTCTAGGAATCAACCTATAATTGTTCATTGATTAGCCTATATTGGCACATGATCGTCCCTCGTCAATTCTTATGTTTGAATCGTCAATCCACGGTCAAGTTCTCTAGCCGTGTGTATTTGAATCCTTAATAGCCTTTCCCCTTTAGCTAGTATCTCATGTGTGGCCAGTTCAGAGTAAATGTAATTAACAGCATATTGATAAAATAACAATTTCATTTATCTCGAAATATGTCGAAATTCAGGACGTCACAGTTTAGAACTGAATTGACAAAAGTGCAATAGGCTTATCAATTTTTGGACAAATTTCCCCTTGAAATTATTAATCAATACAAAATGTTTTTGTCATCAACAATAATTTAATAAATATTATTTCTGTCGGATTTGGTTCGAGGTTCAGTGCATAGACTCATGACTTCTTCCCTTCGAATCAAAGGGCATGATGCCTCCAAGACAACTATGATTAGTATTGGCATCTTGAACACTCACATAATAAAAACTCAAGAAGAAGACTATGAGTAAAGCTGAGATAAAGCGTGGGTCTTGGGTGGACTTTGTGAATGCGAAAGCTTAGGTTGGGTTCGACGTATGAAGAGGAGACAGAGCGGGCAATCTTCGCCGAACGTTCTCTTTAGAAGTTGAATGCTTAGTGATGATTATGTGCTCTGACTAAGCTAAACTCGTGCAATTGACTTTATTCTAGAAGATTTCAGGAAAAAAATCATTAGCTCAACAGCATTGCTCCGACCAAGGACGGTGCAAAACAGCGGGGGTCAATGGAGTTTGACCCTTTTAAGTTATTAGGTACAAAAAAATGCTAGGGGAAGCAAAACAAGATATAATCTGATATGATGTTGTTCATCATACAAACCGAACTTGAATTCGAGAGTCAATTTTTTAGAGTCGAGCTTGAGAACGCGATGGAGGATCATACATTCTCGAGCTTAAAGTTGAATGAATTCAATATTTAGTGTAATCTGAAGCTCCATCTTAAGTTCTCATAATACGATGCCTATCGACATTCCTCCCGACTCAAATGCCTTACCATTACTTTGGTAATCGCAAAGTTATTTGATCACTCATTCAATTGGCGACTAGTGTGCCAATCTTTCTACGAAACACGATAAACTAGCGATGTTGTACATGCGTTGTGCGAGTCCTACCGCGTAAGCATCAAAGTTGAAATGATGGACGGAAAGACCCCGTTGAAGCAATCTCAAAAGCTAGAAATTCAACCGTCCTTCTGGTTTCTAAAAAGTCAAAAGTAACTTTTCATCTTCCTATCAAAATTTTAAAGTAAAATTTAAATTTCAAAAAGACCTTTGAATATATTCTATGAATAGAAGTATCGTGCAAGTGTCAAAACTTAGTACTAATAGATAATTAAGTGCCAAAAGTTCTGAAATATACATTTAAGCGCCATTTTAAAAAAAAAAATTGAGACATTTAAGTGCCAACTTTTACGAGAGCAGCCGCAAATTCGACGTAACTTATTTTAATAATATAAGTGGTATACGTGACTCGTCGAAAAGCTGACTTAGCAATGACAATACACAAAGGCGTCATTTTGGCCCCAAATTTGAGTATAAATATAAATATTAATTAAAATATATTAAAAGAACTAAATTTTTTAAAAAAAGGAAGAGAGCTTTGGCGAAGGCTGTGGAGGCCCTCCCTGTAGTTGCCCCACCATTACCAAGAGGGGCCAACGACGGTACGGCTTGGCTAGGGTCACTAGCCATTGCCAGGTCCCCGGTTGACCCTCACCGAGCCCCACTATCGTTGGCCTTTCCCTACGATGGAGGGGTGGTGACGGGGAGGCCCTCCACTACCCTTGCTAGAGCTCTCTTCCACCCACCTTTTTTATTTTTTAATTAATTTGGGGATTATTCTTATGTGGCAATTTTTTTTTTAAAATGGCATGTGGGCAAAATTTTTTTTTAAAAAAATTGCCACGTGTATAATTTTTGAAAAGAATTGCCACGTCAGAAAAAAAGTTGTCGGAAAATGCCACATAGACAATTTGATCGGAATTTCTCATCGTTGGCACTTAAGTGATATATTTTTCTCTGATTTTAGCATTTAAGTGTACCTTTTGAAACTTTTGACATTTAAGTATTCTCTTGTGTCAAGTTTTGGCACTTGGGGTGTCCGATACTCATATTCTATTCGAACCTATGAAAATTAAGGATACCTAAGATTACAAAAATTCAAATACACACGTCAAAAGATTTGAAAAATAAAAACAAAAAATAAGAAAGTAAATCAATTAGACACAACCTTTTTTTTTCATATTATAATTTAGGGGGCATGAGCACAGACAGCCATATATAATTCTCTGCAACACCATCAACCGAGAGTATAAGTCTTTGATTTGTTTACGTGGGCCTGACCCAAACGAATTTGCACGTAGTTAGTACATATTGACCAATGACATTCAATTTTTGAAGTGAAAAACAATGACGCCCCAAGTCAACTCCGCCAATCCGAGTGTTTATTGGACACACCTGAAATGTGTCAATCCGAGTTTTTCTCATAGACCCTTTATGCAGCTTCGAATACTTATGTTTACAAAATGAGTGCTCCTAGGATTTCCCGTGCATCTAGAAGACGACTATCTGCTCGATCAGTGGAGTGTTTATTAATTGTGTAGTTTTGGCGCGTAATTCTTAGTGCGCACCAAGAGCTTTGCTTTGCCTATATAAAATGTTCGTCGGTAAGGGCCGAGTTGCCCCAGAAATAAATATTTTAATAGCGATGTTTTGGCGATATTTCAAGATTTTAACATAGGAATAAATGCCGTGCATGTTTATAAAAACCAATTGAAGAATGTTTTGGTATTTAGCCAAAAATAGAGGTGCGGTACCGAAAAGGTGTCGCGGGATGCTAATCTATCCAATGCGTGACTTAACTTCCGAACTTGAGATTTCAAGTTATCGTTTGACCAGTTCCTTTACACAAGCACCTAATAAGTTAACCTTTCCATCAGGGGTGAGCATGGCTCTAAAGTAAAGCCTAGAATCGAATTGATAGGAACCTATTTGGTTTTAGGTTCCAAGATATGCATGGTGGTTCCAAGTTTCAAAAATCGGGGAACCTATTTCAACAGGTAGGTGGAACCTAAAATTAGGAATCTGAAACTTGAAACAAGTTTTTACTCTGTGTTTTTGCCTAATCCGATAGTATTTCATGACATTTGATGATGAGTGTATAATTTGAAACCACTAATTTGAGTTTCCATTTTATGATTGAGATTTTCACTTTGTTGATGTTTTATATCCTTCCTATGTCTAAATATAAGTTGAGGTTAGTGGATTGTAGTAGTAAGTTGTGGTCATTAAATGTGATAATTCATTGCAGTCGTTCAATTAGGGTTTGTTTATTAATTTATCCAATAGTAACTAATGCTATTCTTTTATTTTCAAGAACGAAAAAAGAATATAAATCCATTTGGTAAATTTTTTGTTCCCAATAATAAATTTGTCCCTCGGAATTGATCTGGAACAGAATCAAGA
This sequence comes from Corymbia calophylla, assembly GCA_014182845.1. NCBI lineage: Eukaryota > Viridiplantae > Streptophyta > Magnoliopsida > Myrtales > Myrtaceae > Corymbia > Corymbia calophylla. Next base: position 32,695,555 of record CM024697.1, on the reverse strand, counting down.
AGTAAACAAAAGTTACTTCTTTGTTCCTGGGAGTAACACCAAAATTAATTGCCATTTTTTCTTTCTTTCCTTTTCTTCTTCTTCTTCTTCTTTCTTTTTCTTTTCTTCTTCTTCAATGTTCAGCTAGTTGCTGGCCTCGGAATGGCTAGCGACTGGCTAAAGGTTGAAGAAGAAGGAATTGAAAAAAAAAGAAAAAAAGAAAAAAAAAAGAGAAGAGAAAAAATAGAAAAATATAATAAAAGTATTAAAAATTAAAAAAAAAAATTAAGTCACGAAGAATTTAAGGTTTCTACTAAATGCATTTCCATTCCGGGAATAAAAATTTTAGATAGTAACCAAAGACCTTAAAATGCCCAGAAACTCGTTCAAGGAGCAAAATAAAAAAGAATATTTCCTAGCAGAAATTGTTATCAGGAATAGAATGATTACCAAACATATCCTTAATAATATAGGTAAAAGTTGAGTAAAATCTAGAATCAACTTTGAAACCTATGACAAGGTAGATTCCAGGTTACAAGGTTTGTAGGGTAGGTGCCATGTTCTAAAAATAAGGAACTCGTTCCTAAAGGATAGGTTCTAAGTTTCAAGTAGAACTTATATTGAACTTGGAACCGCCCATCTCTACTTCCCCTCACAATGAAGACCCTAGGGTGTCTCAGTGACCCAAGTTGAACTAAATTGATAAGTTGCAGCTCTAGTCCGATATGAAGTTTAGTATCGTATCTTGATCTCGTAGTTTGCCTAAACCAAAGATTTGGGAAGGTCTAGGGGGAGGAAGGTGTCGCTAAAAAACTGGAGCGACTCCACCGGCCCGCGGGATTCCAAGCCATTACAGTCATTACTTATAATGAATCTCATCGTCTCAAACCTCTTCCACCTTTGAGAATGCCTTCCAAGCCTCCAACGGGAGAAATGGAATGCAGAACTTATGCAAACCTCCATCCAAGGGACAAAGGACTCGGAAACCTAAATCGCCCTTGATGCATCAGCAAAAAATCCAATTTACCGTGTCAAAGGCTTTCATAACATCAGCCTTAATCCCGAGAGAGGAGGTTCTTGGCTATACAAAGTTAATCAACTTTGAAAATAATTGATAAGGTTTAGAAGTGTGTGGGGGGGGTGCATATGAGATCTCCGAACCTTTCGAGTTTCGATATGACTTATATTGATAAACATAAACACGGACAAAGTAAACTTGAGACGGTTGAGGAACCGTTCATGTTGTCATATTGATCTCAACAAAATTCTGCTATAACCAATATCTTGACCTTAAGTTCATGCACTCTTACATGAATGGATGATGTACATGGACCTAATTTAGTTAAATGAACTAAATTTATCTAGTCAACGTTGAATGTACTTTGGTTACATCAATTGAGCTAGCTAGCTGTGTGTGAATCAGCCGAAGTTTTCTAAGAACCAAAGTTTAGTTTCAACAAGGAAAAATACACTTCTAAGTTCAATTTATATAAACGGTCAATGTTCAAATTTCATCCTTCTCTATTATCCCCAAAATATTATACCTGTTAACTTAAGCAAAAGGACAATTGAAGGATTCGTTAGTTCTCAAAATTTTCCATTTGAGTGCTACGTAGGAAACTAAGAAGTTCGTGATGGACCGAGAGAAAAACTTAAAAGGAGTAAAGCCATGTCAAGACAGTCCCTAATGGACTAGAACTGGAAGGATTATTATTATTAGTGCGTGGCCTGTATAACTCGTATCATATGTTATCTTCAAGAGATTCTCAAGATTCTCAGCAAAGGTGGTTCTTTACCAAGACCATTACGTGAAGGCATAATTACAATTGACGACCAAAAAGATTACATAAAAGTTTAATCAGAATGTTAATTAGAATCGATTTCAAGATTTATAGCAATTCTTATTCAACTTGGTTTGTGCCAAAGAGCCAAATCGATTCGACCATGGACTTTTCGGTGGAATCGCATGATCAGATCTTTAGGATCTCAATCGAAATGATGGCTTTTCACAAAGAAAGAACAATTGGTTAAAAAAAAGTGGTTACCTATGAACCTAGAATTATGGACGTTGTAGCTAGAATACACGTATGAAAAACGTATATAATCCGAGTAACGTTAATTATATTAATTTTAGTCTACACGATTGGACATTTAGATGAGTGAATCATATTCAAGACTGACCATCTACTATGATATGCTACATCACTTAGTTGTTAATTTTGTGAAGTCTGAGTCGATACTATTCCACACAATCAAAAAGGTAGGAAATTGAACAATAAAGCGAAAACATGATCTTATTGATCCACATGCCCCCACAAGAATCTAATGCACGTATTTTGATGAAAGTGACTTTGGCAAACAAGGGCCCGCCAAGGACATATTATGTTTGACCAAAATTCACTTTCGACAAGTTGTTCATTTTTATTTTCATGAAAATCATCATATGTTTTATGTGCTAGCTGTTTGAATTCAACATCTACTTTTCCAAACTTCAGGACCTCGTCAACGTGCAACACACAGCAAATTGATCATCATGCCCTTCTTTTACTTTTGCCCAAAGGTTTGACCTTTGGCAAGACATTAGGTCATAGTCTTAAGCCTCGTAATCCCATCTCCAACCAAAATACAAGCTCACGTTACATTTTTATTACTAATTCAATACTAGATTTGGCTAGTCACGAATTTATAAAGGATAAACATGAGAGTTCTCATATTTAGCTAGAGAATGTTTGTCGGTTCCATTACATATGCATGTGTCTCTTTTAGTTTGCTTGAATTTATGTTGCAATCGAGCTAAGCGAGCTGTGACCGGACTTGTCACTCAACACATGATAAGAAAATTCGACGCTCTATAGTCCATGAAATTTTCTGAAAGAATAATCTACCTAGGTCATTTTCATTTGACGTATTCCAGTCTGACGTAACAATCACGGTGACTAAAATACAGATTCAGATCAGAGGTACGATGCATGTGATTTGCGCTCGGGAGTCAACTTGAGTTATTCTTACAATGATTAATCATTGTGCATGTTGATTATGTGGAAATGGAAGGATTATGGATGTGACGTCAGTTTTACTTCCGCTATGTTTTTAATAATATCGAATCCAACATAAAAACTGAAGATAATCAACGACGATCCTAGCATATTGTTGCCAGGACCACAGGTTCTCTCCCTCTTTCTTTTGTCAACTTTCATCACCAAGTTTTAAAAAGGAAAAAAAAGAAAAAAAAATTAAAAGATAGGGAAAAAGGGCGGAACATCCTCCTGAGCGCTCTATATAAGTGTGCATTTGGATGAATAATGAGACAGACACAGATTGTGTTGTGATACAGATTGTGTTGTTGTAGAGATAGATACATTAGGAAGAGAGTTTTTAGGTCCCCTCCCCAGAGAAAAATGAGAAAGGAGAGACATGAGGTTAATAGGAGCTCTTGTCGCAGGAGAGATGGCACCTAGAGCTATTGCTTGTGCATGAATTGTTATATTGCCGGTGCCTTCTCGATAATTATGCATGTTGTAATAGTTACAGGTGCCATCTCTGCTTGGCAAGAATTCCTTTAACCTTGAGGAGTTTCCATATGATCCATACGGTGCCTTGCCTTCTCGATATATTTGCATGTTGTAATAGCTACAAGTGCCATCTCTGCTTGACAAGAGTTCCTTTAGCCTTGAGGAGTTACCATATGATCCGTTTTTATTCCTCTCTCTCTCTCTCTCGATATGTATGCATGTTGTAATAGCTACAAGTGCCATCTCTGTTTGGCAAGAGTTCCTCTAGCCTCGAGGAGTTACCATATGATCTGTTTTTATTCCCCCTCTCTCTCTCCCCATAAATATTGTGTTCCATAATATAATATCTATGCAGCGTGATCTGTCGGATAGATAATAAGTGTGGATTGTTCTAGTAATTTAATTGATATATAGTAGTTTCTTCTTGCATCGTCCATTCTTGCATTTTCTTAATAGGTATCTCAATTTTGAGGGTCATAAATAATTATGATTATTGTGCATGACAATTTTGTTGAGCATGTAGCCAAGCTAGCTAGCTTATTTTTGCATGGTTTTAATGGGTTATGCCTGAATAGGCTAACGTGAATTGGGTCTCTACTAGTTTAGCTTTATTTTTAATCTAGATAGGCTAATTTCATACATGATGTGAGGTCAACATTTTGTATGAAGCACTAAAGGAGTACCATTCGTATATTCTCATGTACAACCTTTCCTCCAATATGTACTTCAAAATATGGGGACTCGCTTGAAGGGAAAATTACTAAATATATTTGTCAACCTATTATATTGGTGTCAATGTATTGGCCAAAAAATTTTCGTTAATTTATTAATAAACCTTTTAATATTTATCATCCTAAGTGGCATGATCGATGTTAATAAGGAAAAATTTTGCAATTTTTTCCTTCATTAGCCAGCACTGAGGCCTTGCGACCAGCGGAGGAAGAAGTTAAAATATAAAAGAAAAAATAAAAGAAAAGGAAAAAAATGCAATAATTATCTACATCAACATCGGTTAGAGCTGACTGGATTGCCAAATCAGCTATTTTTGGTCAATTTGATCAGAATGACTATATTAGCAAATCGTTAAAAAGTTTTTGACTAAATTGATAAAATTAAAAAGTTTAAAACCAAATTAGCATTCGCACATTAAATTTAATAATTTTTTTGGTAATTATTACCCTCACATAAATCCACTCATATTTTTTGAAGTGCAAACATATGTAGTTTAGCTTCATATGGACGAGGTAAATGTTCGCCCCGCTGCGTACTGATCGTATCCCATCGTTGAAATTCAACAACCCGAAAATATCACCTTTGCTGGTGACATCTGTCTTCTGTTTTTCCTTGATCTTCTCCCGGTCGTAATGACCGGAAAGTAACTGGTTCCTATACACTGAAATCTGGTAGTAACATATATTGATTTGATGTTTTTTTCTTTTGGTGGGCCACTAATTCCCACAGCTATCTCGAACTTTTCAATTGTAAGGCTCAACTTGTATCGATTAAATACAAAGTTAAAAGTTGAGGGATTTTAAAAGTAGACCATCACTTTGACCATCGCGATTCAAGGCTCGATCATTGGCAAGGTCGGAAGATAGCCAATCCTCTTTTCCACGTGATCTCTTTATGTTGAGTTGAGGCCTTCTCATATGGTCTTGAGATTCTTCGGCACGGGGCTGATGATGATTTCGGGCTTGTCCATCTAGATCCTAATCTAGTGAGGCATTCGAGATCAAAAATTTGTCGTTATTGTAAAAATAAAATACGGAATTGAAAATTGAAAATTGTGAAGCATAGTATCTAGCAAGCACAAATCACATATCGCATAAAGACAATGAGATTTCAACGTCTAAACGTAGGGTGCTAAAGGTTTAAGGCCCCATTCTCAATCAACGAAAGCAGTTTACTTACCGCTACTGTCGTCGGCCAGTGCAACTTTTGTTCATTGGGATAAGCGGATTTATTGGAATGGGGATTACCATGAGCATTCATTCGCATATTTCACCCAAAAATCCTCCTAAAGATTCTATTGGGAATATCGGGATTTTAGACTACGGTTGTGTATGTGCAATGCATGCTTAAGCTTGTAAACATCCAACACTTTAATATAACCCCACGTACATGCATACATCCTAACACCACCTACAAAACAAAGGATTTACAAACACGCCTTCCCTTATAACTCCCACTTACAAAAACATTTAAGACGAGGTTAGCTACTTACCTCATTTTCCACGTGACTTTGACATGCTTGTAATCCTATATAAGACACGTTAGTATACACGACAATTATTTTTTTACCGCTTCAAGTCCACTAAACTAGTAATCAATCCCCAACAGAGTTGCCAAGTCTATCACGACTCACCCTCGAGTGACGGTTGGTGTTGAGAGGGACGGAGTTTAAGGGTATTTGCTCATGAGCTCACACTCGAGCTATGTCAATCAAAGGGGTCATCACCTCACATATTGGTTTTGGCCCATTGAATTTGACATCTACACAAACACGAGTTCTCCCAAACCTATATCTCGTGCAACAGCGAAAATGTGTTGTGACTCATGTCACGTTCCAAACCCCGAATATGCAACAACCCCTTTTCTTGGTCAATTGAATGCGACGTCCCAGGATATGTCGCCGACCATTTATTTTATTCTTTCATTATATGCAAGCGGAAAACAAACCATCACCCAGTCAATCAAACAATCAATCAATCAAACATGGATAGAGGGATGAACAACAGAACAACAAGAAACTACTCATTTATTTATTAACTGGATTAACCAACGAACGAACGTTTCCAATTTACAAGCCCATCAAAGAGTCAATTCTTTTTTCTAAACCATACAAAAAAAGACTAAGGGCTTGTATGGTAATGCTTCCTTCCTAAAAACAATTTTTGCTCGAAATGATTTTTTTGATTATGTTCCCAAGAACAATTTCGAGTATTTGAAGGCGTTTGGTAACCTGTCAAAATTTTTACTTCGGGAACAAATGCGTTAGGTAAAATTTTTTTATCTTTTGGTTATTTTAGTTTTTAGTATTTTTTGTTATAATTTTCTTTTTTCTTTTTCTTTTTCTCCCATTCTTCCTTTTGGCCGCCGCTATCGGTGGTGGTTGGCGAGCGGCCGGGCGAGATCCGGCAAGCTCGCCGGAGTCTCGCCTAGCCATTGGCAAGGCTTGGCCTTGTAGATTTGAGCAAGGCCGAGCCTCGCCCGGTCGCCACCGGCGAGGCTTGAGCTCGCCCAGGCGACGTGAGGTTGAGCCTTGCCCTGGCCTAGCGAGGCCGAGCCTTGTGCCGGCCAATGAGGCTCGACCCTCGCCGGTGGCGGCCGGACGAGGCTCGCCTAGCCCGGCGAGGCTTGGCCTCGCCCGGATCTCGTGAGGTCGAGCCTCGCTAGCCGGCGCGAGGCTTGGCCTCACGTCGCCTAGGCGAGCTTGAGCCTCGCCGGTGGCGGCCGAGTAAGGCTCCGGCGAGCTTGTTGAACCACACCTGGCTGCTCGCCGGTGGTGGCTCAGGGATGGTGATGGGGTGGGGGGAGGAAGAGGAAGAAGAAGAAGAAAGGGAAGGGAAAAAAAGAGGAGAGAAAAGAGAGAAATTTTTTTTGATTATCAGAATTGTTCGTGGGAGCGAGAAGCAACTTTTTTTTGCTTCTTGATTCTACTCCAAATCTATTCCCAAGAACAAATTTATTCCCGTGAACAAAAAATTTACCAAAGGCATTTCTGTTCCAAATCCTCTCCCAGGAATAAAAGAACAGAATCAGTTGTTCCCGGGAGCGTTACCATGCAGGCTCTAAGGCTAGGCCAATCCATTCTTTCAAAAAGGAACCCTTGGGTTCGGTACATCCATCACAGAGACCCATCGGACTCAGGCTCCGTTGGGTCGTAGTTGGAGGCATTTGGGTCAAACATAGGTGGAGCGGGAGTAGGATTCACCACAGCACCATTAGGAGGGTCTAGCTCCATAGGATCCTAATTGGTGTCCTTAGGGCCCTTACTAGGTGACTTGTCAAAATCACATAGAGGACCGATCAGGAGATCATCCTCCCGGATATACCATGCCAAGAACCGATGGGGAATTCATTGCCCTTATCCCTCATCCACCTAGATGGTGGAGACGTACTTCTCATATAAATGCACCCGGCCCGGGAAGCGGTGGTGCATCATAATGATCTCCTAATCCTTGGGGACCTCGAACCGCACTAGAGGGTACGCCATTCTAAGGTCCTGAAAATGGTTATATAATAACCAGTGAAATAAAATCTCAGTGAGTCCTTACCCTAAGCCCCTGTTAGAACACCAACTTAACCCGGGGTATCTCTCCAGAACCACCCCTCAAGTAGACTAACAACAACCACACATACTACAACCAATACACGATTAGCTCACATGTTCAGGGCCAACAAACAGTCAAATAACTGATTCGCATGCAACCTTACCCGATTATGCCATACCCTGCATGATGCACACTAACACAATGCAATCAATGCATACTATCATCAAGTGTTGCATTCGATCAATCACATACGAGTCGCATCGCAGACGATCTCATCTAGCCATTGTCACATTCTACACATTATCAATTCACGCGTGCCATAAGTAATGTAATCGGCACATGCATAATCGGAACCAATGATTCCATGTTTCTCATGCGTATTTCAACCCACACGTATTCCAATTATTAATACCCCTAAGGGCCACAATTGAACTCTTGCCGGTGTCTATTGGCATAACTAGGTATCGCCCTCTCCCATGAGGCGCGGCAACGTCGAGAGCTCTCTCCCGAGATGGCATTCCCAAAGGAGCATGGGCTTAGCCTCTACTGCGACTTCGCATTTGGACTCCCGCTGGGATTTTGACATCCCCGAACTTCGGCCGGGGCGACGGGTTCAACTTAGTGATCATGCAAGCATACTATCGCAGCTCATTTTTATCTTGAACATTAGCCAATGCATACATGATACGTGCTTGCATGAACAATCCATTACACAAATGCAGTCTCAATTTTATCCCTAGAAAATCAGTTAATTTCCATGTCCCTCGGATAAATCATATTCCCCTTTTTAGAATTCCACGCAATTCATGCATATGTCCATGCATTTACACCATCAATTCACATCATTTAATCAAAACATATGCATTTAGACAAATTTTCGCTTATGATGAACAGTGTCACGTGAATAGTGCGCATGAATAGTACAATATGAACAATGAAATTTTAGAATTTAATAATTAATAAATTAAATTCAGAAATCAATAAAACAATAATTAAATTAAGGAAATCAATCAATTAAGGCTAAACAAGTTTAACTCCCTTAAACCTCATTTAATAAACCTTAAGCAAGATTAATCTAAACTAATCCTAACCATCTAGCTAACCACCTATCTTAGCTCTAATTCAACTTAATTAATCCCCTAAACTAGGATCAACTCTAATTAAATCAACCCTAAGCAAGTTTATGCACTAAACGGCGGATTAGGACAAAAACTCACCAGTTAAGCGGGCTGGAAACACGGGCGCGGCGGCGATGATGGAGGCTATGCACGGAGACCTCGACTACGATGATCCAAATCGGTCCCGAGAAAAAAATAATAGCAACCAAGTCTGTCTCTCTCTACAAACTGAAAATCCAAATTGTCTAGGCAGAAAAGTGGCTGGTCGGACTGACCCGCTTTTCGGCGATTGGCTGACTGGCGATCGACGAATCTAGGGGGTTAAGGGAGACAGGTTGGTGGCTGGTTTGGGCGGTGGCTAGGTCGAAACAGAGGCGGAGGAGCTTTTCTAAGTGGTGTAGCATTAGAACCGGGCGGACAGGGAAGCAACGGCTTTTGGCCAATCAGCGGGCTAGCCGGCGACTTGGATCGACAAAGGACGACGACAAGAGGCACGGATGGAGGCTCTTGGTTACTGTTGCATGTAGTGATCAGGCTGAACAAGCAATGAAAAACACATAGAAAGAAGGAAAAGAAGAAGAAAAGGAAAAAAAAAGAAAGAAGAGGAGGCAAAGGTATTAGGCGGCTGAAATGAGAGAGAGAGAGAGAGAGAGAGAGGAGAGAGATGGAAGTGAGGGTAGCCCCTTCTCAATAAAGGCCCATCAATGCTTGCTCCATCCCTATGTAATGAGATCATCTTCTCTCTCTTCTTTTGTCTCATTCTCCATAATATCTAGAGGGGCAAAATGGTAATTTCCACATTTGCATAATTACCAATATGTTTTTGAGCTGGGATGATGAGCGGGCCTAATAAACGGGCTAAGAAATGAATAGGAATGGACTCGGGAATTGGTTGCGCTCAAAATGGCTCAAGGCTAGATAATGGGCTAGGAAGGGTTAAGTGGCTAGTTGGGTCCGATGGGCTCACTTGCGGTCTTGGGCCCACCATTGTGGCCGCCCCTCCTTGGGTGTGAGGCCCACTTGGGTCTTGCCCAGTCCACTTCTTTGTGGGCTCAATTCCTCAGTCCGTTAAATTCCTTTTCCAACGATTTGGGTTTATCGGCAATGTCGAAGGTCAAAGAAGCATTGTCCAAAAGTTCATCTCGGACGTTCCCAAAGATTCGTTGTCCGATATTGGATTTTCATGCATCGTCAATTTTGGTCGAATGCCATTTTGGTGCATCTTGGACTAACAGGCGGCTTCGAGGATTCACGCGTAACCGACTTATGCTTTACTCAGTATCAAACCATGTTCAAGTTTTCTTGACACATGGACGTCCTTGACTAACATGAAATTGCGAAGGATGGATTCTTATTTCAAAGTACACAATTACCGAGAATTGACATAAGGTCGTTCGCGGTCTCAATAATAATAAACAAATTCACCCGTCGTCCCATTATATTATGCCTGCGAATTGACTTTTAGTCATCCTTGAAATCGGCCTGCATATTCATAGGATCGTCTTTATACAAGTCTTACGGTCGAGTCGTTTTCCCAAGTCAAGTTCTTTAGTCGCATGAGTTTTATCCTTGTTAGCCTTTCCCCTCAATGTTAGTATCTCGAGAGTGATCAATTCCGAGTGAGATTAACCAACAATGCATTGACGAAATTCACGTTCATTCATCCCTCAAAAGGGTTTGAATTTTAGGACGTCACAACTTGCTTCCACACGAATGGTACACCTTAAAAAGGAAATTGGGTGTGAAAGACGAGTTTAGAGGTACTTTTACCATGGTAGCCCTCTAAAGGTTGTACCCACCAAAAGACGGCATCACTTTGTCATTTGGTTTAATCCTATAAACTATGCTAAACTATGATGAGTGCTCTACCCCGCATGACGAGTCTATTTTATTAGTTGTAGTTAAACAACCTAATATGATATCTAAAAGTTGCCACTAGTCTCATGCTTTGGGGCCGGTTAGAAAGCCCAATTGAGGGTTAAGAGCATTCCATCAATATCCAAGTAACCAAAGATTTTAAGATTTGGGGACTTAGGTTACATTAATAGTGCTATTAATGCCCTTTCGATAACTAACAATCATCGCGTTACCTAAGGAATCGTACATGTCTTTTTTACATCTTCTTGCCATTCATAAAAAAAATGATCATGTGTAGATGTTGATTTCTTACCATTCTAATTTTACTCAAAAAGAAAAAGAAAGGCAACCAATTGAAATTAGTGTAAGAAGGGAAGTAAACACACAAGAATAGTTTAAGGAAAGAAAATAAGACCTAATCATGCAATTCCAAAGAGAATGGAAAAAAGAAAAGAAAAGAAGAAACCCACATCTTGTTGGCTTTTTATACAACGCAAGAGAGAACCCGAAACATATGTTGAATAATGAATGAATGATACAAAAGAATGGGTCGGAATAGACATCGACCACTCGCCATTTACAAAGAAGAAATGATTGGATTGGACATCGACCATCCATCATCTTCGGGATTGTTTCTTGAACCTATTATAATTTTAGCCTAAAGCTAAAACGATCGGATAGCACTTCACTTTTATTTGAAACAAACATTGAAGAATGCGAAAGACAATCAAGACACGTCAAAGTATCAAGAAGGAAACAGTCAATTTGTCCAAATTGGTCTTGGGATCGGCCTATAAAATTGCACACGTAACATGCTACAAAAATGTTTCCTCATTCATTATAAAATATGGCTTATGGTAATTAGTAATCATGAGTATTCACTCACGGTGACTAACACCATAAGCCTTTGAGTCGTCTACGTGTTTCCTAAGGAGTTTCATGAGTGCATGCATCATGCCTACACATGTATCTAATAATCACAAGCATATCTTGGCAATAAACACACATGTAGGCTCGAAGACCTTATTTCTCACTCAATCAACACCGAGTCACTTCAATCATTCATCATGCATCATTCATGTATGCCAAACCATAATGCATGAAAAACAACTTATATGATGCATGAAAGCCATGCCGAGTAGATATGACTTAAAGCTAAATATAATGGACAAATATGATAAAGGCAATTGACCTTGAGCCAACATACATAGTTCATGCAACGATTTAGGTTTTTAAGGAGCTCAATTGGGAGATTTTCCATAAGAGGACTTATTAACAAAGAATTTTAGTAGGGAATGCCATGAATAGAGATGAATTTCTACCACTAGATGACGTGAAAAAATTCATGAATTTCCATGTGATTATATCTAAGCATGAAGTTTCTAAGTTGTGATGGGCCTCAAGCTTAATTCTAATCGCACAAATCAGCACAAAAATGGCCAATGCAGCATGCGCACTCATGAACATACCAAAGTCAGCTTTGAATTGGAATGTTGACATGCAATTAGTGGATCAAATGAAATCCAATTAAAGCATGCAATATGCCATTTGAAAGGTAATGAACTCAACTTCATTTTTCTTGAGATGCCTTGGTCAACAAAACACATTTATACATGCAAATTTAAGCAAACACAAGTCAGGTGCAAACAGGGCAGAATATTTAGGACAACTTTTTTTAGGGTTTTCACCTATTGAAGGTTCTTCAAAAATATAAAAAAATTATATATCATGACCAAGGTGATTTCAAACAATTTTTGAAGAGATTGACTTTTGAATCACAACACAAAAATCTATGCAACATTGGCGAAAATGCTAAAATCAGATAAATTAGGGGTAGAACGACCTATCTCGAACTTGTAATTGGGCATGTAATAATTTGTACTTCTCATAAGGTGACCGATTCTAAAATAAAGCTTGTAATTGGGCCTTGATGGGGCCTTTAGCGACTAGGGGCCTTGATGGGCCTTTATCCCCAACCAAACATTTTAGTTTTCTTTTCTTGAAGGCACATGCACATAAAATTAACTCAGAGGAAATTTTCAACTCCAAGCTCACACATAAAATTACTATGAAATACCCAAAAAAGAAAAGATCTTTTGAGTAATCCTGTGAAACCGTTCTTCATATTTCAGACTAAGATATCTCTTTTGTCTTAGTTGTATGTCTTGAATAGGATAGCATGCATGGCCCTTAAGATTATTATGAGATAAAAGACGTTGTAATTTGGACATGGCACTTGCCAATAGGACTGCTAAGTCTACCTATGATTATCAAATAACTTATGAATAGAAAAGCAAGCAAGGTCCTTAAGATCACTCGATGATTAAATTGTGAAGTCTAACTAAATTTAGTAACAATAGGACTCAAATGAGCATAGTGCCTTTCAACCTCAAACCTCTTTTCCTTTAGGTCACTGATGAGAAAAGAAGTTGAATCTTCATTCTTTGACAAGAAAAATTGACTTGTTTTTATTTACTTATTGAGACCTCCAACATATCACTTAGCCAGCCACACGTGATTTACTACAAATGCAAAAACGACTGCAGTCGCGCCACTATACATGAGAAAATGGCATCGTTATTCAATAGCAGGGTCGAATAAGTATGTTGGTGACAATTCAAAGATAAAGCTGCGACATCAAAAGGGCATTGTGGGAAACCTTCCGGATTTGAGATTTAAAGTTTTCATTTGACCCATTCCTTCACGCGTGCACCTAATTAGTTGAGCTTCCTATTTGCGTCCATTAAGTGTTCAATCGATCTAAGTTTAATTTAAATTGATTGGTAGCAACTCTAATATGGTTTTTAAGTTTATTGACCGTAGATTGATCCAATAATTTGCCTGAATCCAATATTTGGGAAGATTTTAGAGGCCGAAGGCGTCGCTGGAGAATGTGGCGACTCCCAGCAGCTCAGCACGATTCCGAGGCGCTACAGCCACAACAAATAAGTTGATCTTCTAAAGTCAAACCTCTTCGCCATTTGAAAAGCCCCCACACTTCCATCGAGAGAGCTGGAAAAGTATAGAGAAGTCATAAAATTCTCAATCCAAGAGACAAAGTGACTTGGGAACGAATCTGAATAGCCCTCAGTACATCAGCAAAAAGCTCCAATTGACTGAGTCAAAGGCTTTCCATAGAATCAACTTTAATTCTGGGAAAATGTTTTGTTGGCTGTCCAGAATTAACTGACTTCGAAAATAATTGAGGAGGGTTAGAGGGTCGTGTGCGCATATGAGAGTCCTTATCCTTTCAATTTGACTAATTTCTATTGATATAGATGAAGAAAATTTGAGACAGTTGAACATCGTTAATGCTGTCATATTCTTCTCAATAAAGATCCTCGTTATGTAACCAATATCTTGAACTTCAATTCAAGTGACAACCTAAAGTGGTTCCTGCACTCTGACATGAATGTAATGTACACGAACCTAATTAAGTTAAATGAATATAATTTATCCAGTAAATGTTAAATCTTCTCTAGTTACATCAATAAGACTAACTAGCTGTGTGTGAATGAGATGAAGTCTTGTAACAACCGATGTTTAGGTTCGACAAGGTAAATACACTTCTAAGTTCGATGTACTCTAAAGGGTCAATGTCCAAAGGGTGTTCTCATGAACCTTAATTTGAAACATGTGCATTCTGACGGCATTTAATCATTATGTGCAATACATCTCAATTCTTAAAGAAAGTCCAAAAGTGGCATACCAGAATTCGAGGGTTTTGCATTGCTTTTCTTCCTGTCAAATCGATGTGCTATAGCAACAAAAATCAAGAGACTTGGGGCTCGCCCAGATGACCTTTGATTTATATTTCCATGCTCTAAAGGAGTCCTATAATGGACCTAAATAGGTCTTTAAAAGACTCAAAAAAAGAAAAGATGGAAGATCCATTTTGGAGTAAAGATTCCGCACTATCGCCTCTTGTATTCCCTGATGATGAGGAAGTAAAACATCCATCACCAACGAAGGGTATGAGGGGTTGGGTTCCCAAGGTATTATATCAGGAGAATTCAGGTAGCCCACAATCATTGCAATGCAAATTGACAAGAATCTATGCTCTAAAGGAATCCTATAAATTTATATCATCACCTAAGTTCTCACAAAATATTGGAATAGAGTTAATTTTTAGAGATTACAAAAATAGTCCAAATATTATCCGAATTTCACCCTCTGTCCTTTCTAGGTTTTGGGACTAATTCGGACCTTGTCCATCTAATATTATCCAAGTTTCACTCTCTGCCCTTGTACTAGGTTTTGTCAAACTCCCTGTAGGATTCTTCCTTGACGTCGGTAGCTCATTGGAAAATTGGCCGGATTCCAATCAAAATGCGTCAATATGTAAAAGAACCAATGTTCAACACCTCAAATGAATGAAACTAAAATTCAGTAACACCATCGAAACATCTACTAATCTTCAGTGACCGTTCATAGAATTTACACTTATCTCATGAACTACAAACATTTATATTGGCAACATGATTAGGTCTCATCTGTGGATAAACGACAAGAAACATGTTGATGTTTCGTGCTGTGAAACATATATTTTGCAGGCAATGGACAATTGCTATTAAACGCAGAAAAAAACGTGCGAAGTACGTGGCAGGAAAGATGGGAGAATTTCTTTAAGGGGTTGACTTGGGTCGCCGGAAGGGGCACCTGCCGCCTTTCTAGGGTCTGCCCTGGGAAACCGAAAGCAAAAGTATAAGTTATAATTAATCATTTGGTCAAAAAAGGAAATAGCAATAATTAGTGAGGAATCAGCGCGCCTCTCTCTTCCTCCTCCGACAAAAATGCATGCATCTCCTCTGAGTTTTCACACTTGAGAAGAAAATCACGTAATTATGACGTCACTTATATATATGGTATATATATCATCACATAAGGACTATGATAGTAACAAATGGTTTTATTAATTACATGCATGCCGTGTTAAAATGTGACGCTACACATTAGAAACCCTGAGTGCCAAGTGGCACTTGCAATTTGAAATTAGACAATCACAATTCTCAAATATGGTAGTTGTTATCGACCAAAACAATGTTGTCCTTGGTATTCCATTTTTATATAGTATTAAGTAAGTGGGTAACTTAATCAAGAAAAAAGTTGGTAACAGCTTCACTAAATTAGTAAATTCTTTAAAGAGTTGGTAATTTTAACATGTTAATAAGTAAAGCAATAAAAGTTAGTAATTCAATATGAAAGTTAGTAAAATTAATTGAAAGCCGAATAAATATTAGTCAACAAATCAAATGAGACTGGTAAATGAAAACTAGTTGGAAGCCTCGGGTTGGTAAATTTACAAAAGTTGGTAAATTATAAAAGAATTTGATAAATTAAAAAAAAAACAAAATAACTGTTGACAAGTAGCTCAAATGGAGTTGGTTATCCAAAATTGATTAGTAACTTAACTAGTAAGTCATTCAGCTAAAGATTGGCAAATTCATTTAAGAGATGGAAAACTTAGCTGATGCAAAATGGTGAAATATTAGAAAAAATATGGTTATCAGCATTCAGTCAAAAAGACTTGATAAATTTATATAAAGGTTATGTTAAGTTACATAAAATCAGGTGCTTAATAAGTTTTTTTTATCAATTGTTTTAAAACTTACCAATTCCTTTTAAAATTTCACTAGCATGAACGGGGGCCAAAAAAAAAAAAAAAAAAAAAAAAAAAAAACCTTTTTCCTAACAGAACAGTAAAATCATCCTTACAATGCTATAAGTATCTAATATCATAATACTATGACTATTTTCTTTTTTTAGTTTGGTCATACTTATACACTCAAACTTTCAATTTCATCCTTCTCCATTCTCACCAAAATATTCAAACCTTTTTATTCAAACAAAAGGGGCAATTGTACACCTCTTTTTTCTACATATCCCGCATCCATGACTGTGGACAGTAATTCATTACCGACCAAAGAAATTACCCATATCAACCGGCAAAAGATGTAGAAATGTAGAAAAATGATTGCACATTACGTAATGTCCTACTGTCACATACCGGAGTGAGAGCGTTGAAGGTAGGAACGGAGAGAACATTTTTCCTTTAATAGAATAAAAATGACTTTTTGACATAAGAACGAAAGGATTATCCAAAAGTGTTCTTTTTCAATATTGTTATTGTTAGTTAGTTGTAGGGTTCATGAAAACTCCAAATTGGTGCACCCATAACAAATTTGTCCTAATTAATTTTTTAATCACCAAAATCTCAAATCGGTACATCAATGATAAATTTATTCCATACTAATTTTTTGACAACAAAAACCCCAAATTGGCATTTGTGACAAATTTATCTTCCGTTAGTCTACATTAAATTAGATTAATATCATGAAAAATTATAAATTGATATAATTATGATAAACAAAGGATAAAACGTCAAACTAATACATTTGTTAATTGTCACGTGCCATTCAATTCAGCAATTTGACGGTAAAATTTAACGAAAACTAACTTGTCACCACTATGCCAGTTGAAGATTTTCCGTGACATTAATCCTTAGTTGTAATAAAGAAACGAATCTATCTCTCTCCGAACACCTTCCACAAAGTAGACTTTCTTATGCAAAGTAAGTCCTTTACTACCCCCACAAGCTGAGATATGCTTACGGAATCCCACTTGAAGATAGTAATGTGACTTTATAGAACCACTAGTAATTCATCTAGATGCAAAGTTTCTTTCACCTCTTGATCTGTACGTGGATTTGGATATTTACATCGCCTTTTTCTCCATTAGTGCAATCTGCCAGTCTGCCACTAAGTTTCCATCTTTTTTTGAGACCTTTTCTGGATTGTTCTCCTTTTACTTACCATAAGAAGAATTAACAACAATACTGTATTTTTAACAAGTTCTCTCAGCAAACTGGTTAAGGAATTTTTTTTTAAAGCAGCAATCAATGTGCTTAGGAAATGCAAACTAATAAATCATTAACTTTTTTGGTTAATTAATTTTCAAAAAGCCAGAGCAATAACCTCATAAAAATATCTCTCAAAGGATGCAAGATTCATATTCAGAGGGGTCTACGACATGGATAAGTACGCTTGGCAGTGGAATTCATGTAGCGTTGAAAGGAGACACTCAATATCATGTGTCATCATCAACTAGTGGTCTAGATTCTGTGCAAGGCGGTGCTTTACCAAGAACAATTATGTAAGAGCATAATCGATTTTAATTGGACGACCAAAAGGATTACATAATATTATAATTGGAATTTTAATGAGAGTCGATTTCAACGAAGGTAGCCGCTCTTTTTCCATCTTCTTTTGAGCCGAAGAACCAAATCAATTGCATCTGGAAGATATATCTTTTTGGTGGAAGCACACAACCCGGTAGAATGTCAACTGAGGATCCTAGTTAAGATAATGTCGACATAAATATCAAGAATTTCAGACGTTGTAGCCAAATCGTGTGCATTAAAAACATATATATAATTCAAGTAATGTTAGGTCTATTTAGGGTACCTTTGGTAACCATTATGTTTTTGGAAACAATTTCTGTTCAGAAATAATTTTTTCTGATCTGTTCTCCAGATGAGTTCTTGAGCATTCGAAGTCGTTTGGTAACTGCATAAAATTTATATTCTCGAAATAGAAATGTGTTTAATACAACTCTAAAAAAATTTTGTGACTTAGAATTTCTTTTAATTTTTAAATGATTTTATTAAGTTTTCTCTTTCTTCTTCTTCTTCCTCCTCCTCCAATTGGTTGTTGGCCTCGACCATGGCCAATGATCGGCTAGACAAGAGTTGGGGACCTTGTAGGCCTTGGGGGAGCCTTGTCAGCTCGAGCCTTGCCCAACCATCAATGTGGCTCTAGCGAGGTCACCAGCTCTTGTCTAGCTGGAAGAAGAAGAAGAAAAGAAAAAGAAGAAAATAAAGAAAGAGAAGAGAAAAAGAAAATTGCTTGATTTTTGAGTTGTTCCCTAGAACAAAAAAAACTAAATTTTTCTATTTCTTGATTTTGTTCTAAATTTATCCCAAGAACAAAAAAAATTACCAAATGAATTTTTGTTCTTTTTTTATTTTGGGGAACAAAAGAATATAAATAAAAACTATTTGGCTTGTTACCAAACAAGGCCTAAGATTAATTTGTCTGATTGTTATATTGAATAATTTGACAAAATATAAGATGATGTTTAGATGAGTGAATCACATTCAAAACTCACCATTCAATCCGGTTTGCTTCATTATTTAATATATCAATTTTGTAAACTTTGTGTCCATGTAGCATAGGAAATCGGTCAATAAAGTGGAACAAGGGCCCACCAAGGACACTGTATATTTGACTAAAATTCCTTTTGACAACTTGTTCATTTATTCATTTTTAATTTCATGAGAATCATCATACATTTATGTGCTAGCTGTTTGAATTCAACATCTACTTTTCCAAACTTCAGGACCTCATTGACATGTAACACACAACAAAGTGATCATCATGCCCTTCTTTTACTTTGCCCAAAAGGTTTGTTCCCCTCAACCTTTGGCAAGTTATGAGGTCATAGATTGAAGTCTCTCCAACCAGACGTAATTGAAGCAAAAGGACAATCGATAATCCTTGTCATATTCTTATTTACTTATTTGATGGTTGATTCGACAAGTCACAACATATAAAGAACAAACACGAAAATTGCTCAGATCTATTTAGCAAGCGAAAGTTTCATAAGTTTCAATACATATGCATGCGTCTCTTTTGTTTGTTTGAATTTAATTTCGATCTAGCTGAGCGAGTTGCGACCAAGCTTGTCCCTTGATGCAAGATAAGAAAATCTGACACTATATAATTACCAAACATGTTCTGAAAGAGTCATCTAGGTAGGTCATTTTCGTTCTACGAATTCTATCAGCCATGGTGACTAACATTTGACTCGAGATCGCTTGCAGGTACAACACATGTGATGTTGGCCCGAGTGTCAACTTAATCTATTCTTGCAATGATCAGCCATTGTACAGTCTAAATTATGTGGAAAGAAAGGATCATGGGAAATTGCTCCAGTTTGATGTCTACTTTGTTTGTAGTGACATTGAATTCAACAAGAGGCCCTGCAAAGAACCTTTTCACTTATGAGAACGGGATGGTGATGGAAACAGCATCGTCGCCAAGAGCACAAAGTTCTCTCCCTCTTTTCTTTTTTTCGATCTTTATCCCCATATTTAAAGGAGGTAAGAGAAGTAAAAGGACGGAACTACCCTTCTGAGATCTCTATATAAGTGTGCATTTGGATGATTAAGGTGAGACAGATGTAGATAGTGTAGTGTAGTGATCGATACATTTGAAGGGTTTTTAGGAGCTTGTCCCTTCCAGAAAAAGAAAGAGAGAGAAAGAGAGGAGAGGACTTAATTTGGAGCTTAATAGGAGCTCTTGTCGCAGGAAAGATGGCACTTAGAGCTATTGCTTTTGTATGCATTGTTATATTGCATATCCCTTTCGATATGTTTGCGTGTAATAGCTGCAAGGGCCATCTTTTCTCGACAAGAGTCCCTTTAACCTCGAGAAGATTTTGCATGGTTCGTCTTTCTTGTACTCGGTGCATCTCTTTCTCTCTCCCTCCCTCCATGCACAGGCGGTTGTGTCTATGTTTAAATGACACGAGATGTTTTCTCTTATGGTCTGGCCTAAGTTTCTTTCTCTTTCCATTTGTGCAAGAAATGCTTGTTCCCCATCCTATTGATGCTTTTACTTGCTCCTTGGTTCAATTAAGATCTATAAAAGCGACATTCCTCAAATATGATATCTATGAGGTATGATCTGTAAGATAGGTGATAAGTGTGTACTATTTGAATATTTTAATTGAGATATGGTTGCGAGTTTCTTTTTGCATCGTTTAGTCATGGTATGTCGATTTCTAAAATCATAATTAATTATGATTGTCATGAAGGAAAATTTTGTTGAGCATGTAGCCAAGTTAGCTAGCTTAGTTTTTGCATGGTTTTAAGGGGCTATGCCCTATGCCTATGCCTATGCTTAAACAGGTTAACATAAAATGCATCTTTGTTAGTTTGTCTCTAGTTTTAATCTAACTAGGCTAATTTCAAACGTGAGGTGAGATCAACAATTTGTCGTGGAGTACTGAAGAAGTTCCATTCATATATTTTCGTACACTACCTTTCCTCCAATCCGTACTTCAAAATCACTTATTATTTTTGTGGGCAACAAGTAATTTAAGCTTGGTATGGACGAGGTATATGTTTCGGAATAGAAACTCCCATATAAAATGGAATAGAGATTATTCTTTCCATATATATAAATTAACTGATTACAAGAATTGTTGATCTCGCCATTAGGACTAAGAAAAAGAAAGAACATAATCTAAAAAAAGTCCCTCGCTCAATAAGGCAGTTTCTTATGAAAATATTGTATGACCTTCTTATGTCTTTCACGATTTCTATAGCTCTACGCTGATTCCAAATCCAATAATTGTCAAAGTAAAGCTTTTTCCCTCCAACATAAGTGACGACAATTTTCATATTTGTGGAGCTTCGTTGTTCTAGTTTATGCAAATGCATCGCCTGTTCTATGCGCTTTGATACTGTTGAGAATTACCGCTGAATCAGTGGCTATTAATATAAAAGAATGAGTAATTAAATGTGAATTTTTTTTTTGTATATCATAGTTGAAGAAATATTTATATGACTATTGTTCAAGTGTAGAAATCTTGTAAATAGAGTCAGCAACACCAGGAACACAAATCGGCAGCAATTAGCAGAAGAAGAAAAGTAATTAAGGATGACAAGTATATTCTATATTATAAGTTAAATAGTGTATATACAATCTTGTAATGGGTTGCAGGAATATAGTAAACCAAGTTCATCAACATGGAACGCATATCCATACCATCGAGATTCATGGTAAGTTCTAAATTGTGCTTTGAAATGTGGGAGAATTATCTGGATCAAAAGATTAGTTAATTAATATGAAGTTAGAAAGTGATATCAACCTGAATACATGGGCAGAAAACAACAAAAAGAACACATTCCGAGCAACAGATTCCCAAATTCAAGGTTTCGACCCAAGTGGTATCTTCACCAGGTCAGCGTCTTTCAAAAGGACTTTATTTAATGGAAACAAACATATCAGTTGAATATTCAGAGTATTCACTAAGACTTTTATGGTCACCAACTACACTTGTATTTCACTGGCCAAAGGAACTGAGACGGTACAACATACAGGGAAGGATGCCTAATTTTCAATTTCTAACAGGAACAACAGAAAGGAAGGAAGTTGACTGCAGGCCCGAGAAACCAACACAGAGAAAGTGCTTACTCAGCTTGCCTCCTCAATCTCGTTCATGTGGCGAAGTTTCCAACACAAAGATAATAAGTAGTTTGTAATGGAGTGAAGGAGAGAAATTGAGGGTTGCTTCTCCATTTGTTTTGGGGCCCGAATGGATTCAACATTCGAAAAGCTAAGTATCTTCGTCCCAATTAAAACACTGAAAATTTAAGCTAGAGTAGCAACGGCAGCAGAACGAGTTCGCGACGCATCGTGATGGCCCACCCCTATCCCAATCCCGAACCCGACAGCTCCCAAACATTCTCCGAAACCCGACTCAAACCTAAGCAAATTCCACCACACGTCCCACTGCGGTTCCCAACAGTAACCCGGAATCCCAAACCCCATCACTGTATCACGTTTCTGCCGCTAAGTATCACGATAAAAGACCCATGGAAATGGAGAAAATTCGAACGGAAGCAACTTCCTCAGTGCAGAACGCATCCTGGGCAGTCAACAATCGCCAGATTACACAAGACTGCTCCGAAAAAGAGGCCCCATTGAACCGAATCTCCCTAAGCATACTGGCTACAGCATTTTCGCTAAGGCGAAGTAAGAGAACCCTGAAGAGTTCGACGCACCTCGTGATGAACCTCGCCGTCAGGGCGTTCACTGTTGCCACACTGTGAAGCCGGCGGGCACTTCCGGGAGGCAGCCGCTGTCATGACCGCCGTGGGTGGTTCCGGTCCCGGCCAACTATCTTCGGAATCGCGCGCACCTGGGAAGCGACTGCAGATTGACTGAGCCCCGAGAGATGGCGATAGGGTGTAGGGTTCTTTGGCTTCAGAGAAGGTGTACGGCATATCAGGTCTGACGATTTGGTAAATAAGAAGAAAGGGAAATTTTTAAAAAAAAGAAGAAGTGAAAACTCAAAACTTAGAAGGGAAATCCTTGCACTTAGAAGGGGATCCCTTCCCTTCTTAAAGTGGAAGATAGGTGATGATCTGTCCACTTCACTTTGATTTGATTCCTGGCTTGATATGGGTCCGCTTACTGTATTATTCTCGGACTCCTTCATTTACCAATCGGATCTCACTAGGCAAGCTAAAGTGGCGGACCTATACACTCCCTTTGGTCAAACGCTTCTCCAAGAACTTTTATTTTGGCAAATCATGGTCCCCACCCTATCTCATGGCATGGACTCTCTCACCTGGAATAAGGATCCCTCAGGCAATTTTTCGGTTGCATCGGCATGGGCAGCAATCCGCAGGAAATCACACGTGGTTCCTTGGTCATCCTTTGTGTGGAGTAAGACCATTGTCCCTCGACACCAATTTCTCCTTTGGCTGACTGTTAAGAACTGTTTTCCAACCCAGATTTTCCTTATGTCATTCGGTAGGATCCCTAATGCAATATGTGCCTTTTATAATTCTCGTCCCGACTCGGTTGACCATCTATTTTTTGCTTGCGGTTCTTCCAACTCCCTAGCCATGTTTTGGGCTTCCAAATGTAACCTTCCTTTGTATAACTCTTTATGGACGGATAATCTTCTTTGGGCCATCAATTCGCTGTCAGGTAGTGGGTTTTCAAAGGAGATTGCTCGATTCTCCTTCGGCGCCCTTTGCTATATAATTTGGAAGACAAGAAACAATATTATCTTCCGAGCGCAAAATATACATGTTCCAGCCATGAAACAGTACCTTTCCAAGGCGGTTAAGGATAAAGCGCTGGCATTTAAACGAGTGGAGGATAACCCCAGTAATAGGCGTATGCAGCAGAGTTGGGGTATAGACCACATTATCTTTAGTTCAGGTGCCGAGTGAGGCCCATGTAGGGCTGCTTAGGCTCTTTTGTCTTGTTTATTATTTTCTTTGTATTTCCTTGTTGCGATCACGGTACCCCCTCATTCCAGTGACTTGTTTGTCCCGCTGAGTGATTGCTGGTGCCGTGATTCACCTTCCTTGTACATGATCTATTGGTTGAAAGTTTATAATACTTACCTTACCAAAAAAAAAAAAACTCAAAACTTGCGTACATGATAATTTCTTTTTGAACAAAAAAAAGAAAAAATGTAGAAGGACAATCTTAAACTCAAAAGAGATAATTAAGAGGGTTTTTATTGGTCAAACTATCGATGTGAAAACTTGTTTAATAGTGGATACCGATTAGGTTGTAAAATGAAATGCAAGCACGCATATTACTCGTTTAATGATGCATATGTAAGCATTTTAATAATGATTCTTTAAATCTTCCTAATTGTAATTTCTTTTTCCATTTCACTCTGAATAGATATATTTAAGCCAAAAATGTTATTTATTTCGATCCTTAAATATTTCAATGCTATTCTTGCAAACCCTTCTCATGAAATAACCACCATTTCATCTATCTATCTATTTAGATGTCCTTAAGTAATCACTGGAAAAGAAATTTAACATAATAGAGGGACCAAAATCAAACATTTGCACAAGTAAGGGCACCACGATTGTAAATTTTCCTAGGTTTTAATATCTATGAAATGATACACAAGAATCAAAATCGATGGATTGATTAACTTCAATCAGGCATCACAAACTAGAATAGTAAAAAGAAGCTTACCCTTCTATGGAGAGAAACCAGATTGATGAAAGATGCCAAGTGGGAACTGGATAGACAAGTGTTATTCGGCATACCTAAACTTCTTTCTTATTCTTATCTCAACTTTTCGAATTTTGTTCAATATGAGATCTTGTTTAAATAAATTATCATGTTATATGATTTTGCTAATATGATTAGCTTATTTAGCAAAAGTTAAGCTTAATTATTGATGTGGCTCACTTACTAAGTAAAATTGAGAGGAAGCTAAAGTTTGACTAAGGCAAAATAGACTTATGTAAAATGCAATCAGAATGAAAAAGATAAGGGATTAGAATATTGCAAACAAAATTATAATGATTTGGCTTTGGTTAAGCTTACGTTCACTCTCCTACGTTGACAACCAATAGAATGGATTTTACTATGAGATCAACAAATGATTGTAAAGCTTTGAGTGTAAATACTTAGTGATATGCTCCCTCACTAAGTCACTCTTTTGTGTAATTCACTCTTGACTACTCAAATTTTGCACTTAAAGAGACAATTGATTGTGAGAACTAATTTAGACTTTAGAATTTTGATTCACACCCTAGTATTCTAAAAGCTATGTATCATCCTTAAATACTCCTTCAAGCCACTAGCCGTTGGCCACACAAATGAAAGATTATCTTCCAATTTTCCCTTCTTGGACAAATTGATTTAGGAAGATTTTCTAGCTATTGAAAATAAAGGTTGAATTCTTGTATATTCTCATCGCCTATACAAGCAAAATCTTAGTTTTCATAAGTTTTCCATCCTTTTTGGGAAATTGTCTCCAAGATTGATTTTGTCAATCAATTGATTAACATAATCAATATATATATAGTAAGTGAAATCTAGAGCCGTTGTAGATTCATTCTTCATTCTGGTCCTCCTATTATTCTGGACAATATTTGTTTTGGACTTCTGTCAGAATGAGATACTGCATTTGCTTCTAGAATAAAGATTGATACAAAATCTTCTGGAAAAGAATAAACTTTGTTGAGAATCTTGAATAATATTCATACTGAAATCTTATTCATTCCAGAGTCTATTCCACAATAGAATTTAGAAAGTTTTGTTAACATCAAAACTAGTAGTTTTATCAACAAATTGTACCATGATAAGGAGAGAGCATACTAGTTGTGGAAGCTAATTAAGCAAGGTAGAGAAGGTGAAAAGGTTATTTTGACAAATTTGAGAAATTTTGCAGAAATTAACAACCAACACTTGAAAATCAGGAAAAGCAAGTAAAACCAAGATCAAGCGATCCCATCAGTGCTATAAAGACAATAATAGCAAATAAGAAGATAGCACACAATAAATTATAGTGATTTGACTTTATTTTAAACCTACATTAACTCTCTAGACCAACAACTACAATGTGGGATGGAATGCACTAGTGGTTACCAACATAAATTATAATTAGCATGTACTCATCCTATCATATGATAGTTCACACTATTAGCACTTGAGTACTGTCTTCTCACTTGTACTCTTATTTTTTATCATGATTACATGGCATCAATATGACTATATTGGGGAATGAGATGAATGGATCACAACTTTGATCATAACAAGAATTCAACAATGAACACTATTGACTTTTTCTATTTCCATCCAACCCCCTCAGCTTCAACGATCTTCTCTTATATAAGCATTTTCAATCTTCCCGTTGGACTTGATCTTGAGGAGCAAAGAGCTTTTAGGATTTTTTAGGAGCTGTTGCTCTGAGATTAAATTGCCTATACAACCTTTTTCCTCGATCAATAGGTTTCCCAAAATGGAGTTTGCTAATCCTATCACATTGCCAAATATTCTGACACTTTGACACAAAAACAGCTTCTAGTTATCTAATAATTGTCGATTCTTTTGTTGTGCCTTTTCAGCTATCAACAATTGTATTCTTTGTCTCTAACGATCATCTTTAGACATAATAACATCGCCACGAATGACTGGATATTTGCATGATTAGTACTCATAACCAACATTTGCACATTTTTACTGGTTAGTTAATGCTATTTACGGTTAAACCGTACGAAATTACTTGAGATTCGATTTCCAATGAAATTGTTGAGAAAATTAGCTAGCAGAGACTTAATGATCATTAATCAACCATGGTCTTTGTTGACACCTAAATTTTGACTAAATGTTTAAATTTAAATTGCCTTAAAAATTAGGGACCAATTTGGCCCTAACAAAAATATTTTCACATCACCTTGGTGCTAATATCATTTGCGTATATTAAGTTTATTATCTTTATTTATTTTATCATATTTTTACCCTATTTTCAGGTTTATTATTATTATTATTTATTAAAAAAGAAAAAAAGAAAAGAGGCCCATGGAGGGCTGGGCTTTCGCGCCCAGCCCCTTCTTCTTTATTTCTTCTTGTCCATGCGGGCCCAGGCCCGTCTTCCCCATTCTTTTCTTTCGCTTGGGTCCAGGCCCATTTGGCCCCTCTCACCCTCGCGGCCCGGCCCTCTCTTTTTCTTCTTCTTCTTCCCTTCTTCTTCCTGCACGCGAGAAGCAGGAGAGCAAAGCAGAATGAGGGAGGCCAGCGACGGATGGGGACGTCTTGCAGGCGCCATCAATGCCGCCCAGCGGAGCAGCGCGAAGACCGGCGGGAGACCCAGACGGATGGGACTCGTCTTCAATGCAAAGCAAGTGGCGTGGTAAAGCGGAGCACGCGGGAGGCTGAGGGGACGCCGGTTCGGCCGAGGAGGAGCCGGTCGACGCGTCGAAGACTGGCGGTCGGAGCACCTCCGTCGACCGGGCTCCTCGCCTATAAATAGGGGGGTCGAGCAAGGGCGAAGGAGGGCGGTGAAAGCGAGAACTCAGAAAGCCTTACTAGGAGAGACTTCCAAGGTGGCCGGACGAGCGACCGCCGATCTGAGAGAGAGCTGCGAGAGAGAGTGAGATCTGAGAGAGAGAGAGAGAGAGAGAGAGAAACCGGCGGCAGCGAAGCTTTGGCGTTCTGACTTCCCAGGAGAGACATCCAGGGAGGCTGGAATGCTGAGCAACCGCCAGCCAAGTGACCGGAAAAGAGAGAAGACAGATCTGCAGAAGGGAAAAAAACCAAGCAGAAAAGGGAGAGAGGCGCGGGACCAAGCCCCGTCGCCGCGTCCGAGCTGCCTGCCTGGCCCGACGCCACCACCGCTCAACCACCCCCCGTCGCCGCCCGCGTCTGGAGCTGTTCTGACCCACGACGACCCCACCGCTCACGCTCACGGATCTCGGCTAAACCTCACGCCGTCCGTGCCGTGCTGCCGATCGCCATCCGTGCTGCCGACCGCCGTCGTCCCCGGTGCAACCCGCTACTTCGTCTTCCCGCCAGCTGGTTTCACGAAGATCGCCGCCGCTCGCCGTGGCTGGGCCGGGAGGCGCTCGGCCATCCCCTAGGCGACGCGGAGAACCTCCGACAGAGAGAAGGGAGGGGCAGTCGGGTCATGACTGGGTCGGGTGCAAGGACCCGGTCGACCCGCTAGGGTTTGTTTTATTTTTGGTTCTTGGGCCGAGATAAATTAGGCCTGTCGGGCCTCTTTGTCTTCTTGGGCTGAACCTGTTTTAGTAAATGGGCTTGACTAATTATTTCTATTTGTTTCAGGTAATCCTCGCGGGCCAAGCGAATTTGGCCCATTATCCTTCAGACCAGCCGAGGGGCCTAGGGCCCGGGAACCCAGGCCGGCCCAGACCCGAGAGTCCGACCCGGGTCCGTCTATAATATTATAATATTATAATATTATAAAATATAAAATAAAAATAAATAAAAATATTTTTTTAGAAAAATCCGAAAATGGTTTATAATTTTCAAAAATATCAGAAAATCCAAAAATATTTTATATTTCACATTTTCTAGAAAAAACCAGAAAATTCAGAAATATTTTATATTTTCCAAAAATCAGAAAAACCCCAAAATATTTATATTTTCAGAAAATCATAAAATCAAAAAATATTTTATATCTTCTAAAATAGGGAAAAAGCCAAAAAAATGTTTGTTTTAACAATGCATGAAAAATCCTTGAAAAATGCAAAAATATCAAACCCGAGGGTTTAAACAAAAATTAGATACCTAGGAAGGGCATTAGTGATTAATTAGTGTAATCAAGTTTCCGATCTTGGGCTTTCCTGTTTGGCAGGAGTAAAATATTTCTTTCAATATTTTACTTGGGTTTCTAATCGACCCACCCCAAACTGATTAGTGGCGACTCCTTTTTAAATGAAATTGAATTGCAGGTTAAAAACTCGATCCTTAAGTCGTGAATTGGTGGGCTTGGGAGAGCCCGGGCTAAAGCCTCGATGAAAGGCGTTCAGCCGAGCCATTAGCCTCCCGGGACGCGAGAGGGAGGTCGCGACAACTTGGCGACTCCGCTGGGGACATAATTTTTGTGTGGACTTAGGCCATTTTATCTTGTTTAAATGTTTTCCTAACTTGGGTATATTTTTTTGTGCAGGTATACTAATTTTGTTGAAGTAAATTTTCCCGTATAAATTATTGTGCATGCTTTAAATGTTTTAGCACTACACCGTGGCACCCACAACCCCGCGCCGACTGGCCGCCATAGGATATTTTAGGATGGTGTTAAGAAAGATACGCCTTGAACGCGAGACTGCGCGATGTAAATGTTGCCTTTCTTTTCCCCGAAATTTTAGGTAGAGCCGAGGTTGAGAGAATTTGGCACGAACGCGAGACTGCGTCGGTCAAATTACCTCTTAACCTCTTTATACCTTTCTAGTTAGAAATCGAACCACATGTATCATGTGTATGTCTGTGTGATTGTCATCGATTTCCTCTGATTAGGTAAGTTTTCTATCCTTGTGCTTTGCAATTTACTTACTCGTATGTCTTAGTTGGTCCATGATTAATTTAGGTTAGTTATGATTTCAATGCCATGATCATCCCTTTATTTATTTAAAAAAAAAAGAGGATTAAAAGAAAATTTCAAAAAAAAAACGTTCAATTCATTAATTTTTTAAATTTGCAAAAAAATGTTCAATTCATGCCTTTATTTCCCCAAATCGTGCCATGAATTTCTTTTTTTGAATTTCTTTTTTCTCAAAAATTTCCCGTGCCTTAAAAAAGAAAAATGGTGTAAAAAAAAAAAAGAAGAAAGAAAACTTGTTTAAATGTTTTTCTAACTTGAGTTTTTTTTCTTGCAAGTAAATATTAATTTTGTTGATCTGTATAAATTATTGTGCATGTTTTAAATGTTTTAGCACTACACTATGGCACACACAACCCTGCCGCCGGACTTGGGCCGCCATAGGATATTTTAGGATGGTGTTAAGAAAGATACAGCCTTGAACGCGAGACTGCGATGTAAAGGTTGCCTTTCTTTTCCTCGAAATTTTAGGAAGAGCCGAGGTTGAGAGGATTTGGCATGAACGCGAGACTGCGTCGATTAGATTACCTTTTAACCTCATTATACCTTTCTAGTTAGAAATCGAACCACACATATCATCCGTATGTCTATATGTTTATTGTGATATTTGAGAGTGAGGTAATTTCTTAACCCTTTTTATTTGGTTATCTATTTACATTTCTGAACCCATGGCAACTGAGGTTAGTATTTTAAGTCACTTGTTTTATATGCGATGGGTAGACACGATGTCCAGTTCATTCCTGCTCCCAAGAAAGAGCTCTTAGTGGGACCAGTTATATCAACCCGGTCAAAAACATGTTGAATCGACCATCTCCTCCTATTTCTCCAAATTAATATTCACTTTAGAGTCATGCAAGTGATCCCCCATTTATAGTGTCCTGAGACCTCCACTTTCATACTTGGCAAATTTGAGCTTTCCCCAACTCTGGACAAATACAGCATTACCATAGGAATGCCTCTAGGAAATGAGCTCGTGTCAACCCGGTAATTTGGCTAGCTTGATTTTTTTATCGTGACTCCTTTGGTAAGGAGGGTTTTTAAGGCTAGTTGGGATGCTTGCCCACTATCGTTTTTAGTTGCATTTTTTAAAAAACAACCCATGACAAAAAAGAAAGAAAGAAAAAGCAAAATTTTTTTCTCCTAGCCTTCTTTGGGTTCATCGTCATTCCGCATTGAAAAAATGCTATAAATCCTTCAATTGCATGGGTTGTCAATCAAATTCGTGTCGGGTTGAATTTTGTAAACATGGTTTTACCAGAAACATTCCTGTCCCTCAATCATTTAAAAAAAAAAAAAATTCATGATGGTTGCCCCGAAAATTTTACAAATGTGGTCCTTTTCTCATATCAAAGGATTCAGGCATCTCATGCAAATATCAAAAATTAAGAATTTCAAGTACCCACTGCAAAGGCTTCAAATCTTAGAAAATATGCCCTCAGTAGGAGATACTCTTGTTGGTTTAATTTCCTAAAGAACACTATTCCCGAGGCATTCCTATGGTGTGCTAAGTTTTTCAGTAAGAGGGAGTCCCGCTTTGAGCTTGAACATCACGGCCTGATCCCACTACTTGGTCTCGCCAGGATCGCTTCATATTATCCCTACAGGGTGGCTTGTTAGTACAGGGCCTTCCAAGAAATCCTTCCCCTGCTCAAGCCCGTCTATCCCCAGTCCTTTTTAATCACATGACCCAAGATTACTTAGAAGAAAGCCGCATCATCAAGGATGCATGGAGAAAATGCCACGCTGAAAAGATCGTTGTGCCCAGGAGACTGAGAGGACAAGAGAAGGCTCATCATGTCTCCACTCTACATTCTCAATCACCGGGTCTTTGGTAATTTGCAACCGATAGTCCCAAACGTGATTGACAAGCCAGCCTAACAAGAGCAGATCGAGTCTTTCGAACGGAGTTCAGGAATGAGCTGGATACGTGTCTTTGGGCTAGTCCTAGAAAGCAAACAACTTTGCAAGATCGAGGCTCCTCATCGCATATAAAATGGCGGTCATATCCCCCAATTTTTGTATTTAGGAAATTTCATTTCTAGTCCCAATGTTTAGGGACTTTTGTTTAATATTTAGTATTTCAATTCTATCATTTCAATTCCAATTTTTAGATGATTATGAATGTCTTGTCCTTGGAATCCTCTGTTGATAAATAAAAACGACTGGACCATTGCCATGGGTCAATCTTCATTTATCTCGTGCTCATGCATGCTATTTTTTGTCTCACAGGTGATCATGAATGGCCAACCACCAGCCATTCGTGCATGGCCACATGCAATTGTGACCAATCGAGGTGATGTGCAAATTGGCTTTACTAATATTGAAGATGACGTGAGACAAATCCCCATTGTCCTTCGACAACTCTCGAGGCAAATGGAGTCTGCTCAAACTAGGCTCAAACGAGAGAAAACACTTGAGACACCTGCAAACATGCCAAAAGGTGACCAACCGAATAGACATTTTGAGAAGATCATGAGTAAGCTGAGTGAATTGCGGGATCAATACCCCCTTGATCTGTCTAGCTACGCCGCTATCAAAATCCCAGAGGAGCTCAAGGTGCCTGAATGCGAGGCATTCGCCAATGCTTCTCACCCAAAAAGCTACTTGCAAGCCTACTTGGTTCAAAGAATGATTCGATCATACCAATCAAATCTAATTGGCCCCGCCTTGAGATGGTACATCGTGAGGAAAATCACTCTTCTCAAGACTTGGGATGAATTGATTGACATTTTCCTTAAAGAATATGACCTTGACGTTAACATCGCCCCACCTCACAAAGAGTTGGTAAACAAGGAAACGAGGAGGAAAAAGACTGTCATGGCATGTACTACAGTAGAAAGAGACTTGACTGCCCAGGAGGACCCAGAGCAGAAGAGACCAATGGGAGGAAACTTCGAAGCGGTTCTGTATGACAGAAGGGCCACCAAACAATGCTCCATTAATGGGAAGTTTCCTACCAGGAGAGGTAAAGAATCGGAAAACATGGTTGAAGTTGTAAGACCCGTCCAAAATCGAGGCACCATGACGCTACTTCCCAAACTTACTGCGAGAGCTAGGGTCCAAAGGGCACCAGCGCCCATCGACCTAGGGAATGAAACTCTACCATCTCCCGGTGCCCTTGACAAGCTCAAGCTGGCAGAACAAAGGGCTTTACTCAAGAGGTCTAGACAAGGTGTCAAGAAGGGAAAGCCGAAACGATCCAAGCCATCGCCCGCCACCAAACAAGTGCAAAGTCCAACAGCCAATGAACAGCCACGCCAGGGCTTTGAACACCGCCCGTGGTATAGTCCTATGGGGAGTTGCCAGCATTATACCGAGGAGGACAAGCATTCACATGGTAACCAGATCCTGCCCGCATATGGACCCCAGAGCTTGCTAGGTGGAGGAACGCTCGCCCTTCATGATTTTCCTTCCAATGGGTTGCTGAATTTGTCACCCAACTATCAGGGTAACATAGACGCCTCATCCTTGATAGGAAATTTTGACCCCAAAGAAAGAGATGAGATGATCTTAGAAGAATCCAACTTCCCTGAAGCAGCAAAATTTGATGCCGCCATGAAAAGATTGGCAACACAACAAGAGGAATGGTTCCTTAACCGAGATGTGGCAGGCCCATCTCACCTTAACAAGATGGTGATCCCCGAAGGAATGGAAATTGCTGATTTCCGTAAATATGACGGTACGACTTGTCCCGTGACCCACTTGCAATATTTCCAAGACAAAATGAGTCGGTACGCCAACTAGGCACCGTTCATGATTCAGGCCTTCCAAGAAAGTCTTACTGTGTCCGTGTTGCAATGGCTTTTTTTGTCAAAGACCTACCTCGTGCATGATTGGGATGTGCTGTCCTCTACATTCCTACATCAATACCAAGACCAGATAGGATTTGCATTCCCCCACAAGAATTTGGTTCATGTCAAAAGAAGACCAATGGAGAATTTTCGAGCATATGCAGAAAGGTGGGAGGCTTTCGTGATGCAGGCTATTCCTCAGTTGGCGGAGGAGGAAATGATGAAGCTGTTCATAAAAGCTTTGCCTCGCAAGCTTCATTCCTGGTTGCATGGAATGCACTTCCGTAGCTTCAATGAAGTGGTCCTCTCATGCGAATACTTCGAGTCCATCGTGGGCAAAGAACTCAAGGGCGCTTGATTCGGGGGTCGACACCAGCAGCTATCAAAATCCTCCCTTTCACATGAGTTTTCATGGGTTTCAATTATTTTTATGATTTCCTGTTTCCATCCTATCTAGTGTGTTATTTTCGCATTTTCCATTCCAGTAATGTAATTTGTTTTCACTAGTGAATGTACAGTTTCCAACATTTCATTTTGAGAGCATGAGGGGGTACCCCAAACTAGCCCGATGATGTTATCCAACCATAAAAAAGAAAACATCATTCGAAGAGATTCCTGAGGGCTGGGCTTCCTCACGCTTCCAGAAAAAAAATCATTGTGAAATCAAAAGTATTTCATTGCAAAAAAAAAAAAAAATTTCAAAAAAATGTGTCGAATTTAACCCTGTTTGTTTTTCTAATTTACTTATTTCGTGTCTCAGAACATCATTCCCTTGAAAAAGGGGCACTTGAAACTAGCACACTAGGTCCTGTGGATGTGGACTCAACAAAGTTCGAGTATTCTTCCATGAAAACCGGGGAAAACGGATAAGATTACTCCATCTATAAAAAGGTATGTCTTGTTTCCTAACATGATCTTAGGAATGACGCTTTCTTCCTTTTCATTTGCAGAGAACAAAAGACAAGACGTAAAAGGTATATGCACACGGTCAAGCTCGAAACATGCAGATCGCAGTAGCTCAAGATAAGCTTCCTGAGACGTTTCCTCCATGTTGCTTTTGGCCTCCCCTATCTCTCGAGTTATCTCGGAGATCGAGCATTGCAATTTCATAGGCGGGACATTCAACTTCGGCAAACCGAAAAGGATGGAAAATGAACTCCTTCACTTCCCCTTTGAATTGGCTACCGTCAACAGGGAGAAAATCCAGACAGTTGAGATTCCATAGAAGCCTGAAGTACGTGACCTTGCCCAGCGCTACTGATGTCCAACAACAAGAAAGGAAAAATTTCCACAGAAGGAAGGCGTTGAAGATGGATCGACTATCATTAGCCATTCGTCTAGGGCCATGGGCAAAGAGGGGCAACCAAAATGAAGTGCCAAGTTGTGGGAAGACCATGGCGATCATCAACATTCAAGATATGCCAAGAAGTCGTCGATACAAACTTTGCAGAAGGGTAGCTTGGTATCGTTTCCAATACCTCGCTCTAACTTCATTCCTAATACATTTTCCTTATTTTCACAGGAAGCATCAACATTCAAAAAAGGACAAGAACAACTTGATGGGCTAATTTGAGCCAACCGATATGGGCCAAGCAAACACCTGATGACGACCCATGCTAAATTCACCTGACTTGGTGTAAAAAGACAGGTCATTTTAGCGGCCAGATCATTTAAATAAAAAAGAATGCACTCCATGGACACCGCCAACGCCTTTAGCCGAGTGGTATCTAGGAATGGACGCACCAAGGTCCGAACGGGGGTTCGAACCCTCGAAGCGGCAGTTTCCGCGTATATAAAAAAAATAAAAAAAAAGAAAAAAAAAGAAAAAAAGAAGAGATTTTTCTTTTTCTCTCTCTTTGCTTTTTCTAGCATACCGAGATCGAAAATTCAGGATCTCATGCTCGCTTTAAGCCTCAGGACCCTAGGTCTATCCAATCATTTGCAAACTAGCAAAGGGTAATGTTGTATCATTTCCAATTTTTCAACTCTGGAAAATTCATATACTAACACATTCCCTCTCATTCTTTGTAAGGTCATCTGTCTGCCAAAAGTGTGGATGACAAATGCAAATTGGCGAAGGGGTCATCTGTCCGCCAAAAGTATGGACGACAAATGCAAACTGGCGAAGGGTAATGCTGTATCGTTTCCAGTTTTTCGATTTCGGAAAATTCATACACTAACACATTCCCTCTTATTCTTTATAGGTTTATCTATCCGTCGAAGGTACGGACAACAGAACAGGAAGAGATATATCAAACTCTAATGACAATATTGGATCAACTCTCCCAAGTGAAACGACGTCCTAAGAATCGCCAAAATGGATAACGGGAATCTTTTGGGCCTTAATTCGCTTTTGTCTTTGGCTCTACTCATCAATTGATTTCTACACTTTCTCTTATGCAGGGGCAAAAACAAATGTACCTGTCCAATCAAAGATGAGATTTTCAACCTTGACAGATCATTCATGTGTCATTCCCTTTTGAGTAGGGACAATCCATGAACACTCATTTTTTAATAATCCCCCTATGTTCAAACACGTCTGCAGAGACAATTTTGCATCTCATGCTCTTAGAAAGTTTTCTTCTTTTGAGTAAATTTAAATCATTGTAAGGATGCAAACTCCTCCGTGCTTAAAATGCTCCATGCCTTTTCAAAATGGATTTTTCGCATGATGATTTTGTTTGCCTAAGTCACCGATTCCACTGAGGATTATCAAATTAAGCAGTTCAACGAATGATGTGGGATCAATTGAGCATGCTAAATGAGGTACATCGGGATGATGAAAGGCAAACCATAACCTACACACAGTCCCCTGATTAAACACTTGTGAGGTGAGCGTAGGAAATTCCATGTCCACAGGGTAAAGAGTTCTCTCGCGAATGGTACGATGACCAAAGTGATGAGGGGCATTTCGTTTCTCTACCCTAAACACTACAAATTGAAGGAGGGGAGAGCATTCTTTCATATTACCCATGTCAAGAACCACCCCACACCGGGGCAGATTGAAGGAAGGGACAGCATCACAAGGTGAGAAAATGGGTGGAAATTTTCTTGCTTGCACTTGCATCAATCTTTGGGTGTTTTTATTGCATATGAACACTTGCAATAATTTAAGTGCCGTAGAATGACGAAGAGCACCTTTGTCCCGCACATTTGCATCCATTATACAACCCCATTGAGTCTGTAATTTCATTTCAACTCCCCACATTGGGGCAAAGAGAAGGTCACCATCGTTCAAGCAGTATAAGCCGAAGCAGCCAACCGAAGATGAGGACCCAAGAGTCTAGAAAAGTCCTGAAAGGACAACAAAATGAAAATTAGGGGCATGAGAAAAGTAGTGTGCCTGGTAAAAGCAAGGCCAATGCCCTCAAGCAAAAAATGATGCTCGAGCAAAAAAGAGTCTCTACAAAGACGAGCTCCATTGATGAGGAAGAAGACCGGTGACAACATCAAGATGATCACCACCTCTTGTACACATTTTTGAGCCTATAAATCCATTTTTACATTACATCCCTTTGTAAAAGTCTCTTCTGACTAGGGCACTTGAATTAATGTAGGAATTCATATGTTTATAAAGCATCGCTCGAAGAAGTACGAGCGAGATCATTCCTATCTCTTTTCGCAGGGTTCTTGACTTATAAGCCTGAAGACGATGATACAGCATTTCTATAAGCCTTGACCTTCGTGGTCCCCTTTGCTAAGCCTTTGACCAAGTCTACATTACGGTCCTAACAAAGACCTCTCAGATTGGTAAAATTGTACCATTTGCGAGAATATTCGGATCCCTGTCGCCATGATGATAGTGAAAGGGTGAGATTCCTATGATCCCGCGTTAATGGTCGGGACAAAATAGCCTTTTCAATGAGAGTGAGTGGAAAGCCCTTTCGGATCGAAAGCCCCATTTCATTTGACATGTTCAAGACATTCTCATTCTAAGGATGAATTGTCTTTCGAAAGATTTTCCCCCTGGAACTTTGGTGATGCAACCGACGTAATTGTCATGCATGAACCCCATTTGAATTGGAAAATTTACAGTATGCACAGATCATTTGCACATATTGCATATTTGTCTGACGGGAGACATACTTTCAGAGCAGAGATATCATCAAGCCTGCAACTTACTAAGAGGTGGGAGACCTTCAAGAGTATCCGAGGTGCATCCTCGATATTCCCAACTTACCAGGAGGTGGGAGACCTTCAGGGATGTCTCAGGTATGTCCTCGATATTCCCAACTTACCAGGAGGTGGGAAACCTTCAGGGATATCTCAGGTACGTCCTCGATATTCCTAACTTATCAGGAGGTGGGAGACCTTCAAGAGTATCCGAGGTCCGTCCTCGATATTTCCAACTTACCAGGAGGTGGGAAACCTTCAGGGATATCTCAGGTACGTCCTCGATATTCCCAATTTACCAGGAGGTGGGAGACCTTCAGGAGTATTCGAGGTCCGTCCTCGATATTTGCAACTTACCAGGATGTGGGAAACCTTCAGGGATATCTCAGGTACGTCCTCGATATTCCCAACTTACCAGGAGGTGGGAGACCTTCAAGAGTATTCGAGGTCCATCCTCGATATTTCCAACTTACCAGGAGGTGGGAGACCTTTAGGGATGTCTCAGGATGTCCTCGATATTCCCAACTTACCAGGAGGTGTAAGACTTTCAGGGATATCCGAGGCACGTCCTCGATATTCCAACAAATCAAGAGGTAGGAGACCTTTACAAACATATAAGGTAAGTCCCTCTTCATCGGCACCGCGTGCTTCCATAGCCCGGAGTCCCTTTTTACCAACATGGCACGCCTCTATGTCTTGAAGTCAGGTAATGAAAAAAAAACTGGTGTCCTTGAGAAAAGTCAAGCACTTAACAAGATTGTGTCCCAAGAAAGGTCGGCGCATCCCTGAGAGAGTTCCCTTGAAAAGGTCAGGTACCAAACAATTTATTGCTTCTACAGGTGACCGGAGAATGGTCCGAGTCCTGAAAAGGGCAATCCCCCGTCAAGGTGACCGGAGAAAGGTCCGGACCCTAGACAAACAATTTATTGCTTCTACAGGCGACCGGAGAAAGGTCCGAGTTCTAGACAAACAATTTATTGCTTCTACAGGCGACCGGAGAATGGTCCGAGTCCTGGAAAGGCAATCCCTCGTCAAGGCGATCGAAGAAATGTCCGAGTCCTAGACAAACAATTTATTGCTTCTACAGGCGACCGGAGAATGGTCCGAGTCTTGGAAGGGCAATCCCGCGTCAAGGCAACCGGAGAAAGGTCCGAGTCTTGGAAAGGCAATCCCCCGTCAAGGCAACCGGAGAAAGGTCTGAATCCTAGACAAACAACTCATTGCTTCCACAGGCGACTGGAGAATGGTCCAAGTCCTGGAAACGCAATCCCCAGTCAAGGCGACCGGAGAAAGGTTTGAGTCCTAGACAAACAATTTATTGCTTCTACAGGCGATCGAAGAATGGTTCGAGTCTTGGAAAAGCAATCCCATGTCAAGGCGATTGGAGAAAGGTTCGAGTCCTAGACAAACAACTTATTGCTTCTATAGGCGATCGGAGAATGGTCCGAGTCCTGGAAAGGCAATCCCTCGTTAAGGCGACCGGAGAAAGGTCCGAGTCCTGGAAAGGCAATCTTCCATCAAGGCGACCGAAGAATGGTTCGGGCCTTAGACAAACAACTTATTGCTTCTATAGGCGACCGGAGAATGGTCCGAGTCATGGAAAGGCAATCCCCTGTCAAGGCAACCGGAGAAAAGTCCAGGTCCTAGACAAACAACTTATTGCTTCTACAGGCGACCGAAGAATGGTTCGGGTCCTAGAAGAGCAGTTTCCCCATATCATCAATCACAGGTACGTTTTCTATATCAGCATCAGATAAGGAAATATCTTGATACTTGCCAAAAACTCAGGGTTTGCACCCCATATCACTCTTTCTTGGTAAGTAACTGCAGGTATTTTTCTTATCCATTTTAGTATGTATTATGCATTATTGCCATTTTTATTGAACACCTTATTCCAGGTTAACTATCAACCATTGCATATACATTGACAAAATTTAGGTATCAATTCGTCTTTGAAGGCAACCTCTACGAACTCACCTTCAAAG
Source organism: Corymbia calophylla (assembly GCA_014182845.1). Lineage (NCBI taxonomy): Eukaryota > Viridiplantae > Streptophyta > Magnoliopsida > Myrtales > Myrtaceae > Corymbia > Corymbia calophylla. The sequence goes on along the minus strand of CM024697.1, from coordinate 32,656,245 downwards.
AGGGGCAGCTGTTGATACCTAAAATTTTGACTAAGTGTTTAAATTTAAATTGCCTTAAAAATTAGGGACCAATTTGGCCCTAACAAAAAAGATTTTCACATCACCTTGGTACTAATATCATTTCCGTATATTAAGTTTATTATCTATATTTATTTTACCATATTTTTACCCTATTTTTAGGTTTATTATTATTATTATTATTTATTAAAAAAAGGAAAAAAGAAAAGAGGCCCATGGAGGGGCTGGGCTTTCGCGCCCAGCCCCCTTCTTCTTTATTTCTTCTTGTCCATGCGGGCCCAGGCCCGTCTTCCCCATTCTTTTCTTTCGCTTGGGTCCAGGCCCATTTGGCCCCTCTCACCCTCGCGGCCCAGCCCTCTCTTTTTCTTCTTCTTCTTCCCTTCTTCTTCTTCCTGCACGCGAGAAGCAGGAGAGCAAAGCAGAATGAGGGAGGCCAGCGACGGATGGGGACGTCTTGCAGGCGCCATCAATGCCGCCCAGCGGAGCAGCGCGAAGACCGGCGGGAGACCCGGACGGATGGGACTCGTCTTCAATGCAAAGCAAGTGGCGTGGTAAAGCGGAGCACGCGGGAGGCTGAGGGGACGCCGGTTCGGCCGAGGAGGAGCCGGTCGACGCGTCGAAGACCGGTGGTCGGAGCACCTCCGTCGACCGGGCTCCTCGCCTATAAATAGGGGGTCGAGCAAGGGCGAAGGAGGGCGGTGAAAGCGAGAACTCAGAAAGCCTTCCTCGGAGAGACTTCCAAGGTGGCCAGACGAGCGACCGTCGATCCGAGAGAGAGCTGCGAGAGAGAGTGAGATTTGAGAGAGAGAGAGAGAGAGAAACCGGCGGCAGCGAAGCTTTAGCGTTCTGACTTCCCGGGAGAGACATCTAGGGAGGCCGGAATGCTGAGCGACCGCTAGCCAAGTGACCGGAAAAGAGAGAAGACAGATCTGCAGAAGGGAAAAAAACCAAGCAGAAAAGGGAGAGAGGTGCGGGACCAAGCCCCGCCGCCGCGTCCGAGCTGCCTGCCTGGCCCGACGCCACCACCGCTCAACCACCCCCCGTCGCTGCCCGTGTCTGGAGCTGTTCTGACCCACGACGACCCCACCGCTCACGCTCACGGATCTCGGCTAAACCTCACACCGTCCGTGCCGTGCTGCCGATCGCCGTCCGTGCTGCCGACCGCCGTCGTCCCCGGTGCCACCCGCTACTTCGTCTTCCCGCCAGCTGGTTTCACGAAGATCGCCGCCGCTCGCCGTGGCCGGGCCGGGAGGCGCTCGGCCATCCCCTCGGCGCTGCGAAGAACCTCCGACAGAGAGAAGGGAGGGGCAGTCGGGTCATGACCGAGTCGGGTGCAAGGACCCGGTGACCCGCTAGGGTTTGTTTTATTTTTGGTTCTTGGGCCGAGATAAATTAGGCCTGTCGGGCCTTTTGTCTTCTTGGGCTGAACCTGTTTTAGTAAATGGGCTTGACTAATTATTTCTATTTGTTTCAGGTAATCCCCGCGGGCCAAGCGAATTTGGCCCATTAGCCTTCAGCCCAGCCGAGGGGCCCAGGGCCCGGGAACCCGGGCTGGCCCAGACCCGAGAGTCCGACCCGGGTCCGTCTATAATATTATAATATTATATTATTATAAAATAAAAAATAAAAATAAATAAAAAATATTTTTTTAGAAAAATCCGAAAATCGTTTATAATTTTAAAAAATATCAGAAAATCCAAAAATATTTTATATTTCACATTTTCTAGAAAAAAACCAGAAAATTCAGAAATATTTTATATTTTCCAAAAAATCAGAAAAACCCCAAAATATTTATATTTTCAGAAAATCATAAAGTCAAAAAAATATTTTATATTTTCTAAAATAGGGAAAAAAAGCCAAAAAATGTTTGTTTCAACAATGCATGAAAAATCCTTGAAAAATGCAAACATATGAAACCTGAGGGTTTAAACAAGATTAGGTACCGAAAGGACATTAGTGATTAACTAGTGTAATCAAGTTCCCGATCCTAGTTTCTCTGGTTGCGCAGGAGTAAAATATTTCTCATAATATTTTATTTGGATTTCTAATTGACCCACCCCAAACTGATTAGTGGCGATTCCTTTTTTAAATGAAATTGAATTACAGGTTAAAAACTCGACCCTTAAGTCGTGAATTGGTGGGCTTGGGAGAGCCCGGGCTAAAGCCTCTGATGAAAGGCGTTTAGTCGAGCCATTACCCTCCCGGGACGCGAGAGGGAGGTCGCGACAGTCTTCCAAAAACTTATGAACTTGACGCCATGTGTATTTTGTCCATGTCCTGTCAGGATCTTCATCATTCCAGTTAGTCTTCATTGAGCTCTTCAGCTATCATAGATATCATCACAGTTTTTTTAGGAATTTCCACGGACATATGCACTCATCATAACAGATATTATACCGAGAATAGTTTTGGAATTATCAAAGTTCATAAGGATGTTTCTTCAACGCTTGGACAATCTAGTCCATATGATTTGTCTCTATTGAAGACTTGAAGTGGCATCATTTAAGGAGGCTTAAACGTATGCCAATGTTGATGGTTAACGGCTATATACAGGCATTCAGGTTTACTTTGACATTTTTGGTCCACGACTTGAAGTTTGCGTACTCGGTTGTAAAGCGGACCAAAGTCCAATCAACTGCGTTGTCATTATCCCTGCAAAGAAATCTCAATGTTCCCTTAAAAGTAAGAAAATTTTGAGCAAACATGCTCATGACATGGATGGACATGATTGCCAGTCCAGTAGTCTGAATATTCTAGTACGGAAATAACCACAATGGGGCTCGACACTACATGATTGTGTTGATCGATCCATTTGAGGTAACTAAAAAAGTCACTCTCGGAGCACTCTTATCCACTTCTATAGTCAAATGAAAACTCTGCTTCTCATACTTGTGAGTGAATGTGAGATTGCTAGGCTGTACTGTGACTTTCATTTCCTTCGGACTTGCCAAAATTGCTTGGTAAACAGAAGAATCATCTTCCACATTTGTCACCACCCTTTTGAAGCTCTCAACTTTGGTCGGGCCAATTTTGTTTGAATATACGGCAATGAAAGAAGGGTAGTTCAGGTCGACATCACTTCGGCTGCAATTCCACTGGCCTCTCCTGATGACTGCACTCATCTGCTTCTCAGTATATCCCAAGCTGCAAAGGAATTCAATGTAATCTTGCAAGTTCATGTCATATATAAGTCCTGGGTCCATGGCTTTGTTAGGATTGATATGGCCTGCTCCAAAATCTAGAGGCGTGGCAGCATGTCGCCATCTTTGATCTTTCAAGGTCGTCCCGGTGTTATCCATGGTGTATGCTGTGGTCATCATTGCCGATTTGATGGCTGCTAGGCTCCAATCTTTGTGCACTGCCTTTAGCAAAGCTGCGACCCCGGCAATATGTGGTGCTGCCATGGGTGCCTGAGTAAAATGCGTAATCCATACGGTCACAAGATCTTAAGGGCCAACTTCCATAAAAGGCCTGTTTGGTGAGTTCATAAATAGAAAAGACACAGCGTGTCTTTTCTTCTGTTAGCTTCCTTTTAGAGGGGAATTATAAGACGGGAGTTTCAATGCCTCTTGAGAAAATTCCGTTACCAAAATTGCTTGTGCAATAACCAAGTGGCTTTCGTTACAGGAAGTTTCTCTTTGCCCTCCTGCCTAGTCCGTATGGCCGGTCGACTTTCTTAAAAACTCAAAAACATGCTATTTAGAATCTATTTGGTAATATTTCTATTCTCGAAAATAATTTATGTCTAAATAATTTTTTTCCATTTTTTTCCCTAAAACAAAAAAGTATAATTTTTTTTTACTTCTTTTTCTAATCCAAATATATTTTCTGATCACTTTTCTACTCCGAGTAATAGAAAAATTAGCTAATATCATCAAATAGATTTTTGGTCTTATTCTATTCCGAGGAACAAAATAATAAAAAAAATCAGAAAACCAGATGATTACCAAATAGGCCCTTATGTGCTTATGTGGTTCTTTTTTCTCTAGTTGTCTACTTTGATCGAGTCAAGACCCTTGCAAGCTGTTTCAATGTATAGTGAAGCCATGAAATTCATCCAAAGAAGTAGCAGATAGCCGAGTTAGGATGTACCAGATCAAACATGTTTACAGGTCTGCTAAATCTCATACAATATGTAGGAGTAAGTTCATATGCTTGCGCTGGAATATGACAATTACATCTAGACTTGCGGTTTTTAAATATGTTCTGATCATTCATGTTACTCACGTTAAACCCTCAGAATTTAGCCTAATTTTGACTGAATTTTTTTGTCGAAAAGCTTGCTTCATTCATTGCTTTAAGAGATACCACTATTACATGAAAAAGGAGTCTCAAAATAGATTAGACCCCACATGATTTTCGTGGGATTAGAGGTCCAATAACTAGAGAGCTCGTTTCGTCTATGGACCTTGGAGACCCAATTTGCCACCTAATTTGTTTTCCTTAGATAATGGGCCAATTGTATGCTTTTGAAGTGGCCTAGTAAAACTTTGCATGCAAAGAGTTACGGTCCGGCTCAAACTTATACTCTTGGTCAGAACTCTAAATGATGTGGCAGAAGTGCTTCCCAACAGGCTAGGGTTTGATTTGCTCTGGAGAAGACGCTCACACCTTCTTTGCAAAACCGTCAATAATCTTCTCGGAGGCGTCTCGACATATGTAGGTGAAACTACCTTCGTTTTCTGCTTCCACAAGGGATCTATCAATTGTTCATTTTTAAGTTGTCATTTTTTGACAATTTGATCCCAGCAACTTGACTTATTGTTGAGAAGAAATGGCAACGGTTTACTTCCTAGAACTAAGCTGTTCAGGATCAATATCTTCCCCAAAATTCAATCAACTAATATCAAAATTAACCCTTTCGACTGAAAGAAATATATCAAATTAACCCCAATAGTAACCGGTCACAATATTCTAGCAATATCAACTCTGCAGCGGTACATAATTGTGCATGTCTAGTCACACAATTAGAGGCTATCCATATCAACAATCAACAATGTATCATCACCATAAAGATGGATCAGCTCAAAGAAACAATAAATATCTAATCGTTACTAGAGAAATTGAAAGACTACTTGAAAAAATGACCTTAATTAACAAAATCGATCAACTTGTAGATCTTGATCTCTTAAACTAACATACTGAAATTTCAGCCAATTTCAACAAAAATTTTGCTGTCGAATCTGAATTCTCTCTTCTCCTCTTCGAACCAACGCTCTCTCTCTCTCTCTCATCAATTAGGAACGTCTGCCCTATCTCTTTTTTCCTTTACCTTTTTTTAAGCATGGACGAGAACAAGGATTTCATCGACGAATTCGAAGGGGTCAAGCTCCGGTTGCCGTTGTGCCCGATCTTCTCCCAGAACTCCCCATTTTCCTTGTACGATCCATCTAAGGAAACAAGGTACAATGTGAAAATGTGTTTCCACCTGTCTCTGATCTAACAAGCCAAATCAGTGGGCCTGGCTTTTGCCACCAGGCTTTATAGTCTGACCTTCCACCGGAGCCACCGGGACTTGATCACTGGGTCTTACATAAAGCACGTTCAAGCACTCCCGCGATGTTCGAAACCCTGGCGATGGAGCCGAGCAAGAAAAGGGAGATCATGAACGACCTCCTCAAGTTCAAGCGAGGGAAGGGGCACTATGAGCGGATTGGCAAGGCATGGAAGTGTGGCTACCTTCTCTCTGGCCTGCCCGCCGGGGACCAGCAAGTCCATGATGATCACCGGGATGGCCAACTTCCTCAACTACGTGTACGACCTAGAGCTGACGACGGTCAAATAAAGCCATGTACATGTACATTTCATATAATGAGAAATACAAAGAAACTTTTCCTACATTCTTCTACGTTTCTTGTCATGTATCAGAGCCTTGCTCTTGATCCACCTTCCGCAACCTTTTTTGAATTGCCTTCTATCATTCCTTTTTCGTTGTTGCAAATCACTATCTACAAAATAGAATTAGCACATTGAATAGGAATTCAGTCTCACGTTCAAGTTGCAGAATCCAAACGGCAGTGAAATTCGAAACCCAATCTTACCCGCATCAAAAGAAGTTTCCGATCAAGTCTCGAAACAAGTTGAGCAGGCTGCTCAACACACATCTGCTCCTATCACAGGCCAACTGCCCATTCCAGTTCAATGGCCGTATATGCCATGGTTTCTAGTTCAGGGCCCATGGGCCACTGGACATAGTCAGTGGACCTCCAAGCCTAGTCAACAGTGGGCAAATTATGGCCCACGGCAATAGCCAAATCCGAATGAAGACCTATATCCAATTTCCTCGGGTTACAGACTCACATTCAATTAGGGTGGATCGAGAACAAATCCCTACCCACGTTTTTCACCCGGGTTCGTGCTGTTGCCTTTTCCGACCATCACCAGCCATTCGGAACCTGGCGATCTGCTTTATATGTTGCTAGCCGACGGGCCGAAATTGAAGCTAATCACCCTTCAACTTGCTAGACCGGACCATTATTCCACCTGGGCGGGAGATTTTCGGCGGGCCCTTGTCACAAAAGACAATAACGGATTCCTCGAAGGATCCATCCCTTTTTCGGCCGACGACCGTATGCAATGCCATTGGCGCAAATGCAACCAATTGGTTCACACATGGATCTGGAATTGTCTACTAGACTCGCTTTAATTGAGGATGCAAAAAAAATGTGGGAAAGTATTAAGGAAATTTATGGAAAACTTGATCGGATTAAGGTTTTTTCCCTAACCCAAGCACTTGCAAAGTTGAAGCAAGGGAACCTCTCGGTTACTGCTTGCTTCAACAGGCTTTTGGCCATCTAGAATGAACTCAAAGCAGCCGAAGAGTAGCTCGAGGGACTAGAGATGACCCTCAAGCAATACAAAGAGATTAAGGAGAGAGAGAAGGTGACTTGCTTTCTATTAGCCTTAAACCAGAGTTACGTACTGTTTCACTCACGGATCCTTGCCATGGAGCCGGTGCCACTGCTCGGCCGTATATTTCAACTAGTTCTCCAAGAGGAAAATCAGTGACTCGCGACCGCTGGGCATGAGAATGGAAGAGAGAGCGTTATACTCGCAGCACCGGCGAGACCCTCGAGACGCCCTCACAGCGGCTTTCATGTTCCCCAGCGAACGGTGAGCTCAATGTCGGGCTTGGAAGGCAATACTAGGTTGCCGGTTGAGAATGAAGAAGACGATGATGGTAACCCTAGAAGTTACCAATTCAACGGCTAGGATCAGAAGCAGCTTGGATCGGATGGCACCTATGCAGCTCGAACTGACAGTGGAGACTAAACACGCGGCTATAGATCGAACGACCTAAATTTTGTCCGATTCGATGGACCTGATCAATCACTAGGACGTAGATATGACGGTTCTCATTTAGTCGCCCGTGGAGCCGAATCCAACGGCCCTTATGGCGCCATGTCATCACAAAGAGAAGGAGGCCAAAATTTTTAAATTTAAGGGTAAGTACCGTGAATATTACTAACATCTACGTCATACCATTGAAACATGTTGGAAAAACATGATAAGCTCAGACAAAGAAAAGAAAGGAAAGAAATTTTCTGTCTATCAGGTATCAACACATAGATATGACAAAACTCATCAGTCAATTATCTAGGATCAATGTGAACACATCATGAAGGCATTGAATCATTTGAAGACAATTGACAAGACTGCAAATTTTTCAAGTACTTCTAAGGATATTTCAATTCATGCATGGATTATTGACACAGGCGTCGGTGACCATATAATTTACTAATTTTTTTTTTTAATGTCCATACAAAGCCCAATTCTTCCATATCTGTTCGGCTTCCAAATGGGACTATTACTGATGTCGGAAAAATTGGCACCATCCGCCTTGGCACAAATATTGTCCTAAAAAATATTCTATAAATTCCAAACTTTGAATTCAATCTCATATCTATTTTCAAAGTCTATGAGGACAATCATTGTAGAGCCAATTTCAACTTCGAAAATTGTTCCTTTTAGAACCTTTCAACTGGAAACTGATGGGCTTGGGTAGAATGGAGCAAGGACTCTATTTTTGGATCAACTTCCCCAAAAATTTCGATTTATCCATGTTAAATACAAGCATATCCTGTGATGCTATTTCTTGAAATAAAATTTCCCTTTTTCATAAGCGTCGGGTTATAATGCACGTTTCCCTTATCCTGATTATAAAATATGCCTTTGGCGAAACAATCATGGGCACCATTTTTAACTAGTATAACTCATGCCATTAGTGCTTTTTCATTGATTCATATGGACATATGGGGTCCTTATCATTCACCACACCGTGATGGATCCCGTTTCTTTCTCACCATAGTCAATGACTAAGCTACTTGGATATTTCTCATGCAATCCAAGAGTCAGACCTTTTCACATTTGTCGAAGTTTTGATCCATGATCAAAAATCAGTTCCATAAAAATGTTCGACGAATTTGTACAGATAATGGAAGTGAATTTTTCTCAATTGAGTGTCAATCTTTTCTATCCTCTCATGGCATATTCCATGAAAGTTCTTGTGCTTATACTCCCCAACATAATGGCATTGTCGAATGCAAACATTGACATCTTTTAGAAGTTGCACGCGCATTGAAATAACAATCGTCAATTCCTAAATTCTTTTGGGGAGATTGTGTGGTTACGGCAGCCAATTGCATGCCAACAAGAATATTAGAAGGCCGCATCCCATTTGAAATACTTTTTGGCAAGCAACCAAGGATTGATCATCTCCGATATTTGGCTGACTTTTGTTATATGACGAATATGAGATGTCGACATAACATGGATCCCCATGCTCTTCGACACATGGAATATCTTGCTCTATAGAAAGGTTATCAAGTTATGAAGATATCTACAAGTCGATTCTTTGTTGGCCAAGATGTTGTCTTCCATAAGGATGTACTCTCCTTCTAAGAAATAGCGTCTCCACATGAGCGGCCAATGCCAACATCGAATCATTGACAATTCTTATCAAAGGAGGATATCTCTACAAAGCCACAGTACATCTTGATGCACTGGCTTAGTCATGCTCCGACTCATGCCCCATGACGGCACCCATTACATCTCTTGATTTTTCTGCTGAGTCTCCTGAATCTTCCCCTACAATAAATAGATCGCCCATATCATCACCCCAGCAGAACAATAGTGGATACCAATCATCGCCACAACAACAAATTGAATCCTCATCTCCAGCTGCTACTGAACAACTACCAGTTCATGTGCCTAGGCGTTCAGGAAGATAGGTCCGGCCTCTAAGATGGAAAAAGGACTATATCTGTACAACTTTAGAGACTCCAGGTACGAAATATTCGGGTCTTCTTACCTTTCCTTAAGTAGATTATTGCAGGACCCCATGTAATGCATCGGTAAAATATTTGAAGAGCAGGAACCATCTTCCTATGAGGAAGCAATGCACGATGTTCAATGGCAAAAGGCCATGAAAGAAGATTTAGCTGCTCTTACAGAGAACAATACTTGGGACATCGGTTTCCTGCCTTCTCACAGAAATCCCATCGACGACAAATGGGTTTACAAAATAAAATATAAAGTAGATGGTTCAATTGAGTGGTACAAGGCTTGACTCATCGTTAAAGGATTTATGCAATGTGAAGATTTTGATTATCATGAGACCTTCTCTCCTATTGCTAAAGAAGTCACTGTTAGCTCTTTTATGTCCTTGCTTCATTGCATAATTGGGATTTACACCAAATGGATATGAATAATGCCTTTCTTCATGGTGATCTCGATGAAGAAATTTACATGGAACTTCCACAGGGATTACATAGATAGGGGGAGTCCTGAGTGTGTCATCTTTGGGAATTTAGATGCATAAAGAAAATGTGCTAAGCACATGCCTGGAAAGATGTGAGAATTTCTAGAAGGGGTTGGCTTGGGTTGTCGGAAGGGGCACCTACTGCCTTTGGCCCCATCTGATTCAGCTTTACAAAAGAGGTTGGGGCTTCCACTTGGGTGGCATCAACCTAGGCGATGGAGGCAATGGTTTCGTCACCTAGGTTTGCGCGACCCAAATGGACAGTCGCTTGGGTCACAGCAACCCAAGCGACCACTACCTAAGGTTGCTAGCCCTTAGGTGACGCTTAAGGGATGCTTGAGGTCGCCCGACCTCAGGCGTTGACCTCAGGCCGCCTCGCCTGAGGTTGCACAACCTCAAGCAGCCTCGTCTAAGGTCGCAACACCTCAGGCAAGGCTATCCAGCGACTAGATTTGGCCGCCGGAGGTTGGCTGATGACCAAATCTAACTGCCGATGATTATAAAAAAATTAAATTTTTTTTTAATAAAAAATTTAGCAAAAGTCCTTTGTAAAATATAATTTTTACCAAATGGCATTTAAGCAAAAATTGTTTTGCAATACAATTTAAAATTATAATTTACCAAATACTATTTGCATTTCGGAAAACTTTTTTAGTCCCAAAGTATTTGTATTTTTTATAGATATTTGCTCAAAGCCAACTTAAACGGGACCTTTTTTGGGTATGTCCTGGAAACCGAAAGCAAAAGAATAAATGATAATTAATCATTTGGTCAGAAAAGGGAAATAGCAATAATTAGTGAGGAATCAGCGCGCCGCTCTCTTCCTCCACCAACAAAAATGCGTGCATCTCCTCTTAGTTTACACACACTTGAGAAGAAAATCACGTAATTATGACGTCACTTACATATATTATATATATCATCACATAAGGGCTATGATAGTAACATATGGCTGTATTGATGATATGCATGCCGTGTTAAAATGAGACACTACAGTTAGAAATCCTGAGTGCCAAGAGGCACTTGCATTTTGAAAATGGACGATCACAATTCTCAAATATCGTAGTTGTTATCGACCAAAACAATGTCGTGCTTGGTATTCAATTTTATAGAGTATATAGTATAAATAAGTGGGTAACTTAATCAGGAAAAAAAGTTGGTAACGGCTTCACTAAATTAGTAAATTCTTAAAAGAGCTGGTAATTTTAACATGTTAATAAGTAAAGCAATAAAAGTTACTAATTCACTATGAAAGTTATTAAAATTAATTGAAAGCCAAATAAATATTAGTAAACAAATCAAATGAGATTTGGTAAATGAAAACTGGTTGGAAGCCTAAGGTTGGTAAATTTATAAAAGTTGGTAAATTATAAAAAAAGTTGTTAATTAAAAAAAAAAAACCCTTGACAAGTAGCTCAAATGGAGTTGGTAATCTAAAATTGATTAGTAACTTAACTAGTAAGTCATTCAGGTAATGATTGGTAAATTCATTTAAGAGATAGAAAACTTAACAAATGCAAAATGGTGAAATATTAGAAAAAGATGGTTATTCGCATTCAGTCAAAAAGACTTGATAATTTTATAAAAAGGTTATGCTAAGTTACAGAAAATCAGGTGCTTAATAAGTTTTTTTATCAAATCTTTTAAAACTTACCAATTCCTTTTAAAATTTTACTAGCAGAAACAAACAAACAAAAAAACTTTTTCTTAACAGAACAGTAAAATCATCCTTATAAAACTATAAGTATCTAATATTATAATATTATAACTATTATTTTTTTTTTTAGTTTGGTCATACTTATACACTCAAACTTTCAATTTCATCCTTCTCCATTCTCACCAAAATATTCGTACCTTTTTATTAAACAAAAGGAGCGATTGTACACCTCTTTTTTCTGCATATCCCGCATCCATGATTGTTGACAGTAATTCATTACCTACCAAAGAATTTACCCATATCAACCGGTAAAAGACATAGAAATGTAGAAAAATGATAACACATTACGTAATGTCCCACTGTCACATGCCGGAGTGAGAGCGTTGAAAGCAGGAACGGAGCGTTGAAAGAAATTATTCAAAAGTTCCCTTTTTCAATATTGTTATTGTTAATTAGTTGTAGGGTTAATATTATGAAGACCCCAAATTGGTGCATCCATAATAAATTTACCCCAACTAGTTTTTTGATCACCAAAACCTCAAATTGGTATATTAGTGACAAATTTATCCCACACTGATTTTTTGACCATAAAAAATCCCAAACTGGTACATTTGACAAATTCATCCTCCATTAGTTTACGTTAAATTAAATTAATATTGTGAAAAATCACAAATTGATATATTTATGATGAACAAAGGAAAAAATCTCAAACTAGTATATTCATCAATTGCCACATATCACTCAACTTAGCAATTTGACGGTAAAATTTAATGAAAACTAACGGAAGGTAAACTTGTCACCGCTGTAGCAGTTGAAGATTTTTCTTGATATTAATGCTTAGTTGTAATAAAGAAACGAATCTCTCTCTCCAAACACCTTCGACAAAGTAGTCTTTCTCATGCAAAGTAAGTTCTCTACTACCCTACAAGCTGGGATATGCTTACGGTATCCCACTTCAAGATAGCAATGTGACTTTATAGAACCACTATTATTTCATCTGGATGCAAAGTTTCTTTCACCTCTTGATCTGGATGTGGATTTGGATAATTTTTACATCGCCTTTTTTCTCCATTAGTGCAATCTGCCAGTCTGCCACTAAGCTTCCATCTTTTTTTGAGAACTTTTCTGGATTGTTCTCCTTTTACTTACCATAAGAAGAATTAACAACAATACTATATTTTTAACAGGTTCTCTCGGCAAACTTGTTAATAATTTTTCTATATAAAAAAAAAAGCAGCAATCAATGTGCTTAGGAAATGCAAAGTAGTAAATCATTAACTTTTTTGTTTAATTAATTTTCAATAAACCGGAGCAATAACCTCATAACAATATCTCTCGAAGGAGGTAAGATTTAGAGGGGTCTACGACATGGATAATATCGCTTGGCAGTGGAATTGGTGTAGCGTTGGAAGGGGACATTCGAGCTCATATGTCATCATCAACTAGTGCTCTACATTCTGTGCAAGGCGGTGCTTTACCAAGAACAATTACGTAAGAGCATAATCAATTTTAATTGGACGACCAAAAGGATTACATAATATTATAATTGGAATGTTAATGAGAGTCGATTTCAACGAATGTAGCAGCCCTTTTTCCATCTTCTTTTGAGCCGAAGAACCAAATAAATTGCATCATGGAAGATATATCTTTTTGTTGGAAGCGCATAACCTAGTAGAATCTCAGTTGACATGATGTCTTTTCACTTAAGAAGAAGATCCAATTGAGACAATGTCTACATAGATATCAAGCATTTCAGACGTTGTAGCCAAATCGTGTGCATTAAAAACATAAATATACTTCGAGTAATGTCAGATATATTAAGAGTACGTTTGGTATTCATTATGTTCTCAATAACAAGTTTTGTTCAAAAATAATTTTTTCTAATTCTGTTCTCTTAGATGAGTTTCTAGGCATTTGAATGTGTTTGGCAAATTTATATTTTCAGAATAAAAATGTGTTTGGTACAACTGTAAAAAAAATTTGTGACTTAGAATTTCTCTTAATTTTTAAATAATTTTATTTAATTTTTTCTCTTTTTTTGGTTGATGGCCTCAGCAATGGCTAGCAACCGACCACATAAGAGCTAGTGACCTTGCTGGCCTTGAGAGCTTTGTCAGCCTAAGCCTCGCCCAACCATCAACGAGGCTCCGGCAAGGTCACCAGCTCTCGTCTGGCTGACTGTTGGCCATCTCCAAGGCCAAAGATTGATTAGAGGAAGAAGAAGAAAAAAAGGAAAAGAAAAAAAGAGAAGAGGAGAAGAGAAAAAGGAAATTGCTTGATTTTTGAGTTGTTCTCAAGAACCGAAAAGCAACTTTTTCTACTTCTTAATTATGTTCCAGATCTATTCCTAGAAACAAATTTCTTCCTCAAAACAAAAAAAAATTACCAAATAAATTTTTATTTTTATTTTATTTCGGGGAACAAAAAAACAGAAATAGCAACTGTTTGGCCAGTTATCAAACAAGACCTAAGATTAATCTATCGGATCATTATATTGAATAATTTAACAAAATGTAAGAGGATATTTAGATGATTGAATCACGTTCAAAACTCCCGTTCAATGGGATTTGCTTCATTATTTAATATATTAATTTTGTAAACTTTGTGTCCACGTAGCATAGGAAATCGATCAATAAAGTGGAGCAAAGGCCCATTAAGGACACTGTATGTTTGACTAAAATTCCTTTTTCGACAACTTGTTCATTTATTCTTTTTTAATTTCATTAGAATCATCGTACATTTATGTGCTAGCTGTTTGAATTCAACATCTACTTTTCCAGAGTTCAGGGCCCCATCAACACGTGACACACAACAAAGTGATCATCATGTCCTTCTTTTACATGTGACACACAACAAAGTGATCTACACCGCAAGGTACGAGGTCATAGATTGAAGTCTCTCCAACCAGACGTAATTGAAGCAAAACGACAATCGATACTTCGTGTCGCATTCTTATTTACTTATTTGATGGTCAATTCAACTAGTCGCGACATATAAAGAAGAAACACGAGAGTTGCTCAGATCTATATAGCGAGCGAAAGTTTCGTAAGTTTTGATACATATGCATGCGTCTCTTTAGTTTGCTTGAATTTAATTTTGATCTAGCTAAGCGAGTTGCAACCAAACTTGTCCCTTGACGCAAAATAAGAAAATCTGACACCCTATAATTACCAAACATGTTCTGAAAGAATCGTCTAGACAGGTCATTGTCGTTCAACACGTTTTATCATTCATGGTGACTAATACTTGACTTGAGATCGCTCGCAAGTACAACACATATTGTTTTTATAAGCAAGTGAATTGGATAAAATTAGTTGGAAGGAAGGAAAGGAAATTGGACACTGGATTTACATACGTACGTCTATGGAGAGAGTAACACGGAATTTCACGATAAAAACCAAGCGATACAATGAAAATTACATCCACTCAAGCACTCAAACACTCTCTCAGTATTTTCCAGTCCCTAATTACATCTAATAACTTACATAGTGTTTAATATCTCACAATTCCCAATAATATTCTCACTTAAGGAATTAAACAAATTCTACTCGCCAGAATTTGTCTAGCTAAAATACTCGGGGATAATTACAAACGGAGCTTCTGCCTTTTCTTCGGAAGGCTCTCACTTCTCGCTCTCTGCCTTGTCTTCAGGTCTCATCTCTTTCGTCAGCGGAACAAGGTAAATGTGAACTCATCAGATGACAGCACAGGCGGCCACAATCAGCAATGACGTCCCCTAAAGCTATGCGCATGCATCCCCGTGCATGTGAATGCATTAATGAGGGGACTAAAAAGTGGCCATGTATGGACCTTTCTTTCCTTTGTCTTTAACTCTCTCTCTCTCTCGTGTGGTCTTCATTCACGTTCACATGCCTTTGGCAGAAGACAAGAAAGGGGACACATTAATTTAATGCAAAGTGGGCCACCGTCCACTTTCCTCCACATTTCCAAAGTCCAAATCGTCCAACATGCATAGATGAATAGAAGACGACAGAACCACCGGCCGTGGTGGCTCCGCTGGATAGGGCCTTGATGATCCTTTGCGATAAGGTGAGGGGTTCAAATCTCAGGGAAGGTGCTAGGTGTCTTAAGTGTGCTGCCGGGGGTGGTGAGTCCTCCCGCTTACGTAGCGCCTGGGGGTTTACGCTTCGGCTACCGGCTGAGGTGGTTCCTCTAGCTCCAAAAAATAAAATAAAAATAGAAGACGGCAGAAGAAACCACGTGTGTAACCTATTCATGTTGCAGCTCATAAATTAAATTCACATACGCCGATTTTTGACTAGCACAGGAGGTAAGAGAAGGAAAAGGACGGAACTACCCCTCTGAGGGCTCTATATAAGTGTATAGTTGGATGATTAAGTGAGATAGACGTAGATTGTGTAGTGTAGAGATCGATACATTTGGAGGGTTTTTAGAAGCTTGTCCCCTCCAGAAAAAAAGCAAGAGAAAGAGAGGAGTGGTCTTGATTTTGAGCTTAATAGGAGCTTTTGTCGCAGGAAAGATGGCATTTGGAGCTATTGCTTTTGCATGCATTGTTATATTGCATGTCCCTTTTGATATGTCTGCGCCTAATAGCTGCAAGTGCCATCTTTTCTCGACAAGAGTCCCTTTAAACCTCGAGAAGTTTTTGCATGGTCCGTCTTTCTTGTACTTGGTCCATCTCTTTCTCTCTCCCTCCCTCCATGCGCACGCGGTTGTGTCTATGTTTGCACGACGCGAGATGTTTTCTCCTATTGTCTTGCCTAAGTTTCTTTCTCTTTCCATTGGTGCAAGAAATGCTTGTTCCTCATCCTATTGATGCTTTTACTTGCTCTGCTATGACCAAGCTTGGCTCCATCATGATCTATAAAACTGCGTTTCTTAAATATGATATCTATGAAGCATGATGTGTAGGGTAGGTGATAAGTAATATTTTGATTGAAATATAGTTGCGAGTTTCTTTTTGCATCGTTTAGTCATGGTACGTCAATTTCGAGGGTCAAAATTAATTATGATTGTCATGTAGGAAATTATTGCGCAAGTAGCCAAGCTAGCTAGCTTAGTTTTTGCATGGCTTTAAGGGGCTATGCCTATGCCTAAACAGGATAACATAAAATGCATCTTTACTAGTTTATCTCTATTTTTAAATCTAGCTAGGCTAATTTCAAACGTGATGTGAGATCAAGATTTTGTCATGAATCACTGAAGAAGTTCCATTCATATATTTTCATACACCACCTTTCCTCCAATCTGTACTTCAAAATCACTTATTATTTTTGTGGGCAAACATAAGTAATTTAAGCTTGATATGGACGAGGTGTATGTTTTGAAATAGAAACTCCCATATAAAATGGAATAGAGATTATTCTTTCCATATATATAAATTAACTGATTACAATAATTATTGATCTCGCCATTAGGACTAAGAAAATGAAAGAACATAATCTAAAAAAATCTCTCGCTAAATAAGGCAGTTTCTTATGAAAATATTTTTTGTAATAAATTTGATATCTTTTGTCCATGAGCTTATAATTATATGCACTTTTTGATCGTACTACTAGATGTAAAGGGTTAAAATTAGCTCTAATGCCACATCCCATGTTCGATATTTTTTGTCCTTGAGCTTATAATTATATACACTTTTTGATCGTACTATCCTTTCATCAATAAGGTATGTGGCATTAGACCTAGTTTTAACCCTTTACATCTATTCTTTTGATTCCAAAGTGAACATGAAAGATGCAAGCGATACAAAGATGGAAATCCAAAGTTCTTTCACAAAGTGATGTACCGAACAATTTTACTGGCACGGACATGTTTATCTGTGAACTATAAAGTTTCATTAGCTTCGATCTTCCGCAGAACCAGAGAGCTTCCGAGTCATAGGAACTGGAATAGAGAAGGAGAAAGAACATAGAGTTCAGGGACGTCAAAAGGAGAAATCTAAAGAGCTTCCTCTTCCATGAGATCAAAATGTTATGCCGCTTTCCACTTTCCTCTCTCCTCCTCTTATTTCGTACAAGACTTGGTATCTTTCTTGCTTTTCTTGGTGAAGATTCATCTTTTTTGACTCAGGACTCACAAATCCCTCCTTAAGAGAAGAGCATGCCAGAAGGCGCTTTGCTTTTACCACAAGAAAAATGCATCGACTCTTGTTAAGCAGAGGAAAAGGAAACAAAAGGAAGGAAAAATCGAGGGAAAATTGTGTTGAGCATTCTTCTTGCTTATTTAATGTCTAAATTCAGATCACCAAACATGCAAATTATCTTGGAGCCATTCTGAGGAGCGAGGATCAATATACTCCGACCATTATTCGTTGTAAATGAGATGAAAGAGCTGTCGCACTTTGTGAATACTAATCCGAATGTTCCAAAGATCTTGTATATCCAAGGTGTGGTCTGGGCCCAATCTTGGCCTTCAGTGTAAGTGGCCTTTGTGATAGTAATTTGCTGTGTTCAATTCACGCGATGTTGCTTTGGGGTGCTTTAATCATGTCCAGTTTCATCTGGTTTAGTTACAGAAGCAGAAAATAATGAATACCGAAGATGGAAAACACGACGGACTTACACGACACAAATGAGCTTGGTTTGGTTTGATAATTTCTTCCCATCATATTAATGCAGCATGGTTTGGCTTCGTATCATCTGCTTCGTGTCAGCATGCTCAGCCCTAGCCTCAACCGATCGTACACGAAAAAAATTGCGTATAAATGGGAACTCAAATTAGTTTGGACCTTTGCCAAAGGCCTTCGCACGGGTCTATGTGTGGATTTGACATGCCGAATGCATGCAATAGTGCCCTTAATTTCTGAGGATGCTCTAACATCAAGCTTTTGTTTTCCAGCAAATCTCTGGAATCATGTTTTAGTAATTAAACCAAATTCATAAATGTTGTCAATTTCAGTGGAAGAGTTATTGATTCGATAAACAAGTTACTGATTTTAATGGTTGTCAATCAATTGCCTAGTAAGGACAAAGCGTCTACTTTCTTACATGTTGATGACAACCCAATGAATAGAAGACTTCAATGGTGCTGGGGTATTGACCTGTCTATTTTTGTGAGGGAATTGGAGGCCCTCGGGCTGAGTCTTTAGGCTGCTGCTTGTTGTTGCTGGCCGTTGCATATTGCTGTCTCCGGTTTTTCTTTATTGTGTTGTAACTGTAGGCCCAGCCTGGGTTCTTTTGTTTGCAACTTGTACCTAACCCCCCTTGTTGCATACTTGGCTCCTTTCTACTCAAGTGACTAGTCTGTTGAGTGCAAAATGGTGCATTGTATCCCTCTCTTGTACAGTTTGCTTGGTTGGAAATCTATAAATACTTACTTTACCAAAAAAAAATAAAAAATCAATTGCCTAGTTGTCGATGCACAAGTTTAATGTCGATATCTATTTGGATTCCAAGATTGGTGCACAAGTTGAAGAAGATTTTTTATTGTAGTGTTGTTTTTGAAAAGTCTATAAATTATCGTGAAACCATCTTCTAGGACTGCTAACTACATTTATGAGTCACTTAATAGTAGGAGTAATGTAACAAGCCTATAAATCGATGAGTCTTGTAACCATTTTTGGTAAGGTGAAATAAATAAAAAGCATATCTGTCTCCTTCTCTTCCTAGAGTTGTGCAAGTTGTGAGTGTTTTACCTTCAAATTATCCATCAAATTGGTATCATAGCACATGGTTCATTATCATGGCCTCAACAAATGCTTAGCTTCCTATTCAATACCCTTGTTTTACCAAAGAAAAATGTAGTAATTGGGTTATTAGAATGAAAGCTCTAGTTAGTGCCTATGGTGTATGGGAACTTGTCCACACCGGCTATAATGAGCTAGAGGATAGAAACCACCTTGAGCCAAAATCAAAAGAATGCCTTGGAGAAGGTTTGTGCAAGAGATCAATATTGCTTGTCAATCATCTATCAAGTTTTTAGATGATTCTATGTTCAAGAAGGTTTCAAATGCTACTACTTCTAAAGAAGCATGAGATATCATTTGCAACACACACCAAGGAGTATAAAATGTTCAAAAGATTGGCCTTCAAACTTTGAGAGGTGAATTCTAGGGAAACCATATATAAGAATATGAATTGATTGCTGATTATTTCAAAAGAATTTTGGCGATTGCCAACCAGATGAAAAGAAGTGGTGAAAATGTTCCGAATGTTCGACTTATTGAGAAGATTCTTCAGTCCCTATACAAGAAGTATAATCACATCCGCGTTACAATAAAAGAGTCTAAAGGCTTGGATGCCGTGCTGATTGATGAGCTTTTGGGATTATTGCAAGCCCATGAAGAAAGATTTAGAAAAAAAGCAAGTATGAGCTGGTGGAGGAAGCACTTCAAACTCGATTGACCATTGAGCAAAGTAGAGTTCTCATGCAAACTTGAGGGACTAATCAAGATTGTGGTCGAGGTCGAGATCGAGGCGAAGGTCTATCATGAAATTTCTGAGAGTGAGCCACTCGGGGAAAGCTAATGGATTATTAAATCTAGATTATTAAATCTGAAGAATTAGCGTGGATTCTTCCAAACCCTACGAAACGTAATTTGGTTCTCAAATTAACTAATTTAAACATGCCATTTCATTTAATTTTGAGCCGCTAACTTAGCTTGATAAGATTTTTTAGGGTTTTCTATTTATGTGATGCAACTAATTTAACATGACATGCAACATGCGATTTTTCACTGCATGATATGCGTATGAAATTTTAACCCCAAACACTTCCAATATGTAGGAAAAATCAAAATAATTAAAAAAAAGTCCAAAGTCTTACGGATCAAATTGAAAAATTATAATGATTTTTCTCAATTAAATCCTATCACATAATGCCTAAAATGTCAATAAAATCAAAGTTAGAAAACAATCATTTAAAATAGGAAATGAAATTTGAAGATAAAGATCGTTACCTAATTTGTGGAGGTCGTTTTTGAATTCAAGCTGACAAGTGGATCATGACGTTGGCCGACGATGGTGGTCTTGGCAGGATTGACGGTGCAGTTTGGTAACGCCGGGGCTGAACTAGCGTCAATGAAACTTGACGTGGTGGTGCAAGACGATGCTGAGATCTCGGCTACCGCCTGGATGCTGGGGAACCTTCTGGTTTGATGGCGTTGAACAAGAATTGGTGGCTAAGTATCAGCTTAGCATGTAGCAACAAATCAATTACACTTAACTAGACGTAGTGATGAACTTGCTAGATTGGTCGGGCTGTTGAAACTGCCGATATTGTTAGAAACCAAGGCCACGAGAACACTAGAGAATGCTTTGAGATCTCGCTGGGATTGCTGGAGACGTCGTGGGAACTCGTCCACATCACTGGAAACTGGCTGTAATCGCTGAGGACGCTGCAAGAACTATTGAATGCCGGGAAAGGCTACTCGGACGCGATGAAATCGCTGGTGAATGACTTGCTAGGCGGCCGTGGACACTCGTTGCATCTGGAAGGTGACCGAGACCGCGGATGAGCAGGGGCTGAGTTTGGCGTCACTAGTAAAACCTGCTGGAATGGCAGGGCTTGGTGAGCGCAATGGATGATGGTGGCTCGCGGCAGGACAGTCTAGGAGTCAAGGCTCTCTCACGAATATAGCATCGTCTCTCGAAAAGGGGTGCAACAAATGTGTAATGATGAGAGGGTGAGAACGTGAAGTGGGTGAAGGTTTTCGGAAGTCTGCCCCTTCTATTCTCTATGATTTTTCTCTCAATATGGCCGCCCCCCCTTCCTCCTCCTATTCAGCCCCCTGGGGGGGCTGCCCCCTATTGATAACGATTTTTAGAGATAAAATTTTATTCTAATCAGTCTTCAAGCCATCTCACGATCAGATTTTCTCATTTGAAACTCATAACATGGCCTTAATGCTTATATTTCTTATCTCTAAAAGCCTTCATCCTCCAAATTTTCCTATTTGATTTGATTTTGAAAATTTTCAATCCCAATCTATCTCGTGAAGATCAAGTAAATAGACTTGAATTGATAATTGCTGACAATCACCAAAGATCGAATTTCATCAATTAGGACTTGAGTGCAAATTATAAAATTGCCACACCGACTATATATTAAGAAGTCCCTTCGATTAAATGTATGATGATACATGGTAGTATCGTGCTTGAGCCACACGATTCACACATGATACAAATATGAATGCAATATGAACATGCTAATGGTATTTTTAGTTAGAGGTCGGATCAACCTCTAATTTTTAAATATGGTAGCCAAAATTTAGGTGTCAATAGGATAGCTTTCAAGATAGGGGTCATGGACAAAGTAGAGGAGATATTGGTCGAAATGGTGATAGATACCAAATTCAAAGAGCTATCTGCGAAAAAGGAAAAAACTCAACAAGTCAATGTATGCTAAATCTAAAATTCGAAGTTATCATTGTAATAAAGTTGGTCATTATGCTTCTAATTGTTGGTACAAAGAAAGAAGCGCAACATACAAAATGGCAAACTCGATGAATGATGCCAAGCAAGTTCTTTCATTGGCATTTTAAGAAGATAAAGGTAGTCAAAGTAAAACATGGTACTTGGACACTAGTGCGGGCAACCACATGTGCCAACAAAAGGAGATGTTGGCCTCTGAAACAATCAAAGGGAAGTCTTGTTTGGTGATAATTTCAAAATTTTTGTCAAAGGTAAATGTACAATTTGATTCATTTGAAGAATGGGGCACATCAGTTTATTAATAATGTCTATTGATCTTTCCACCTTTATAAGTACTCAAGAACTTCCAAAACACAAGCTTAATTGGTCCTTCCAAGCTACCATGAAATATCACTTACGTTAGTACTTGTTCTCCTAATCATTGATAATTCATTAACCAATTTCACCATATGCACTCGTCCTAGTAAACATTACTACTAGAGGCAATTTTGGAATTATCAAAATTCCATAGGTATGTTTTCCCAACACTCTCTGGATCCTTTGGGTGTCCAATCAACATAGATTTACTTGAATTGATTTGTGTCATCTCTAGCTTGCTAATTAATTTTATGACCATATCTTGATCCCATAGTTTGCCCGAACATGAAATTTGGGAAGTTCCTAGAGTTCGAAGGCATTCTGGCAACCCCATCCGCACTGCCCAATTCCGAGTCTCCATCGAGAGAAATGGAAATTATGGAGAGACTATGCAAGTCACAATCCAAGAGAAAAGGTATAAGGGACCTGAATAGCCCTCAATACTTCAACTAAAAACTCCAATTTTCTGAGTCAAGGGCTTTCATTAGATCAGATCAACTTTGCAAAATAATCAAGAAAAGTGAGAGGTGCATGTGAGTGTGTATATCAAATCTATGATCCTTTTGATTCGTTGAATATGACGGATACAAAACAGGAAAGTTTGAGACAGATGAAGATCGTTAATGTTGTCATTTGTATCTCAACAAAAAATCCTCATCGTATAACAAATATCTTGACCATAAATTCAAGTGACAAGTTAAAGTAATTCATGAACTTGACATGAATGAAAAGACATGAACCTAATTAGATGCTGAACCTACCCTAGTTACATCAATTAAACTAGCAAGCTATGTGCGAATGAGCTGGAGTCTTCTAAGAACCAAACTTTACGTTCGACAAGGTAGAAAAACTATAACGTTCAATGTACTTAGACAGTCAATGCCGAAACGTGTTCTCATGATGTAAGCATCTAAATCCTCAAAAAAGTCCAAATCTAGCGTAGTAGAATTTGAGCATTTTGCTTTGCTTCTTACTGTCAAATCAATGGGTTATATAGCAACAAGAGTTAGGTGGTCCGGACTGGTTGATTTATTAGGTGATCCATATTGAATCTCCACGGGAAATTATAGTCACCTTTGTCTTTGATAGACCCTTAGATCTCTCTAAATATTGGATAGATCTATTTTTGAAAAAATAACATATTTAGTCTATGTACTAATGTCCAAATTTCACTCTCTATCCATGTACTTAGGTTTTGTGATAAACTTGGTCCCTAATGGTATTCTTCCGCAAGGTCTGTATTTCATCGGAAATTTGTTGGCTGGATTCACTCTCATGTGGAGGAAGTCCAATGAATTATAAGCTTAAGAGCTTGAGCCCGATTGATAATTACATGGAGAAATATAGCTTTTCACTATCTTATATCGCAAAAAATGTTAGTAGAGACATGGTAACAAGAAAGAAAGAGAAAGTAGAAAATCTAGATTAAGGGTAGTATCTGATTTACATCAAACTAGTATCAGAAGTCGATTCGTGGTCTGATTGAGCTAAACTTTTGTTAGCATGTTCATGACACATTCTTCTCAAATCTAAACGGTTTTATTTTTATTTGAAGCTCCCATACATTAGTTTTTCGTGAGTTGAACAAAACTTGCATTTTTTGTAAGATTTATCTTTGATCTCAAGTGAAATTTATGTATATTACCAAGAATGATGTTCTTGAAATATTTGTTGCTATGTATCTCTAATATTTACTTAAAGAATTTTGATCAACCAATTTTGTTAATAGTAAAGTTTATGGGTGAATTCTGGTCCCAGGGTTTTTGATCACCTTACACCGAGGTTTTTATGTAAAAACAGGCCTCGTATTTATATACTTGGTATTTATATTACTCTACAATATCATTTCTTAGTAGGTATATACAAGAGGAAAGATTATTTTGTTCCGTTGCGCTAATCAGATACTATTAGGATTGTTACTGTTCTCCCAATAAGATTTAGCCAAAATGCATCGATTTGCAATAGAACCAAAGTTCGATGCCTTGAATGATATAGATCATAATTCAATAACAAAATTACAAGATTTGCTAATCTTCAGTGACCATCTAGAAAATATTTTGTTTGCATTTTATCATTAACTCGTCTAAAGCACCACGAACATTATTTATAGGGAATATGATAAGGTCTTGACTGGATTCATGACAAGATATACGTTGAAATTGCATGCCATGAAATTGTAATTTTGTTGGTAATGGAGATATTCTATTAAACCTCAGAACGGGGAAAGATGGGAGAATTTTGGGAAGGGGAAGACTTGTGTTGTGGAATGGGGCATCTCCTGCCTTTCTTGGGTCTCCATCCTATTGACACATAATTTTTAGCTGACACGTCATTAACGGTAAAAAAAAAATTGAGATTAGGATTTCCGATCATAGCGGGGCCCATTTCTCGAAAAAAAAATGTCAATTTTCATTTCTTTTCTTTTAAATAGTCATTTTTAGAAAATTTCCTAATCATTTTCATTGAAAATCTAAAAAGTTAAATAAATGACTTTCACATTGACTTTTGGTCAACCTTTTAACATAAGTCAACCCCCGAGTCAAAAGTTGGCTTTTCACACAAACAAATTCCTTTTAGCTTCAATTTGATTTTAGTTTCAAAAATTTTGTGAAAATCGTTTGAAAACCTTATTTTCTCGATTTTCAATTTTAATTTCAAAATCAATGAAAAATGAAATTACTTTTGTTCTATTTGCATTTTCTTTTATTTCCTTTTTGACATTTGATTTAGGGGTCATTATCCATTCATTTGTTCAGCCAAGTTTAAGATCAAACATGGCAAGATATGAATTCTCATTTTAGCCTTGATGAGGGGTCCAAATTAATTATGCATGATTTGCGAATGTACGTTTTCATTCCACTTGTTTTTGTGAGATAAGTTCGAATCTAGGGTCAATTTTGGAAAATTCACTTTGCAACTCCTTAATTTGAGCAATTTAGCTTACTTGAACTTAAGAAAGTTAAGCTAATGTACTCCGATCAACAAAATTTACGTTGACTCAATCGAGACTAAGATTTAATTTGATGAATTAGGGTTCAATTTCATTATTGGCCCTTGATTCAATTTTAATGTAAAGGTTGTCTTATCATTTTAGTGTTAATTTGAACTCAATAGGTCATCTGTAAGCATGGGTGATTAGATGAATCGATGTCACCTGATCTCAGTTGAGCTCAATTTCAATTAATTAGCATTTTTGTTGAGGTGATTGCACGAATTAGTCCATTTTTCCCCTAGGACAGAAGAAAATTCTTTTCAATCTAATTGCATGAATAGCAAAGAGAGGCTGAATCGGTCGGACCAATCATCTACGGGGACGATCAGTTTGGCTAGTTCTCGACCAGTTCATGGTAGTTGACAGCCATTGTGAGGCAGCTCACCTCGTGGCCCGTGCGTCCATGCCCCTAAGTTTTTTCACAATTTTTACCCCAAAGTTTGCAAAAATAACAAAAATACCCCTATTAAGCTCTAATCATGCATTTAATTATCCTAAACATATCACAGCCATTCAAAATCAATCGAGTGGCTAATAAGTTGTCATCTAGATTAACTTAGGGTTTAGTCAAGAGTGGTTAGGGGGGAGATGTATTTTTAGCCCTCCAATCGATTCAAAGGTCAAGATTGCATCTCCCATGCATCTATAACTATTTTCCCTCCTAAAATCAAGAAGATGAGGCCATAATCTACAATAATATAGATCTAAAGAAAACTCTCAAATCTCTTTCCTCCCTCTCTCTTCCCACGCTCTCTCCCTCTCTCTAACCGACGCTGACCTCCCTCCGTTGACGTGCACGCCGTTGCTCACCAGCGGCCTTGCCAATGACGCTCCACCTAGTAGGCCCGCCCGCCCAGCTCCTCCTCCCAATTGGGTCCAAGACCAACATCGAGCTGGTGGTGTTCTCTCGAGTGTCCAGCTATTGATCGGCGGACAGACAAGCCTCTTAGCTATCCCCAATCCTCCAACGATGCCCTGTAGTGATCCTCCGGCCTACCAGTGGTCAAATATTGGTTGAACAAGCCATCGGCGACCTTCTCGACGCCGATTTTCCTTTGTCGGTCCAATCCGATGTCTGATCATGCATCAGCCACAAACCAGAGCCAATTCGATCTCTGTCCGATCCTCTCTGGCGACCTTTGAGCTTCCTTAGGTGTTCCTCAACGTCCTCCAAGGTCCGTGGTGAATTGATTTGGCTTCGATCAAGCTCAATTGCTCGAAATAGTCCTCTCTCCTCAAGCTCGATGAGCGAGGTCTCGATAGGAGACCAGCGCTAGAGCTGGCTCTAGGACTTGATCTATGATATTTATGATTGTTTGAAGATGCGAATGATTCTTGAAGATTGAAGTAGATAGGCTATGATGGCTAGGATTTGGCTTATCGCTTGGTTTATGATGTTTTCTGCAATTTTGGATACTTGAATGACCTTGTGTGATTGTCTTGGAACAAGCTGCTTATTGATTTTTTAGGGTTTGATGCCTTTACAAAAGTCGTAACCGACTTCATTAGCTTTCCAATGACGTATAGCATGCCTTAATTGGCCATCGTTTGATATGTTGATTTCTCATCCTAAGCCAATGATAGAATCTCGAATTCTCCTATATTGTGTTTTGAGGTTATGACCTGTGTTTGCCATATTTGTGTTGAACTATGTGATCAAAATTAGACTTGAAGTCGCACATGACTTAGGACCCTCATATTTAGGTGTAATTGCATAAAAATTTGTAGATTTTTATTATGTCATTTATGATAGAAATTCGTACATGTCCTTCTCTGCTACAATTTTTGCTGACATGCACCTCTGTAGAAAACTTTTCGATTGAGCTTCCTATTGACCTAATTTAGGCATGAACCCTTTTAAACATACTTTGGAGATATCTTAAGCTTAAAATGGTATATGATGCATGCAAATTGAAGGTCATTTACTAGCTAAAAACCATGTTTAGAGCATGTATAAGGCTAAGTTGACCTATCTGACTTCATGAATTTATATGATATTTGTGCAATGATTTAGGACTAAATATCTCAGAAGAAAGACCATAAACAACAACAGCAACGTCGTGTTTATTCTTGAACTAATCAACCCTAGGAAGTTTATACACAAGCCCCTCAATCGGGCGACTTCCTCTATAGTCATCAAAATAATAAACAGGGTTAATCTACTCCCTTCAACTAACAACACACCAACCTACTACCCTCCACGACTTGCTCCAGCACTTCCCAAACCATGGCAATAAAAATGCCATAACTAAGGACCTGAAAAATTGTTAGCAATGACGAGTGAGATAAAATCTCAGTAAGTTATCACCCTAAGCCTCGGTTAGGACGCTAACTCGCCTCGGGGTTCCTAACAGGCAAAATCCTTTTCACTACGGTAGATCAACTACAAAGCGACCCTCGCTTTGACTTACTAACCATGTAATCTACCCGGCAAACCCCATAAGAAACAATTAGCAATCAATCAACTCGTAGGCATCCTTATCTAGTCATGCCATACCCTGCACGATATAAATTCTCATGCGTGCCATAAACATGCAACCGGCATTTTAATCATCTGAGTGATCAATCACAGGCGAATCGATTCGTAGGCAATCTTACTAGGTATGTCATACCCTACACGTTAAATCTCAGCACAATACACGTAATGCACATGGCCATCAGATGATGCAGTTCATCAATCACATGCGAGTCGCGTCACAAGCGATCTCACCTAGTCATTGCCACACCCTGCACATTATCAATTCGTGCATGCGTGTCATAAACAATGTGATCAACTCATGCATAATTGGAACCAATGATGCCATGTTTCTCATATGCTCTTGTATCCACACGTGTTCCGATTATTATTGCCCATCGGGGCTACAACCGAACCCTCGCCGGTGTTTACTGGCATAGCCAGGCATCGCCCTCCCTTGTGAGGTGCGGCGATGTTAAGGGATCTTCTCCCAAGACAGCATTCTTGAAGGAGCATGGGCCCGGCCACTATCGCGACTTCGCATTCGGACCTTCGCCGAGTTTCCAACAAGTCGGACTATCACCCCCCGATCTACGGCCAGGGCGGCGGGTTCAACTTAGTGATCGCGCAAGCATACCACCACAATCCATTTTTTTATCTTTGAGCATTAGCTAATGCACACATGCTTGCAAATACAACCTCAAATCATTTCTCTTAAAAGCGGTCCATTTCGGTGTCCCTCGGACAAACTATTTTCCCATTTTTGTGAAAACCATATGGTTTAGGCGGATGTTCATGCAATGACACATCCAATTCATATCATAGAATCAAGCCACATGAAATTAGGCAATTTTTCATTCCCTATGAATAGTGCCCGTGAACAGTAATTCGTGAATAGTGCAATATGAATAGTATAATTTTAGAATTCAATAATTAATACATTAAATTCAGAAATCAAGCAAAACATTAATTAAAACAAACAATCAATTAATCCAAGGCTAAACAAGCTTAATTAAACATAAACCACAATTAAGTAACATTAAGCAAGATTAATCTAAACTAATTTTAACCATCTATTTAACCACCTATCTTAGAGCTAATACAACTTAATTAATTCCCTAACCAAGATTAACCAAAGCTAAACTACCCTAAGCAAGTTTAACGGACTAATCGAGGGATTAGAACGTAAACTCACCTGGTGACGATCCCGATGACACGAGCATGACGGCAGCGGCGAGGGCTACGCACGGCTAAGTCCAAAACCTCAGAGAGGCGCTTGGCAAAAATAGGTCTTGGCGGAGGCGGTTTCCGGTGGAGGAGAGAATGCGAGGGAGAGAGAGAGGCGTGGCTTGGGCGGCCCCGGATGGGCTGCACCACAGCAGCACAGCAGCTCCAAAATAGTGGCAAGGCGGCCAAGATGGTGGGTGAGGGTGATCCGGTTGGTCAAGGGGGCATCCAAGGGGAAGAACCATGGAGAAAACATGAGGAAAAGAGAGAAAATGAGGGAGAAAAAGTGAGGAAGAGGGGCAGAAACGTGGGAGTGGGCTGCAACATTGGGGAGAGAGAGAGAGAGAGAGAGAGAGAGAGAGAGAAGCCAAGTCCAATCTCCCTTCCAAAACATCACTTCATTTCAATTTTCTTGACTTTCTTGGCTTTTTGTCCTTCAACATTGAATGCCACTTCTAGAAGGGGCAAAATGATAATTTCTCAAAGTATAGTATACCGTACTATATGCGTATATGGGCCAAGATTTTATACGGGCTTGAATAAAATTGGTTTGAGCTCAAATTGTGGAGAAATGGGCTAGAAAATGCAATTGGGCTCAAGGCTTGAAGTTGGGCTCACTTGGGCTTGGTGGGCTTGGCTTGGGGCCCACTCGGCCGAACCTTAATGGGCACAAGGCCCATTGGGCCTTCGGTTGGTCCATCTCCTCTTGGTTCCAATTTTTGGCCCGTTGAATCATTTTCCGATAAATTTCTAGGCTTACCGATAAATTCAAGAATTAATGAGGCAACGTCCAATATTTTTATCTCGACATTCTTGAAAGTTTGATACTTAAAACCGAATTGAAATTCATGGTTAATAACGATCAATCGTGACTTTAGTACAACCTAACTATCGGGCAACATTTAGGGGCTCTCGTGCATTTGACCTGTGGTTGATAGCTTTTGAATTTATGATCATGCTTATTAAAATCAGGGCGATCCTTAATCATCATGTAATCATGAGGGGTTAATTGCTCACACTGAATACAGAGCCAAAAGGAAATCGGTTTAACGTCGTTCGCAGTCAATATCGAAGTCGTGCAGAATCACCCACAATCCGACCTCATATTTCTACCGAATCGATTTATTTTCATTCACTAATTGGATTACAACAACGTGGTATCATCCCCCTTTGATCCTTATGGTCGAGCGGTGTATTCCTATTGAATTCACTGGTCGTACACGTATTGATCCTTAATTGCCTTTCCGACTAGTCAGTTAACTCATGAGGAGCCAACTCAGAGTAAATGTAACTAATAATACATTGATAAAATAACCATTTCACATACCCCGAGATGGGTCGAAATTCAGAATGTCACAATTTTCCTCCTTTAAAGGAATTTCATCCTCGAAATTAGCAGAACTTTCTGCATCCTTAACCTGATAAGGGTATTGATGCCTCATTGCATCCTCACTTTCTCAAGTCTTTCATTCTACCTCACAATGCTATCCCACACATTTAGTGTTGCCAAATAACTTCCAATCCTGCCTAAACCGTCTTTGGTTTTAAAAAGGCTATGTATTATCCGATTTTGCCAAAAGCAACTTTGCTGTCACCTCCCGATTCCGAATCCTCGGTTGGACCTGTAGAGCTTTATCCCATGTACCACTAAGCTGAGGCACTAGTAGTGTCTAAATTGACAAGTCTCGCTCATCGACAACATCTGAAGGAAGACACAACACTGAACTTAATATTCCAACAGTCTTAGTCTTTTGTTTGTATCGCTTTTTTGGCAGCTTTGCATTGTCCTTTGCCTATCCCTGATATCTTAACAACATCCATTAATTGCTAGACCATCTTTGAACCAACGATTGTCCTTTCTTTGACCTTGTTCCAATAGACTGGAGTTTCACAAGCTAGACCATATTTTTGCTATACCACTTGGACAACAATTTATTCCACAAGCACTCTCTCTTGCATAGTACATAGTTTAGTTCATTTTTGCCCCCTTCGACTTTCTAGAAGTTTACCGAGAGTCGCTTCTTGCTTAGGCACTCTAGCTCCAATGACCACTCCCCGCCCTTATCGGAATAGTCGTTACGGGCATCTTCGAACTGCACCACTACTAGCAAAAGTCCTTAGACATGCTCTATCTCATAGAGGTATTATCCGCTTTAGTTTGTCTTATACCAAGTCACACGGTTTTAACCTCGTCTGAGCACCTCAAAGTGCAAAACTTTCTCTAGCTCATCAATCCATGAGCTCATTTCCACAGGGTCATTTATCGACACTTGAAATCTGATTCACCGAATTTCCATCAAATCGTTATCTGAATTCCATAAACCACCGATTTTCCTTTCAACATTCCTTTTACGTCCATTTAATAACCAAACCAAGAGTATCACCTCAACCACTTTAAAATTAGTGCAAACTAAATGTCATTTATTACACCAAAAACTTCCGGGTACTTCTTCAAATCCTTACTAATACCTCGAGAAGAAAATCATCGATAATACTATTTCACCACTTATCCATATAGCATCAAGGGATAATTAATTCTTAATCCACCAAAGGAAAAAAATCCATTCCTTAAATCCCTATCTTAATTATCTCTCAAAATAATTCAACCCAATCCTTTATAGAATCGAAGACTTTCGAGCAGTAAATCATCCACCGTAATTCTTACCAAAGATTATCACCATTTAATAAATCATCTCTTATGATCCTTTACTTACAACTCCTCAAATCATCAAGATAAAACTTATCTGACTTCCATTAATCCAATGATCTCAATTGTTGTGACGCGTAAGCAACCAATCTTCCTTGTTGACTTACCACACAGTTAAATCCCTTATATGACACCTCACTATAAATCTCATAATCTCCGATACTAGACTAAATCCTCAAAACTGGTGCGGTAATAAGCTTATACTTAAGCTTTTAAAAATTATGCTCGCACTTATTCATCCATTCAAATTTTTATGTCCTTCATTAACCTTCGTATCAGAGGCGTAGCTATTGTAGAGAACCTTTCTACGAATCGTCTGTAACAATCTGTTTGACTTAGAAAACTTCGAACCTCTATCACTGTCATATGTCTTTGCCAATTAATGACTGCCTTGATCTTGATGGATCCACAGAAATTCCCTCATCCAAAATCATATGATAACAAAAGCAATGCGAGTAAACCCAAACTCGCACGTAATAAACTCGGTATACTGTTTATGCTCTCGAATGGTCTATAGCACCACCCTCAAGTGCTGTTCATGTTCCTCTAAATTCCTCGAATATCCCAATATATCATTCATGAACATGATTACGAATTGATCCAAATATGCCTTAATCACTCAATCCATAGAATCCATAAAAACAACTGGCACATTAATTTATCCAACTGGCAATATAGTAATCTCGTGGTGACCAAATCACGCACGACATATCGTCTTTAGTTTATCCTCTTTTTTACTCCTCAACTATTGATAACCCGTCCTTGTGTCTATCTTGGAACATATCGAAGTTCCTTGAAGTGGGTCAAACAAGTTATCCATCCTTGGTTTGGAAGCTACGCGTTTGGTTATAGCTAAATATTTTGTCAAGTTTGAGGGGTTAGGACGGAAATCGTTAGGAGTGACTCTTAACAGGTTGACCTAGTTAAAGGATGAGGTTGTATGTGGTAGGATGTTCAGATTGTACGATGGTCATTGGTGATCAAGAGGAATTGATTGTTTTGGCAATGTATGATTTCTATGTGATTGTTGGAAGGGATTGGCTTATTAAGTATCGAGTTACAAATGATTGCTATTGGAAGGTAATCCAGTTTAACCCATTAGGTGGGGTTAGTTTCGAGTTTATTGGAATCAAGGAGGACCCTTGATCTCTTTGATTTTGTCATTGGAAGTAACTCGTTGATTGGATGAAGGTTCCTAAGGTTATTGGACGACCATGTTCAGTACATTAGTCGAGGAATCAAGAAACATGATCACACTGAAAGTTGTACCAGTAGTCACAATCTGCAAATCCTCTGCCTCCTTCCTGGTAATTGCATGCACTTATTCTTGCACCAATTCTCAGTCAGTTGTCTCACTTGCAGCTATCAAGATTGCGTCTTTAATTGTCAACGAGGATAATTCCTTGTAATGTGGCACTGTTGCCCACATTCAAAACATGTTCCAGTCTAAACAAGACACATAACTATCTCGTGTTGTACCCACAGAATCAACACCTAGCATTCCAATTATATACCGATTTTTCTCAACGCCATTCCTCTTATCATTAGCTTTTTCCCAAGCCGATCATTATCCATATAAGATGCAAACCATGACCTAGATGTAGCTACTCATTCTGCCATGTCCTTTTTAATTAGTCGGGCTCTCTCGTACCATCCATCATAGTCCTTTAGGTTTAGGGGCACCAATTGATCTGTGATTTCTGATTTCAAACCATCTCCGACCTTTTGACTTGGTCTACAAGATTCCCAATCATTCCCGATACGTACTTTGAGAGCTCTGCAAACATAACCTCCTATTGCACAACTGGCAAGTGGTTCTGAAGAAGTTGCAAGAATTAAGTTATCCTTTGCTTTTGTGTGCACTCAGAAAAGTATCATCCGCTGAACGCTTCAATGAAGGCACTCTACTCGAGAACCATACCTTTGGGCAAAACCCTCCATTGGGTTACTTCCCACTATGTGCTAACATTACCTTGCAATTGGTACTCTACTAGGGCTATCTTATATTCCTTTGAGCATTCCAGCAATGCGAACACTTACTCAAATTCCTTGATCTAGAGGGTTGCGACTTCAAGATCACTCGCCCTAACGGACTTGGACAACTCAAACTCTAGGAACAATTCAACCAACTTAAACATCGACCGATCGCCAATCCCCTTTCCAACCAATGGAACTTACTAGGCGAAACAGCAGCAACAATAACGGCAACAGCAGGAGCAGTGGAAAAAGCAACAGCTTAAGTTCGAGCTAGCTACACCCTATCAAAACCCAAGGCTTACAACGCCTACAGGACCTTACCCATTCTAAGACCCCCTAGTGCTTTACCTCTAGCACCTGCTTGGCTTTAAACTACCCTACCTCAAGGACTCTAGGATCAGGACTGTTCATCTTGCAGCATTCTCCTAGAATTTGTGTTCCAATTCCCTCAAGGAATCAAGAACCTTGAACAACCCGCTACAGCAAAAGATCCTATAAACAATAATAGGCATATGAAATAAATGTATTTCCTATCTTACTATCCCAAAACCCATCGCACCTTATCACTCCAAGTATCGATCGGGCTCTGATACCAAAACCGACAGGGATGTCACGGCCCGAATCTCGAGCACGCAACAACCCCTTCACCTTGGTCAAATGAATGCGACGTCCTAGGACGCGTCGCCGACTATTCTTTTTTTCTTGCGATTAAATGCATGCGGAAGCAATTCAATAACACCCAGTCAATCAAAACAAGGATAGAAGAAAGACCACAAACAACAACAACAACGTCGTTTTTATTCTTGAACTAATCAACCTTAGGAAGTTTATACACAAGTCCCTCAATCGGACGACTTCCTCTATTGTCATCAAAATACTAAACAGGGTTAATCTACTCCCTTCAACCAACGGCACACCAACCTGCTGCCCTCCACGACTTGCTCCAACACTTCCCAAACCATAGCAATAAAGATATCATAACTACGGACTTGAAAAATTGTTAACAATGATAAGTGAGATAAAATCTCAGTGAGTTACCGTTCTAAGCCCTGGTTAGGATGCCAACTCACATCGGGGTTCCTAACAGGCAAAATCCTCATCACTACGGTAGATCAACTGCAAAGCGACCCTCGCTTTGACTTACTAACCATGTGATCTACCTGGCAAACCCCATAAGAAACAATCAGCAATCAATCGACTCGCAAGCATCCTTATCTGGTCATGCCATACCCTACACGGTATAAATTCTCATGCGTGCCATAAACAATGTAACCAGCATTTTAATCATCTCGGTGATCAATCATAGGCAAGTCGATTCGCAGGCAATCTTACTAGGTATGCCATACCCTACACGTTAAATCTCAGCACAATACACGCAATGTACATGGCCATCAGATGATGCCGTTTATCAATCACATGCGAGTCGCATCACAAGCAATCTCACCTGGCCATTGCCACACTCTGCACATTATCAATTCATGCGCATGTGCCATAAACAACGTGATCAACTCATGCATAATCAGAACTAATGATGCCATGTTTCTCATATGCTTTTGCATCCACACGTGTTTCGATTATTACTGCCCCTCGGGGCTACAACCGAACCCCCATCGATTTCTAGTGGCATAGCCAGGCATCGCCCTCCCTCGTGAAGCGCGGCGACGTTAAGGGATCCTCTCCCAAGACGGCATTCTCGAAGGAGCATGGGCCCAGCCTCTATCGTGACTCCGCATCCGGACCCCCGCCGGGTTTATGACAAGTCGGACTATTACCCCCCGAACTACGGTCAAGGCAGCGGGTTTAACTTAGTGATCACGCAAGCACACCACCACAATCCATTTTTCTATCTTTGAATATTAGCCAATGCACACATGCTTGCAAATACAAGTTTAAATCATTTCTCATAAAATTGGTCCATTTCGATGTCCCTCGGACAAACTATTTTCCCCTTTTTGTGAAAACCATGTTCATGCAATGACACATCCAATTCACATTATAGAATCAAGCCACATGAAATTAGGCAATTTTTCACTTCCGTATGAACAATGCGCGTGAACAGTACTACGTGAACAATAATTAATGAATAGTGCAAGATGAATAGTATAATTTCAGAATTTAATAATTAATACATTAAATTCAGAAATCAAGCAAAACATTAATTAAAACAAACAATCAATTAATCCAAGGCTAAACATGCTTAATTAAACATAAACCACAATTAAGCAAGATTAATCTAAACTAAACTTAACCATCTATCTAACCACCTATCTTAGGGCTAATACAACTTAATTAGTCCCCTAACCAAGATTAACCAAAGCTAAACTACCCTAAACAAGTTTAATGGACTAATCAAGGGATTAGAACGTAAACTCACCTGGCGATGATCCCAACGACACGAGCGTGACGGTGGCAGTGGCAAGGGCTACGCTTGGCTACGTCCAAAACCTCACAGAGGCGCTCGGCAAAAATGGGTCTCGGCGGAGGCGGTTTCTGGTGGATGAGAGAATCGTGAGGGAGAGAGAGAGGTGCGGCTTGGGCGGCCCCGGACGGGCTGCACCACAGTAGCACAGCAACTCCAAAATAGTGGCAAGGCAGCCAAGATGGCGGGTGAGGGTGGTCCGGTTGGTCAAGGGGGCATCCAAGGGGAAGAACCATGGAGAAAACATGAGGAAAAGAGAGAAAATGAGGGAGAAAAAGTGAGGAAGAGGGGGAGAAACATGGGAGTGGGCTGCAACATTAGGGAGGGAGAGAAATGAGGAGAGAGAGAGAGAGAGAGAGAGAGAGAGAGAGAGAGAGAGAAAGTAAGAAGCCAAGTCCAATCTCCCTTCCAAAACATCACTTCCCTTCAATTTCCTTGACTTTCTTGGCTTTTTGTCCTTCAACATTGAATGCCACTTCTAGAAGGGGTAAAATGGTAATTTCTCAAAGTATAGTATACCGTACTATACGCGTATACGGGCCAAGATTTTATACGGGCTTGAATAAAATGCAATTGGGCTCAAGGGTTGAAGTTGGGCTCACTTGGGCTTGGTGGGCTTGGCTTGGGGCCCACTCGGTCGAACCTTAATGGGCACAAGGCCCATTGGGCCCTCAGTTGGTCCATCACCTCTTGATTCCAATTTTCGGCCCGTTGAATCATTTTCATATAAATTTCCGGGCTTACCAATAAATTCAAGAATTAATGAGGCAACGTCCAATATTTTAGTCTCGACATCCTTGAAAGTTTGATACCTGAAATCGGATTGAAATTCGTGGTTAATATCGATCAATTGTGACTTTAGTACGACTTAACTATCGGGTGGCGTTTAGGGGCTCTTGCGCGTTTAACCCGTGGTTGATAGCTTTTCAATCCACGATCGTGCCTATTTAAATTAGGGCGATCCTCGGTTGTCATGTAATCATGAGGGGTTAATTGCTCATGCAGAGTACAAAACCAAAAGGAAATCGGTTTAATGTCGTTCATAGTCAATATTGAAGTCGTACGGAATCACCCACAATCCGACCTCGTATTTATGCCGAATCGATTTATTTTCATTCGTTAATTGGACTGCAACAACGTGATATCATCCCCCTTTGATCCTTATGGTCGAGCGTCCTATCCTTGATTGAATTCATTGGTCGTACATGTATCGATCCTTAATTGCATTTCCGACCAATTAGTTAACTCATGAGGGGTCAATTTAGAGTAAATGTAACTAACAGCACATTGATAAAATAGCCATTTCACATACCCCGAGATGGGTAGAAATTCAGGATGTCACAAAATTAGCCTTGGCAATTAAATGTGTTCCATAGGCAAGATGCACCTATGTCAAGTCACTTTATAAATTCCCCTCAAATCAATGTTCCAATTGCGCTTTTAAATGTTTTTGGTCATTACATGAACCTTCCGAGTGTCAACTTTTCTTATTAGATGCATGTGGTTGTGATTGGCAAATGGTGAATGAACAAGTGATTTGTTGTTGGTTCACTCATTCGTTTGATTGATTGAGAACTAAGGCTAATTGCCTAAGTGCATGTTTACATATATGGGGCATGTAGTTGTTAGATGAATGGCATAGGTGCAATGCATGAACTTGTGGGTCATCTTGGATTCCACTTAGAACTGAACTTAGGGATTTCATGACCCGAGTCACCATTTGTGAACACAAATGATGTCTAATGGTCATAAGTCATTTAAAAAGAGTTGGGATAGGTGTTTTAGTAATGACACATTGTATGAACAATCCAAAATCCAACCCCGAGGCTATTCCTGATGCATTGATGTTTTCTGTTTAATGTCTTGCATTATATGTAAATGATGTGTTTGTGGATTACTTTCTCTATTTTTGGCATTAGTCTAGAATTAAAATAGGTCCAAGATGGCAATCTTGAAGACTTGAAGATAGTGAAATGGTCAATGTCCAATCCAACCTTATCTCTTGTACCTTTATTCATCCTCGACACATCCCAAGTTTCCTATATGTGGTGTATAAATACTCAACAAGGTGTGGGTTTTCTTTTCATCACAATTAGGATTGCATGTTTAGGCTTTACTGGCTTTCCTTGAATTGTTTTTTTGAGTGTTTACTTTCATGTAGTGTCTTTTCAGTTAATTTGTTGTTTCTATTTATTTTTATTAGATTATAGTAGAATTGAATGAAACAAACCATCCATGCATGATCACTTTTCTTCTATAAAATGCACAAAAATGAAAGAAGGACATGCATGGACATTCTAGGTAAAATAATGATTATTAGGTACTGAAAGGGCGCTTATAAACCAATTAGCACAACCCAAGTTCCCAAACTTTAAAATCTCTAGTTTCATGGAAATCGAGGAATCACTCCCGACCCTCAATTGGATTTTCTAGTCGACCCCCCAAAACGAGGCTAGTAGCAACTCCTAGATAATATTTAGGTTGTCAAAATATCAACACTAAAATGAACCCATCATGCGAGGTGTGAGCCTTTGGAGAAGGTTTACAAGCTATGATTTAACATACCCAAAGGGTGATCCCAAAACGACGAGGTGATGATGTCTTTTGGAGTTAAGTACCTTTGGGGGGGGGGGGCTATTGTAGTTGAAATACCCTTAAACTTGCCTTTTACACTCGGTTTTCTTTTTGCAAGATGTGCTATGTGTGTAAAAAACGAGTCACAACAAATCCCGCTATCATGCAAGGTATAGGTTTGGGAGAATCCACAATCACGTAGATATCAAACTCAATGGGTCAAAACTAAAAATGAGGTGATGATGTCTTTGGTGGACATGATCTCGAGGGCGACTTCATGATCAAATACCTCTAAACCCTTCCTTTGGCACCGTTCATCAAGAGATCCCACTCCTAACCCTTTTGGGTGCCCGAGGTTGGGTCGTGACACACTTATTGAAAGCGAAAGCGATAATTAGTTAATGAGTTTTGTTAGCATAAAATTTTTTGGACTATTATGAGAATAACAACTTGTCATGAGTTATAAATTCTTAAAGAAATAAGCCCCATAAAAATTTATAATTATTTATTATTTAGTTTTTTATGGTCTAAAGTAGACTGTTATTTTTATATTAAATTAAAGAATGTCATTTAATTATTTTTTTAATTAATTAATCATTTTGGTCAAGATACCCTTATTAATTACCAAGAACTTCGTTGCCCCTAGTGGCAATGAAAAATTCTACCATCCCACCTTAAAAAAAAAAAAACAACTCAAAGCCTAAGAAGAAGAGAGTTCAGTCTACAAGAAGCTGGCAGAGCTTGAAATAGCAATGATTAGCGTGGAATTTGCACGCCGTGTTCTCTTCCTCCTCCAACCAAGTACGGTGCATCTCCTTCCAGGCACTTTCATGCATCTCCCTTTATTCATTTTGAGTTCTTACACGCATGAGGAGAAATCTCCTTCCGGGCACTTTCATGCATCTCCCTTAATTCATTTTGAGTTTTCACACACGAGGAGAAATCTCCTTTCGGACACTTTCATGCATCTCCCTTTATTCATTTTGAGTTTTCACACACATGAGGAGAAAATCGTGTAATTATTCGTCACCTTGCTTATGTATGTGTGTATGTATATCTCATTGCATATAACAACTATGACAGTAAACATGGTTTTTAAACGCTTACCAACTCCTTTAGAAATTTACTAGCATGAAAAAAAATAGAAAAAGATCCGTGTTTTCTAGAGTGGAACAGTAAAATCATTCTTAGAAAATTAGAAGTACTTACAATTTTTTTTTCTAGTTTGGTTCTGAAAACTTTCAAATCTCATTCTTCTCTATTCTCACAAAAATAATTTATACCTTTTTACTTAGACAAAAGGACAATTGAGGGATCCAACGCTTCTCCAAATTTTCCATTTGACTTCATATTAGGAAATTAAGAGGTTCGTTAATGGACCAAGAGAAAAAAAAACTTAGAAGTCATAGTTTTTTAGTCTCATAATCCCATCTCAGACTAAAGACAAGTTTGTGTGACTTCATATTAGAGCCCGGTTAATACCTAGAGTGATAAGGTGCAATGGGAATTTGGGACAGTTAGTTAGGAAAGACACATTTTTTTATGTGCCTGTGCTTGTTTATGGGATCTCTTGTCATAAGTAGGTTGCTCGTAGTTTTTGATTCCTTATTAGATTTGGAAAGTAGGTTCAGTAAAGATCTTGTGAGATGAGCAATCCTGAACAAAAACTCCTAGGAGGCGAGTAGCTAGGGGACAGGCTAGTGCTAGAGGAAGAGCATAAAAAATCCCAGGCTGGATGGGATCTTATAGGTGTTGGAAAACCTAAGTAATATGATTGGGCAACAAGCTTGGGCTCAAGCTATCACCACCGCTATTGCAGCTGCCGCTGTTACTGTCGTTGCAACCCCTATTGAAGTTCTTGTGGCAAGGAATAAGCCTTGTGAACGACCAATGCACAAGTTGGTCGAGCAATTCTTGAAGCTGAAACCACCTAAGTTCATTGGTATAGGTGATCCTAAGGCTACAACCCTCTAGGTCAAGGAGATGGAAAAGACCTTCATGCTGTTGAAGTGTTCGAAGGAGGATAAGATGATACTGATTGTCTACTTGTTGCAAGGTAATGCTAGTACCTAGTGGGAGGCTACCTAAAGAAGGGTATTTCCCGAAGGTACAGCCCCTATGAGATGCCTTCATGGAAGCCTTTAATGGTAAGTAATTCTCAGAATGCGCTCGAGAGCAAAAGATGACTGAGTTTTAGCAGCTTTGACAGAATCATTTGTCAATGGGTCAGTACGAAGCGAAGTTTGCTGAACTATCAAAGTATGCACTGAGGTTGATCAAAGACCCAGTGGAGTAGGCTAGGAGATTTGGGAATGGATTGAAATCGGAAATCAATGACTGGCTATTACCCCCGAATGCAAAGGACTATGATGAGTCGAATGAGAGGGCTCAGATGATCGGAAGCACATAGCCAAAAAGGCAACCGCATATGGATCGTGGTTTGTGTCGAATAGGGATAATTATTGGTTTGGGAAAAAGCCAATGACTAGAGGAAAGCATCCCATCCTACTAAATAGAAGGAATGGTGTAAAAAGATGACACCCAACTCGAATGTGGTGTGCCGACTCTGTGGAAGGAAGCATGGAAATGCCTCGTGCCCGGCTAGGACGGGAGCTTGTTTTGGGTGTGGCCAACAAAGCCATCAAGTAAAGAATTGCCCCAGTAGGTATGCAGGAGCACAAGCGCCACCAACGCAAGTAGGACAACCTGTAGGGAATGCCCCACAAAACAACTTGAACATACGTAGTGTGAGGAAGGGTGTCTATAGTCACTCAAAAAGAGGCGAAGGATTCGCTCTCCATGGTTACAGGTATGGTGTCCTTACACAACCATGTTGCACATGCTTTGTTTGATCTTGGTGCTATGCATGCTCTTGTGGCTGAGCAATTTGTTAAGTTAGGCGGGTTAAATCCAAAACTGTTAGAAGTGTTTTATAGTATTTCTATCATGTTTAAGGATAAAATGTTATTTGTAGTAGGAAAGCATTGACCTTATTGTGTTAAAAATGTATGATTTTGATGTTATCATTGGCATGGACTAGCTCACCAAGCAACGGGCCATGGTGGATTATCATGGAAAGAAAATCTAGTTTAATCCAATCGGAAGTAGTAATTTTGAGTTCATTGGAAATTGAGGAAGACCCTCAATTCTT
The DNA here is from genome assembly GCA_014182845.1 of Corymbia calophylla. NCBI lineage: Eukaryota > Viridiplantae > Streptophyta > Magnoliopsida > Myrtales > Myrtaceae > Corymbia > Corymbia calophylla. The sequence continues at coordinate 32,614,596 of CM024697.1, read as the reverse complement.
TTGATTTCGTCACTTGAGGTGACTCGCTTATTAGATGAAAGTTGCCAAGGTTATTTGGCAACTGTGGTTAACACGTTGGTTGATGAACCGATGATGTAAAACATTGCAATAGTACAGGACTTTTCGGATGTTTTTCCAGAGAAATTGCTTGGGTTGTTCCTTGGAAAGGAAATAGAATTCGTAATTGCATTAGCCCCTAGAACGAACCGATTTCCAAAGCACATTACCGGATGGCATTGTCGGAACTAAAGGAGCTAAAGGTGCGGATGCAAGAGTTATTGGACAAAGAATTTATTCAGCTCAGTGCGTTTTCATGGGGAGCACTAGTTTTGTTCGTAAGGAAAAAGAACATATCGTTGCATATTTACATAGATTAATGGCAACTCAACCATGTGTCGATCAAGAACAAGTATCTGTTGCTAAGGATAAATGACCTATTTGACCAACTTCAAGGAGTTTCGATATTTTCCAAGATAGACCTAAGGACATGCTATTATCAACTGAGGATTAGAAAGGAGGATATACCAAAGACGACATTTTGTATGAAGAGTTTACAAAATATCGTTTGGTCTGACTAATGCCCCTATAGCTTTTATGGACTTGATGAACAAAGTGTTTATGGAGTATTTAGACCAGTTCATGATTGTGCTCATCGATGATACCTTGGTGTACTCAAGGAGTCTAGAAAAACACGAACAACATTTAAGGACCATGCTGTAGACCCTTTGAGATCATAAACTATATGCCAAGTTTAGTAAATATGAGTTTTGGTTAACTCAAGTAGCATTCATTGGTCATGTGATTTCGGGCAAAGGGGTTTCAATTGATCTAGCTAAGATCGAAGTGGTTATGAATTAGTCGAGACCAATGACGGTGATCGAAGTTAGGAGTTTCTTGGCATTAGCTGGTTATTACATATGGTTCGTGGAAAGGTTTTCTGCCATAACTATGCCTCTAACTCGACTGTTGAAAAAGGACAAAAAGTTTGAATGGAGAGATAAGTGCCAATGTAGCTTTCAAGATCTTAAACACAAGTTGACTATTGCACCGGTATTGACAATACGTGTGATCCTGAATGATATAAGATTTATAGTGATACCTAAGAATTAGGTTGCGTCCTAATGCGACATAGAAGAATGGTTGCATACGCGTCCTGTTAGTTAAGGCCTCGTGAGATGAATTATCTAACGCACGATTTGAAAGTACTAGTAATCATCTTTGCATTGTAGGCATTACTTATGCAGACCATTAGAACCTTAAGTACTTATTTTCTCAAAAGGAATTAAATATGAGACAACGTTGATGGATGGAGCTTCTCAAGGTTTACGACTATGATTTACTATACCACTAGGGCAAGGCTAATAAGGTTGCAGATGCGCTTAGTCGAAAGTCATTGAACGCGCACTTGATAGTTTGAGAATAGGTTTTACTAGAAGGAGTTCGGGACTTGGAGTTTAAGTTTGACGTAAGCCACCTTTTAAGTCTCATGGCTACCCTCAGATTGAGCCTGAAATGTAAACTGGCACAAGCAATGGACCTTGCAATCCAAAAGATTCTGTGAATAAATGCAGCCAAGAGGAAAACTAATTTTTAAGTATCTGAGGATAAGATTTTGAAATTTAGTAGACGGTTGTGCGTGCCCAACGATGCAGAGCTTAAGAGGAAATCTTGTCGAAGGCCCACTGTAGCAATTATAGCATACATCTGAGCAACATGAAGATGTACTAGAATCTACGGCAACATTACTGGTGGAATGACATGAAGTTAGACATCGCCAAGCATGTGGCTAAGTGCTTAACATGCCAACAATTGAAAGAGCAGCACTGCAAACTTGGGGGGATTGCCGTAACCTTTTGAGATTTGCAAATGGAAGTGGGAGCACATCATGATGGACTTTGTGATGAGATTACCAAGGAGTTAATGAGGCAATGATTTGATGTGGGTTGTGGTTGACAGATTGATGAAGTCTAAACACTTCATCACCGTCCGAAAGGACTTTACCTTGGAAAGGTATGTGCAATTGTATGTGCGATAGATTGTTCGTCTTTTCAGAGTGCTAGTGACAATTACGTCTGATTGAGACCCGAAGTGTATGGTAACATTTTGGAAAGATTTACAAGAGCCATGGGAACGAAGTTGCAGTATAGCACGGGCTATCATCTGTAGACTGATGGTTAGTCAGAAAGGACAATTGAGACGCCTAAGGATATACTACAAGCTTGCATCTTAGACTTTAAAGGAAGTTGTGAGGAACAACTTCATTTAATTGAATTTGCTTGTAACAACAGCTATTAGTAGAGCATCAAGATGGCTCCATTTGAAGCGTTGTATGGCAGGCCCGGCAAAACTCCGCTTTCTAGAACGAAGTTGGTGAATACGGGCCCAAAGTTATTTAAGTAGTCGATGGATGCCATCAAGGTGATTTGAGAAAGGCTAAGGACAACTCAAAGCTGCCAAAAAAGTTATGTGGATAAGCGACGTAGACCATTGGTGTTTCAAGTTGGTGACCATGTGTTCCTAAAGGTGTCACCAATGTAGGGTACTTTGAGATTCGGATAAAAAAGGGAAAGTTGAGTTCAAGGTACGTAGGACCCTTCGAAATTTTGGAAAGAATTGGAATATTGGTCTATTATCTTGCGTTACCCCCGAGACTTGCTCAAGTGCATAATGTCTTTCATGTGTGAATGTTGAGAAAGCATGAACCAGATCTGATGCACGTGTTAAATTTTGAGGAAATAGACATGGATGATGGGGTGTTGTACATGAAAAAACCAATCAAAAGGAGCAAGTGCTGCGGAACAAGACGATCCTCTTAGTCAAGGTGGTTTGGTAACTTCTTTAAACAGAAGAAGCCACGTGGGAAAGTGAGGAAATAATGAAGCGTCAATACTCCTATCTTTTAGAGGATTTGAGTAGTAATGTAAATTTAGAGGATAAAATTTCTATAAGAGAGAGGAGTTGTGACGTCTTGGATTTTCAACCCATTTTGGATTATATGAATGAATATTTTGTCAATACGCTATTAGTTATATCTTGCTCTGAATTGATCACTCGTGAGATACTAATTAAAGAGAAAATGTTATTAAGGATTCAAGTGGGCGTGTAACTAGAGTACTCGACCATGGATAATGAATTGATTATAAGGATTGACAAGGTCGAGCAATCGATCCCTCGTAATTACATGACAACCGAGGTCATCCTTGGAATGAGGAGATTCAAACGTTAATTAATATTATTTTAACCATGAGTTCAATACTCGTAACTTCTAAAAGTCGCTCATTAGTTTGAGATTATTAAAGTTGCAATTGATTGAACTTTGCCATGATTTTGATCCAATATTGGGTATCGAGCCTTTCGGGACATTGAGACTAAATTGTTGGATATTGCCTCATTAATTCCCAAATTTTCAGTTCACTCAAAAACGTCAGAAATAGAATCGATGGGCCAAAAATTTGAGCCCATAAGGAAGAGGGTTGGGCCCGGGCCATTGGGCCCCATGCTGAAGGTGGGCGGCCATAAGGGCAAGCAAGCTTAAGGTGGGCCCAATTAGGTCTACGAAGCCCCAAATCAATTCCAAGCCCATTTTCTAAGTTTAATTCAAATTTTAGCCCAAATTGAGCGCGATAACCTCACGAACCTGTTATTGTTCATCAAGCCCGATTCCTTGGCCCTCTTCTTGAATTCTGGCCCAAAGGCATTTTGGGGATTTGTGTCCAAAAAGATTGGAAAAGACCAAAATGCCTCCAAAGCATTTAATTCACTAGAAGACAAAATGGGGTTGAAAACTTTGCATGATAGTGATTGGTTCAACAACTCTTGCACGTCCCCTCCATCTCTCTCTCTCTCTCTCTCTCTCTATGACGTCCTAAAATTCAACCCTATTTTTGGATGATATAAAATGGCATATTAATCAAATGCCTTATTAGTACAAATACTCTGAATTGATCTTTCGTGAGATAATGAACATTTTGGAAACGCCATTAGGGAATGATACGCGTACAACCAGCAGTTTCAAGCGAGAATGAATCATTTGACCATAAGGACTCGAGCGGGAACAATATTATCCTGTACTAGGCTACTAGTGAACGAAAATAAATCGATTTGGCAAAAGTATGAAGTCGGATTGCGAGTGATTCTGCATGACTTCGATATGAGCTATGAACAACGTTAAACAAATTCCTTTTTATCTTGTACTCGGAATTATCAATTGAACCCCCGAGATCACATGACAATTGAGAGTCGTCCCTAGTTCAAGAATTTGTTTAAACGTAGATCAAAGAGCTATCGACCACAGGTCAAACGTGAGGAAAAACCCTAAAGGGGCACATAATAGTCTAAATTGTACTACGGCCGTAATTGATTCAATTAGCCTTGAATTTTAATTCAATTTTGGGTATCAACTTTTCAGAGACTGCATGACTAAATATTTGGACGTTGCCACATTTAATCTTGAGTTTTTCGGGGAGTTGCAAAGTGTCAGAAAAGGAAAATTTGGACCTAGAATTTGGGCCTGTAAGTGGGCTAGCCTAAGACCGGCGGCCTAATAGGCCTTGCACCCATCAAGGTTAGCCCAAAATGAGCCCAAGTTGGCCCATTTCTCTTTCTCTCTTTAGCCCATAGGCCTTCTCTTCTAGAAGCTTGCTTTATGTGGTCTTCAATGGCTTGTTTTACTTGGTTGTCATTGAGTCTTGGAGAGCAAGTGGGCAAGCTTCTTGGGCAAGTCTTGGTAACTCATTCTCTCTCCTCACTCTTCCCTAGTTGCCGCCCCTCACCCTTAGCTCACTCTCTCTCTCTTTTCTCTTCCATTTTTTCCCTCATTTCCTTCAACATTTTCCCCTGCCCCTTGTTGTTTGTTGCTGCCGCCACCCCTGCTGTTGTTTGCTGGAGCTACTGCCACTGTTCACCATGTAGCTGCTGTCGTTCCTAGCTTAGCTGCCACCCGCCGGCCGCCGCATGTCCCCGCTGGCCACCCGTCCCAGCGCCAAAGGTAGCCACTACTATTTTCCACGAAAAACAGCCTCCAGCATTGTTTCACTGGAAAACGGCTGCTGTACGTCGTCCGTTGCCATCCTCGAGCTAACCCCGCGTAGCCCTCGCCCTCGCCCTCGTCGTCGCTCCGGCATCGCTAGAATCTTAGAGTCTGTAAATTGATTTTTTAATTCCTTAGTTAGAGGTTAATCTTGCTTTAGGATTAGTTTAATTAGTCTAAGTGTGATTAGTGATTAATGAGCATGGATTATGTACCTTGATTATGCTTGTGTGAGGTTAGGATAAGCTAATTGTGACTTAATTGTGTTTAGTTGTTAATTAATTGAATTTGTGATTGATTAACATTATTTTATTATACTAAACTTGCGTAAGGTGGATTAAATTGGCTAATGAAGGTTTAGTCTTAATTAATTATGATTAATTATTTATGGGAATAATTAATTATAATTATATTATTTTATGGAAATTATTTAATTATGAAATATTATATTATTTTATGGAAATTAATTAATTAATTATATTATTTTTTAATTTCGAATTATTGCCTATTTATGAATATTAATTATTTTTGGGAAAAATAATCAATTTTGATTATTTATTGGAAATTGATTTAATTTAGTAATTTTGTGGGAAAATTACTATGGCCTATTTTCTAAAGTCAATAGTATTTATATACTATATTATTAAGTGACTTTGGTTTATTAAAGAAGGGTTTTATGAAATGGAATTGATTGGGTTGGATGATTTATGGGATAATTATCAGTATTTTATCGGGATTTAGTGATGTATCAGAATGGTGAATTGTAATATTATGCTTTATAATTGAGTATCTTTGGAGATAATGTTATTTTACGCTTGGGTCGTGATGATTGATTATTGATGTTAATAGACTATCATATTGCGACTTGAATTGCTGCAGTATGGCTGTGTGTGGAATAGTTGGGCTTTTGCAAGTTTGCGTGGCCATCGATTATTATTGTATCGCATTATACATGTATTAACTACAATATCTATTGCGTGAGTGTGAACCATGATTGCATTGACGACAGAGAAAAGAAAGACTGAATTAGTTGATGGTTGTGTTGCATGGTCACATTAAAGGGAAAACCCGACGTTACCGAAAGATCACCAACCCTTGGGGTTGTGCCGTGGCATTTTGGCCACCAGATAGTAATCAGTTGTTGAGTCACGGTAGAGGCCGGACCAATGCTCCTTCGGGAATGCCGTCTGGGGGGAGGCCCATGACGTAGCCATGCCCATGCGGAGGACAATACCTAGTTTTGGACCAGTAGACTGCCAACCATAAGGTTGTGCCATGGCTTAGAGGGTCGTAATAATCGAAGCACGTGTAGGTACTAAGGCATGAGAAAGTTCTTTGAAGTGCTCTGATTATGTGTATGTCTATTGAGACTATCATGGCTTGAATGGTATTCTTTTTGTAGGGTATGTAAGCCAAGGCAAGGTGAGATCGCTTGTGTTTGTGTTTGATGGCTATGAATTGTATCGTGATAATATTTCTCTGATATACTGATAGATAAGGCAAAGCGAATGTCATTTTACAATTGATCTTTTATTGATACTAGGTTGCATGATTAGACCAAACTCAAGGCGAGCGAATTTCATAATTGAGGCTTAGGATTTTGACTTATTAAGTTTATCTCACCCTGTCGTGGTTAACATTTTCAGGACCTTAGTATGACACATTACCCGGTGGGGTTCAGTGTCCTAATTGACATGAGTACCTCTGTCATTACGCGGTTCATCTCGGGTCGCAATTTTGTGTATGAGCAGCACGTGAAGATAGTCTGGTTTGATACGTGCCACACGTCTTCAAGGCGTGGTTCGTCAGGCAGGGGGATATGGTGTATGGACCCCCGAGAGGTTACGACGGGCCTGCACCGCACGTGATCCAGGTTAGGAGATATGAGATCCAATGGACCTTGATCCCCCTGATGGCACAATCACGGACCCTTCTGAGTCTGACCCTTCTAAGGCCAGTGATTAGGCATTTGTAGCCTAGTCTCTTTTTGACTAACCCTCTCCTCTTTTTTGTTGTGATAGGTTAATCAGGCCGATCCCTTTTTGCGTTGGCCTTGGAATGTCGCCTAAAGTAAGGCTTGTTTATATACTGTTTTCCCAAGCTAACTTTACAGATAAATAAAAATAGTGCTGCAATTGTTCTACTGTTGCATTCCTTCTTCTATCCGTGTTTGTTGTTGGCTAGGCATTTTGATTTTGCTTCCACATGTGCTTGATGATAAGACAAAATGAGCTGGTTGATGACTAAACCTAGGACATCACATGTTTCAGACCTCAAGTGAATTGGGGTTGTTATGAGCTTGAGGGTCAGGGCGTAACAACCCCATCGATTTTGGTATCAGAGCCGGGTTAACATATGGAGTGATAACGTGCGATGGGTCTTGGGGATAGTTAGTAGGAATGATGTTTCTTTTGCTTGCCTATGATTGTTGGTAGAACTATGTTTATTATAGGGTTGTCTCAGTTTTCAATTCTGTGTTGGGAATTGGAAAGCATGTTAGGAGAATTTTGCATTATGAGCAATCTGGATAAGAGTACCCCCGAGTTGAGAACTCCTGGGCAGAGGGCCTTGATAAGGAGGACAGCGCAAGTCTCAACTAGTGTAAGGGAAAAGACATCGGAAGTTCCATGGATGGATGGGATCATGCACGTCCTTAACGCCCTGACCGGACAACAGCCTCAGACTCAAGCTATTGTCGCTGCTGCCGTGGTTGCTATTGCTGTTGTTCCTGTTGATGCTCCTGTAGCTAGGCTTGGGATTGGCAACCAGCCTATGCATCAGTTAGTGAAGCAATTCATGAAGTTGAAGTCGCCCAAGTTTATTGGGGCATGCAATCTTGAGGTAGTGACCCATTAAATGAGGAGTTGGAAAAGACATTCACTTTGCTACAGTGCACGGAGGAGAAAAAGGTAATATTGGCTATTTACCAATTGCAGGGTAATGCCGATACATAGTGAGAAGCTATCCAAGGGAGGGTATTTCTCGAAGGTACAGCCTTGGTGTGGGGTACCTTCATGGAGGCTTTCCAGGCAAGTACTTCTTGGACTACGCAAGAGAAAAGAAGATGGCGGAGTTCCAAAGACAACGTTAGAATTTGATGACAGTGGATCAATACAAGGCCAAATTTGCAGAGTTGTCTAAGTACGCGCCGAGGCCGGTCGAGAATTCAGTGGATAAAAACAGAAGATTTCGGGATGGACTAAAGATGGAAATCAAGGACCATCCTGTGTCCCTGAATTTGAAGGACTATGTGAGTTATATGAAGAGCTCAGATGACTAAGAAACACTTGGCGAAGAGGGCAGCCACATTTGGATCACGGTTTGTGCCTAACAAAGATAATCGTTGATTTGGGAAAAAGCCAATGACTAGAGGAAGGTATCTTCTCCCGCCCAATAGGAGGAATGACGTGGGAAAGCCGGCATTGAGTTCATTTGGAGTGTGCTAAAATTGTGGAAAAAGGCATGGGAACGCCCTGTGTCCCTCTCGGACGGGAGCTTGTTTTGGTGCAGTCAGATAGGCCATCGAGTGAGGGATTATCCACGTAGAACTATGATGCCATCCGCGCCATGACCGTCAGCAAGACCACCAATAGGGAGCTCTCTGCAGAACAATCTGAACAAACCCTGGGCACAAGGAAGGGTTTACGCTATTACAAGGAAGGAGGTGGAGGATGCGCCTACCATGATTACAAGTACAGTATCTTTGCATGGCCATGCTACTTATGTGTTGTTTGATCCAGGAGCCTTGCACTCCTTTATTGTTGAACGATTTGTGGAATTAGTGGGGTTAAAATCGGAACCGTTGGAAATGATTTTCGTTATTTCTAATCCTTTAAAAAATTCGGTATTGTTTGCGATAGGTTGTTCTAGTTGCAAGTTAATTATAGACGGTCAGGAGGGAAAAGTAGATTTGATTGTTTTAGCAATGTATGACTTTAATGTCATCATTAGGATGGATTAGCTGACCAAACAAGGAGCCACAATGGATTGTCGGGAGAAGAGAATCCAGTTTAACCCAATTGGGGTTAGTAGCTTCAAGTTTGTCGGGAGTTGAGGAGGACCTTCGATCCCTTTGATTTCTTCGTCGGAAGTGACTAAGTTGTTGGGGTCAGGATTCTGAGGTTATTTAGTGTCAGTAAGCGATACGTTGACGGAAAGACCAAACATGGAAGACATCACTATAGTACGAACTATTCTGATATTTTTCCAAAGGAATTACCGGGATTACCCCCAATAAGAGTGATGGAGTTTGTGATTGAGTTGGCCCTTGGGACGAAGCCAATCTCTAAAGCACCTTACAGAATGGAGTTGTTAGAATTAAAGGAATTGAAGGTGTAGATGCAGGAGTTGTCGAACAAGAGTTTTATTCAACCAAGTGCATCATCTTGGGGAGTGCCAATTCTATTCATTAGGAAAAAGGATGGGTTATTGCGATTGTGCATTGACTATCAGTAGCGTAATTAGGTAATGATTAAGAATAAGTATCCATTGCCAAGAATTGACGATTTGTTTGACCAACTTCAAGGAGCTTCGATATTTTCCAAGATAGACTTAAGGATAGGCTATCACCAATTGAGGATAAAAAAGGAGGATATACCAAAGACGGCTTTTCGTATGCGCTATGGTCATTATGAGTTAACCGTGATGCCGTTTGGTTTGATGAATACCCCTGCTACGTTCATGGATTTAATGAACCGAGTATTCACAGAATATTTGGGTCGGTTCGTGATTGTATTTATCAACAATATTTTGGTATATTCGAAGAGTCCAGACGAGCATGAACAGTATTTGAGGACTGTGCTGCCTTACGAGATCACAAGTTGTATACGAAGTTTAGTAAGTGTGAATTTTGGTTGGCTCGAAAGAATTTCAGTAGACCCAACCAAGATCGAAACGGTCACAGATTGGCTGAGATTGATTGCGGTAACTGAGGTTCATAGTTTTCTAGGATTTGCTAGTTATTATAGACAATTTGTGGAAGGATTCTCTACGATAGCTATGCCATTAACACATTTGCTAAAGAAGGACAAGAAGTACGAATGGACAAACAAGTGCAAGCATAGTTTCTAAGAGCTTAAGCATAAGCTAACTACCACACCGGTTTTGATGATTTTGTTTGGCCCTAGAGGATATGAGATTTACAACGATGTGTTGTACAAGGCACTCGGTTGCATTCTGATGCAATATGGCAAGGTAATAGCATATGCATACAGACAATTGAGACCTCATGAGCCGAATTACCCAATGCATGATTTAGAGTTGGCGGCAATTATATTCGCGTTAAAGATATGGAGGCATTGTCATTGTGGGGAAAAGTTTCAGATTTTTACGGACCATCAAAGCTTGAAATATCTGTTCTCCCAAAAGGAATTGAACATGAGGCAACGTAGATGGATGGAACTTCTCAAGGACTATAACTGTGGCATTCTGTACCATCTAGGTAAAGCTAACAAGGTAGCAGATGCATTGAGTCGCAAGTCATCGGTTGCTTACATGTTGGTTTAAGAATGGATCCAGTTGGAAGGAATCCGAGATTCAAAATTCAGGTTTAAGGTAAACCATCTTTTTAGTTTAATGGCTACCTTGAGGATTGAACCCGAAATGCAAGCCAAGATTAAAGCAATGCAATCTTCGGACTTTGCGACCCAAAATATTTTGCAACTAGACACGGTAAAGAGGAAGTCAATTTTTTAGGTGTTCGAGGATGGGACCTTGAAATTTTGTGGATGATTATGTGTGCTGAGCTTAATGAGGTACTATTATTGGAAGCTCATCGCAGTGATTATAGTGTGCACCCAGGCAATACGAAGATGTATGAAAATTTGCGACAATATTACTAGTGGAATGGCATGAAACTGGATATCGCCAAGCATGTGGCTAAGTATTTGACCTGTCAGCAAGTAAAAGTGCATCATTGTAAGCTGAGTGGATTGCTGCAACCCCTTGAGATTCTTGAATGGAAGTGGGAACACATTACAATGGATTTTGTAATGGGATTATTGAGGATTTAACGTGGCAATGACTCGATTTGGGTTGTAGTGGACCGGTTGACAAAGTCAGCACACTTTATTGCCGTACGCAAGGACTTCGCCTTGGAAAGGTATGTAGAATTGTACATGCGGCAAATTATTCACTTTCATTGGGTACCAATGATGATCACGTCTGATCGAGACCCCAAGTTCACAACTGCATTTTCGAAAAGCTTACAGACGGCTATAGGGACAAAACTGCAGTTTAGTACGGCCTATCATCCTCAGACAGATGGTTAGTTAGAGAGAACGATTCAGACTTTGGAGGATATGCTACGAGCTTGTGTGTTGGATTTTTAAGAGAGTTGGGAGGAACAACTTCACCTTGTCGAGTTTGCTTACAATAACAGCTATCAACAGAGTATCAAAATGGCACCGTTCAAGGCATTGTACAGCAAGCCTTGCAGAACTTTAGTTTGTTGGGATGAAGTCGGCGAGCGGAAAATTATAGGCCTAGAGTTGGTGCAACAATCTCTAAACGCCGTCAAGATAATTCGGGAAAGGTTAAAGACAATCCAAACCAGACAGAAAAGCTATGCGGATAAGTGATATAGGCCATTGGAGTTTCAAGTGGGTGACCATGTGTTCCTCAAGGTATCACCGATGCAAGGTACTTTGCGGTTTGGTAAGAAGGGAAAACTGAGTCCAAGGTATGTTGGACCTTTTGAGATTTTGGAGAGAATTGGAATTTTGGCCTATCATCTTGTGTTACCACCTTGACTCGTGCAAGTGCATGATGTATTCACGTGTCGATGCTGAGAAAGTATGAGCCTAACCCGACCCACGTATTGAATTTTGAAGAGATAGATGTGGAGGATAGGTTGTCGTACATGGAGAGACCAATTTGGATAGTGGATTGAAGAGAACAAGTGCTTTGGAACAAAACGATCTCATTGGTCAAAGTTATTTGGCAACACCATGGCACGGAGGGAGCCACGTGGGAAAGCAAGGAACTAATGAGGCACCAGCACCCCTATCTTTTTGAGGAGTCGAGTAGTAGTTCAAATTTTGAGAATGAAATTTTTGTAAGAGGGGAAGAGTTGTGATGTCCTGAAATTTGACCCTATTTTGGGATTATATAAAATGGCAATATTGATCAAATGTCCTATTAGTACAAATACTCTGAACTAATCATTTGTGAGATAACGAACTTTTTGGAAATGCCATTAGGGAACAACACACGTATGACCAGCAGTTTCAATCAGGAACGAATCATTTAACCATAAGGACTCGAGCGGGAACAATACTATCCTATACTAGGCTATTAGTGAATGGAAATAAATCGATTCAGTAGAAGTACGAAGTCAGATTGTAGGTGATTCCGCACGACTTCGATACGAGTTACGAACGATGTTAAACCGATTGAGGGTCATCCCCAATTCGAGAATTTGCTTAAATGTGGATCGAATACTTATCGACCTTAGGTTAAACATGAGGAAAAACCCTAAAGGGGCACTCGATAGTATAAACTGTACTACGGTCGTAATTGATTCAATTTAGCCCCGAATTTTAATCCAATTATAGGTATCAACTTTTTAGAGACTTCATGACTAAATATTTGGACGTTGCCGCATTTATTCTCGAGTTTTCCGGGGAGTTGCAAAGTGTTGCAAAAGGAAAATTTGGACCGAGAATTTGGGCCCATAAGTGGGCCAGCCCAAGACCAACGGCCCAATGGGCCTTACGCCCATCAAGGTCAGCCTAAGGTGGGCCCAAGCTGGCCATTTCCCTTTTTCTCTTCAGCCCATGGGCCTTCTTTTCTAGAAGCTTGCTTTGTGTGGTTTTCATTGGCTTGTTTTACTTGGTTGTCATTGAGTCTCGAAGAGCAAGTGGGCAAGCATCTTGGGCAAGTCTTGGTAGCTCATTCTCTCTCCTCACTCCTCCCTAGCTGCCGCCCCTCACTCTCAGCTCACTCTCTCTTTTCTCTTCCCTTTTTCCCTCATTTCCTTCAACATTTTCCCCCGTCCCTTGCTGTTTGTTGCGGCCGCTGCCCCTGCTGCAGTCCGCTAAAGCTACTGCCATCGTCCACCATGTAGCTGTTGCTGTTCGGAGCCCAACAGCCACCCGTCAGTTGCTGCCGCCCCTGCTGCAGTCCGCTGAACCTACTGCCATTGTCCACCATGTAGCTGCTACTGTTTGGAGCCCAACCGCCACTCGTCAGCCGCCGCCTATCACCACCGGCCACCTGTCCTAGCGTTGAAGGGAACCGCTGTTGTTTTCCACAAAAAATAGCCTCCAGCACTATTTCACTAGAAAACGGTCGTCGTTCGTCATCTATTGCTATCCCCGAGCTAGCCCCGCATAGCCCTCGCCCTCGCCTTCGTCGTCGCTTCGGTGTCGCCGGAATCTTTTGAGTCTGTAAATTGATTTCCTTATTCCTTAGTTAGGGGTTAATCTTGTTTTAGGATGAGTTTAATTAGTCTAAGTGTGATTAGTGATTAATGAGTATGGATTATGTACCTTGATTATGCTTGAGTAAGGTTAGGATAAGCTAATTGAGACTAATTAATTGGGTTTGTGATTGATTAACATTATTTTATTATACTAAACTTGCTTTAAGGTGGATTAAATTCGCTAAATTAATTATGATTAATTATTTATGGAAATAATTAATTATAATTAATTAGTTTATGGAAATTATTTAATTATGAAATATTATATTATTTTGTGGAAATTAATTAATTAATTATATTATTTATTAATTTCGAATTATTGCCTATTTATGAATATTAATTATTTTTGGGGAAACTAATTAATTATGATATTTATTAGAAATTGATTTAATTTAGTAATTTTGTGAGAAGATTACTATAGTCTATTTTCTAAAGTCAATAGTATTTATATTATATATTATTAAGTGACTTTGGTTTATTAAAGAAGGGTTTTATGAAATGGAATTAATTGGGTTGGATGATTTATGGGATAATTATAAGTATTTTATGGGGATTTAGTGGTTTATCGGAATGGTGAATTGTAATATTATATGCTTTATAATTGAGTATCTTTGGAGATAATGTTAGTTTACCCTTGGGTTATGACGATTGATTATTGATGTTAATCGATTGTTGTATTGCGACTTGAATCATTGTTGTATGGCTGTGTCTGGAATAGTTGGGTTTTTGTAAGTTTGTGTGGCCATCGGTTATTATTGCATTACATTATACGTGTGTTAACTGCAATAGTCTATCGTGTGAGTATGAACCATGATTGCGTTGACGACAAAGAAAAGAAAGAATGAATTGGTTGATGGTTGTACTGCATGGTCACATTAAAGGGAAAACCTGGCGCTGCCGGAAGATCGCCAACCCTTGAAGGTGTGCCGTGGCCTTTTGGTTGCCTAATAGTGGTCAGTTGCTGAGTCGCAGTAGAGGTCGGACCAATGCTCCTTCGGGAATGCTATTTGGGGAAAGCCCATAATATAGCCATGTCCATAGGGGGGACGATGCCTAGTTTTGGACCAGTAGACTGCCAAGTATAAGGTTGTGTCGTGGCCCAGGGGGTTGTAATAAATGGAGCATGTGTGGGTACTAAGGCATGAGAAGTTCTTTGAAGTGCTCTCATTATGTGTATGTCTATTGAGACTGTCATGGCTTGAATAGTATTCTTTTTGTAGGGTACGTGTGCCAAGGCAATGTGAGATTGCCTGTGTTTGTGTCTGATGGCTGTGAATTGTATTGTGGTAGTGTTTCTCTGATATGCTGATAGATAAGGCAAGGAGAATGTCATTTTGCAATTGATCTATTTTCGATACTAGGTTGCATGATTAGATTACACTCAAGGCGAGCATAGTTCCTAACTGAGGCTTAGGATTTTAACTTACTGGGTTTGTCTCACCCCATTATGGTTAACATTTTCAGGACCTTAGTATGACACCTTACTCGGTGAGGCTCGGTGTCCCAATTGACATGAGTGCCTTTGTCACTACACGGCTCGTCCCGGGTGGCAATTTTGTGTATGAGCAGCACGTGATGATAGTTTGGGATGATGAGAGGGAGAGGGATTATTACATGCCACACGTCTTCAAGGCATAGTACGTTAGGCAAAATGATATGGTGTATGGACCCCTGAGAAATTACGACAAGCCTGCACTGCACGTGGGGCCAGGTGAGGAGATATAGGATTCAATGGACCTCAATCCCCCTGATGGCACAATCATGGACCCTTCTACGGGCGAGTCTAACCCTTCTAAGGCCAGTGATTAAGCATCTATAGCTTAGTCTCTTTTTGACCGACCCTCTCCTCTTTTTTGTTGTGATAGGTTAGCTAGGTCGGTCCCTTTTTGTGTTGGCCTTGGAAGGTCGCCTGAAGCAAGGCTTGTTATATACTGTTTTCCCTAGGCTAACCTTGAAGATAAATAAAAGTAGTGATGCTATACTTTTGCATTCCTTCTTCTATCCTTGTTTGTTGTTGGCTAGGTATTTTGATTTTGCTTTCACATGTGCTTAATGATAAGATAAAATGAACTGATCGGCGATAGAACTTGGGACGTTGCATGTTTCAGACCTCAAGTGAATTGGGGTTGTTGTGAGCTCGAGGGTCAGGGTGTGACACACTTCTCTCTCTCTCTCTCTCTGCTCGCTTTCCCTCTTACCCGGGTGTTCCTCTCCTTTTGCCCGTCTACTCATTCCTTCTCTTCTTCTCCTTCTCCCATCTTGCTTGGTGATTTGTTGTTTCTGGTTCGAGCTAAGTTGATCAAACCAGCTACTATAGCTGCCTTTCATAGAGCCGGAGTTGCCCCACGCCTCTCGTCCGCTCGCCTTGGCTGCTCATCCTCGTGAGTCCTGCCCGTGTCGCTATTCTGTTTGTCTGTCTCTCTAAGTTTTCTCTCTTGATTTCTCTCCTTTTGGTTTCCTCACTAGGACCAACCACAGTCGGCCCTCTCAGCCACTAGCCGCCGTCTCTCCACCCTTGACCCACCATTGCACCCACATGCTGAAGCTGTTGGCCGACCATCCATAAGCCATCCTCCACCCATGTAGTGCCCAATTGCCTACGAGCCACCCAACTGTCATCCGTCACCTCATTCTCTATCTCCAGTTTTTTTCTCTTAGGTTCCCTCATCGAATGGGGACCTGCTACCATCATCTGACCATCACACCACCACAGTCAGCCGTCTCCGCTCGTTGTTGTCGTCGTGCCGACCGCCATTATCTGAGACAACTGCGCTCAAAGCTGCTTGCATCGTCTCTGTCACGCCCCGAACCCCGAGCACGCGACAACCCCTTCTCTTGGTCGATTGAAGGCGACGTCCCAGGACTCGTCGGCGACCATTCATTTTAATCTTTCATTATGCGCAAGCGGAAGACGAACCATCCCCAGTCCAACAAACAATCAATCAATCAATCAATCAGGGATAGAGGGATGAACAGTAAGAACAACCATCACTATTCATTTATACAGTTTACTAGATTAACCAACGGAGGATCGTTTTTCCGATTTACAAGCCCGACAACAAGGGCCGATCCTTCCTCTAAGCCAAACCAAAAAGGAACTAGGCTAGGCTAATCCAGCTGTACAAAATGAACCCTCGGGTTCAACACCACGGTCACTCGGACCCATCAGACTCGACTCCGTCAGTCGATCGACCGGAGAAGCAGGGCCAGGGTTCTCCACTACGGGTGCGCCATTCTAGGGGCCTGAAAAATGTTAACCACGACGGGTTGAGATAAAATCTCAGCGAGTTCTTCCCCTAAGCCCCGGTTAGTACACCAACTCAACCTGGGGTATCTCTCCGTAACCACCCCCTCACTCAACCCAACCACAAACAACCAGCAATCAATAATAAAACATCAAGCAGGGTCAACCAACAATCAAAAGTCGGTTCGCATGCAACCTTACCCGGTATGCCATACCCTGCATGTTATAAGTGAGCACAATACACGCAATGCACATGGCCGTTAGATGATGCAGTTCATCAATCACATGCGAGTCGCACCACAAGCGATCTCACCTGGCCATTGCCACACCCTGCACGTTATCAATTCATGCGTGCGTGCCATAAATGATGTGATCATCTCATGCATAATCGGAACCAATGATGCCATGTTTTCTCATGCACTCTCGCATCCACACGTGTTCCGATTATTACTGCCCCACAGGGCTACAACCAAGGCGCAACGGCGCTACGGCGCCCTTCCTCTGCAGAGGCGCAACCGTGCCCTTTCGTGCCCAAAAGACGTCAAGGGATACTCTCCCAAGACCGCATGCCCAACGAACGTCAAGGGATACTCTCCCGAGACCGCATGCCCAACAAACGTCAAGGGATACTCTCCCGAGACCGCATGCCCAATGAACGTCAAGGGATACTCTCCCGAGACCACGGTTTCAACTTAGTGATCATGCAAGCATACCATCACAACCCACTTATTATCTTTGAGCATTAGCCAATGCACACATGCTTGCATATGAAACCTCAAATTGTTTCTCACAAAAGCGGTCCATTTCCGGTGTCTCTCGGACAAACCATTTTCTTTCTTTTGTGAAAATCACACGATTCATGCGAATGTTCATGCCACGACACATCAAATTCACTTCATATGATTAAGGCACATGAAATTATGCACAATTTCAATTCCGGATGAACAGTGCCGTGAACAGTAATCGTGAATAGTAATCGTGAACAGTAATCGTGAACAGTAAATTTCCGAATTTAAATAATTAAATCATTTAATTCATAAATCACATAATTTAATCAATAAATGCAGAAATTAAATAAATCAATCAATTAATACAATTAATCAATTCAATCAAGCAAAGCATGCTTAATTAGCACATAATACATAACTAAGCATAATTAAACAAGATTAAGCTAATCTAATCTTAACCCTTAATCTAACCACCTATCTTAGGGCTAATACACTTAATTAAACATCTTAATCAGCCCTTAGCTCTAATTAACCCAACCCTAAGCAAATTTAGGCACTAAATAGGGTTTAGGAGCTAAACTCACCCGTTAAGCGGGCCGGCGACACGGGCGCGGCGGCGGCGACGAACCCGACACCCGAGGACCTCTACCACGACGATCCAAGGCGGTCCCGGGCTCAACACAGCAGCAACAACTCGGAATCCCCACCGCAACTCTGAAAACTGCACTGCTGGAGGAGGAAGAAGCTGATCGGAGTTGAACGGGCTGCCCGAGCTCGTGAGCGGCGGGCCAGCGACCAACAGCACCTGGGGTCGAGGGGGAACCACTTGTGGCTGGGAGGGGCGATGGTTTAGTCGAAAATGGAGAGAAACGGAAGAAAAGGCGGAGCTGTGCAGGGGGCGACGCTATAGTGACGGACGGAGGACCGGTGACTTCTGGCCGCCGTACGGGTCGGAAGGCAGCTCCGTTCGGCGATCGACCACCGTGAACAGTACGGAATTTCTGTGCTGAACATTTTGATAGGTGGCACGGCCCGAGATTCCACCAGGAAGGCAACGAACAACTCAAATTTCGGTGAGAGGTCCAAAGCAGAAACTGCAGAAATTGCAAGGAGAAGCAAGGGGAAGAGGGCTGCGATTTTGGAGAAGATGAAGAGGAGAGAGAGAGTGAAGTGAAGGCTGAAGGATAAGCCTTATCAAGGCCATCAATGCTTGCCCCACTTGCCAAACAATTGACCTCATCTTCTCTCTTCTTTTTGACTTTTCTTCAAAATATCCAAGGGCATTTTGGTCATTTCCACCTTGCACATTTCCCAATCTGTCCTTGGGCTGAAAATGAAGGGCGGGCCTAGGAAAAAGGCCGGAAAATTAATAGAAATGGGCTCGGGAATTTGTTGGGCTCGAAACGGCTTAAGATTAGACAACGGGCTCGGGAGGGTAAATTGTCGGTTTGGCCCAACGGCTCACTCGTTGTCTCGGTCTTCCACGGTGGCCATCCCACCTTGGGCGTGAGGCCCTCACTGTTCTTGCCCAGCCCACGTCCTCATAGGCTCGGTTCCTCGATCCGAAAATCCCTTTCCCAAAAACTCGGCTCAACCGACACTGTCGACTATCAAGGAAGCATCGTCCAAAAGTCCATCCCGGACGTTCCCGAAAATTCGAAGTCCAATCTTGGATTCTCATGCCATGTTAATTTCGCCCAAATGTCATTTTGGTATAATTCAGACTGACAGGCGGCTTCGAGGATTCACGCGTAACCGACTCGTGCTAAACCACGTTCAAGACTTCTCGACACATGGACGTCCTTGACGGCATGAAATTGCGAAGGATAGATTCTTATTTCAAAGTACACGATTATCAAGGATCGACATAGGGCTGTTCGCGGGTTTGATAATAGTAGACGGAATCACCCGTCGTCCCATTATTTTTGTCCGCAAATCGACTTCTAGTCGTCCCTGAAATCGGCCTGCATGACTACAGGATCGTCCTTACGCAAGTCTCACGGTCAAGTCGTTTTCCTGTCAAATTCTTTAGTCGCACGAGTTCTGTCCTCACTAGCCTTTTCCCTCAAGGTCGCATCTCGGGAGTGATCATTTCCGAGTGAGATCAACCAACAATGCACTGGCGAAATTAACGTTCAGTCCTCTCTCAGAGGGCTCAAATTTCAGGACGTCACAGTCTCCCTCTCTCGGCTTCCTCTTTGCCGAGGCTACTCCTGCGGAGACCCATTTTCGCGCTGCATTGCCTCGACATGTCGGTAATAGCCATGTGTCGCCCTCGCTGCCGACGTGCATCCATGCCGTCGTCATCGCAAATCGATGAGTTAATGTGCTAATCCCTTTATTAGTGTTTTAATCTTGATTAGGGGTAGAATAGTTTAGGACTATTCTAAATTAGGTGATTAGTTATAGTTAATTAAGTTTAATGCTGGTCAATTTCACTAATCTAGCTTAGTGTTAATTTAATATAGTTTAATGATGATTTGTGCTAATTAATTAGTTAATTCTGATTTAGTGATAATTAATTATATTTAATTATTTTAGCAATGATTATTTAGGATTAATAATTTTTTGTGCTAATTAATTATTTTTTGCAATAATTAATTACGATTAATCCATTTTGTGCTAATTAATTATTTTTTTATAATAAATAATTATGATTAAACCTGTTTAATGCTGATTGTTCATAATTAATGGTTAAATTATCGCAATAGAGTGACAAGTGGACAATATGCAGGTTATTGATTGGTTTACATATTGATTTTATGCATGTGCCTTATTGGTTAAAGCATGTATGCCTTGAGAAATAAAATGGTTGAGTAATCTAACAAGCTTGTGTGGACACATTAAAATAAACCCATCACCCAATGGGAGTTTGGGGAGATGATGCTCGAATTATCAGATGTTTTGTGAGAGTTCGAATGTTGAGTCGCAGTTGAGGCTGGAGCGATACTCTATATAGGAATGCCGTCTATAGTGGGAGATCTAGACACCATACCTAATGGGGCGGAATGATGCCCAGTTATGCTTAAAGACTACCAACTTTCGGGTTGTGTTGTGGCCCTATGGATCGTAATAATTGGAACACGCCTGATTGCTTTTACATGAGACGTTATTTATTGTGTTCTAATTATGTGAATATCTATTTGTCTTATATCTGGAACGTGTGAGTTGTATCACATAGGATATGTGCAGCTGTGAGGTAAGATTGCCTGCGAATCGATTGACTATTGGTTACTATTATGATAAATGTACCTGTTAGGTATTCCTGAGGCAAATTGATACCCTAATTGAGACTTAGGGCTTTGACTTACTAAGATTTTATCTCATTTGTCATTATTAACCATTTTTCAAGCCTCTAGGTATTAGGGGTGTCTAAAAAACCCATCCAACCCAACCCGAACATGACCCGAACACGACCCGAACACGAAATAAGTATGGTACATGTTTCAGGTCTTAATATTGTTTGGGTAACAATTATAAACATAAATGGAATACATGTTTTGGGTCAAATTAGGGTCAGAAAAATGTTCCACCCAAACACATTAAAAGCTTCAACCCAAACACACCCACCCAAGCTATCTCCTCTACAATTCCTTCTACTCGTAACTCATCCAGCACGTTTCATCTCACAGGTTCGTCGTCGTCGCCTCTCAAGTCAGCCGCATCAATCTTCCTCCCTCTCCCTTTCTCTCTCTCTCCATCTTCCATATGATTTGCTTCTTTTTCGCAGCCGACGTAGAACTTTAAAGAAAGGAGTATTATATGTCTGCGGAGATGTTCACGATAGGTTGGACAATACCTCGCGGCATCACGTAAGAGCATTTCGAATTCCCTTTGTCATATTTTTTATTGAAAAATTATCTATCTGTAGAGATGTTCATGGACGAGTTAGACGAAGTCTCACGGCGTCATGTAAGAATATTTTGAATTCCCTTTGTCATATTTTTTATTAAAAAATTATCTGTCTGCGGAGATGTTCACGGACGGGTTGGACGAGGCCTCGCAGCGTCACGTAAGAACATTTTGAATTCCCTTTGTCATATTTTTTATTAAAAAATTATCTGTCTGCGGAGATGTTCACGGACGGGTTGGGCGAGGAATTTTTTATTAAAAAATTATCTGTCTGCGGAGATGTTCACGGACGGGTTGGACGAGGCCTCGCAGCGTCACGTAAGAACATTTCGAATTCCCTTTGTCATATTTTTTATTAAAAAATTATCTGTCTGCAGAGATGTTCACAGACGAGTTGGACGAGGCCTCGCGGCATCACGTAAGAGCATTTCGAATTCCTTTTATCATATTTTTTAATAAAAAACCCGACCCGACCCGACCCGACCCGACCCGACCTTTTTTTTTTTTTTTTTTGCTTCATGTTTTATGCATTTCGGGTCGGGTCGGGTAGGGTCAAATGACATGACCCTTATTGTTTGGGTTGGGTCGGGTAACATCAAGACCTGACCCGACCCGACCCGTTGACTCCCCTACTAGGTATGGCTTTCTGCCCTACGCGTTTTGGACTCCCTCTCATTATTGAGTTGCACACAACGGTGTTTATCGTAGTAAGGAGCGAAGCACTCTTCTTAAGGTTTACTATCACTATTTGGGTAGACGAGGGATGGGGTGAATTGGCCCTTCACCCTTATGTGGCCTAGTTTGTTTGGTTCGAAAGCAACCTGTTTGGACCCTATAAAGGACTTGCGGGGTAATGCATCGAGTGGATGCCCTTGACTATTGACCTTTTGAATTGACCAAACCTCAACCCCTTTAAGATGAAGTAGATTGAGCCCTTGCCCTTTTCATCTTTTTGATGGCAATCAGAACATTACCTAGCTATAGGGTTGTACATGTACCTATTCCCTAGGGTTAATCTGATATATATATATATATATATGATGACAGTCAGAACATTGCCTAGTTGCAGGGTTGTACATGTACCTATTCCCTAGGTTAATTTGATATATATATAACGATGTCACTTTTGTGTTGTTTGTCTTTCTCACTGTCCCTGTTATTGTTGTTTGATCGGGTGTTTAAATGTTTCATTTTTACATGCACCTAATTAAAAGATAAAAAGAATGGTCAACGAAGTGTCTTGGGATGTCGCACTCCTTTGACCACAATAAATAGGGGTTGTCGCGTACCCTACAGTTCGGGCGTGACGGTGTATGAATCTGTTGTGCTGTCTAAATGATGAAGGGAATAAAGATACAACCAATAAATTAAAACTACATGATCTATCTTTTTCAACTCTAAAACTGCAATCTCTTTATTTTTTCCACAAGTTAAAAAAGATTAGAAATGCCATATAATCCTAAAAAGTAGTAACGTATGCACAACAAAATGTTATTACAAAACCAAATCATCTCTCGTCTATGAATAATCCAAGTAATTAAATTCATTTGCAAATCCCATGTCGAACGATAGTCATTAATCTGACACCTTTTTAAATTTATGCTTCTTCCTTCTCCAATATTTGCAGACTAATCCCACATTCAAATCACCATAAATGAATGTATAGTTGGAATTCTACATGAATTTTCCATTGCAAGCGATTTGTACAGCTTGCATCACAGCAAGATTCTCAAAATGAAATTGCCAATTAAAAACCTTCTTTTCATATTAGTGTGAATTTACGTAGATATTGATACAAATATAGATGTGAAGAAAAAAAATTACAATTATAGATATTTTAATTAATAAATTACTACATTTTCCCAAACTATATCTGTCACCCTAATGCTTGAATAGGTATCCAATACTCAGTACTTATGAATTTTCCATGGCAAGCAATTGGTATAGCTAATATCATAGCAAAAGATTCTTTAAAATGAAAATGCCAATTGAAAAGCTTCTTTCCATAAATTAGTGTGCACTTAAAGATGTGGATACACATATAGATGTCGAGAAAAAATAACAAATATAGGTTTTTTAATAAATTAATTACCACATTTTCCCATATATGTAAGTGGCCTTTATATTTGTCATCCCAATGCTTGAATTGGTATCCAGTCCTCAATCCTCACAAATGTTTCTTTGTTCTTTCTTACCAAATGAAGCATCTTAACCCTCCTTAAATTGCTTTCTCCACCGTTCTCCACTGCATTCATATTCAAAAACAAAAACACAAAGTTTACAAATATGGACTTGTCAATCAAACTTTTAGTAGTATTCATAATGATTCTTTCCTTCCTACAAGCCATCTCTGGTGAGAAGAAAACTGAAGTCCAAATCGTTAATAACTTACCAGGAGATCCGCTGCTTACTGTTCATTGTAAATCTAAAGATGACGATCTCGGCATTCATGAGATCCCAGGTGGTGCTAAGTGGGGATTTTCATTCAAACCCAACATTTGGGGTACCACACTATTCTTCTGCAGCTTTCAGTGGCCTGGTGCATTTTACTATTTCGATATATATGACGACCACAGAGATCATCAACGATGCCGCTTTTGTATTTGGAATATAAAACCTACTGGCCCATGTTTATACAACAGGCTTTGTGAAATATGGAACCCTAAAATTTACGCCATGAGAGAAACTTGTGCTACAACGGTTTTAATAATTCGACATCTGATTATGGTTAAGTTTATATCGTAAGCTCCCGTTTGGATGGAATAAAGATCGTTGTGTATGTTTTTTCACGGTGTTGATGTGTGAAGATGTCCTTTTGTGCCTTCACCTGCATATGCAAGTGTAATAAAATTCGATCGCATAATTCCGTCCTTTTTACAAGGGGGAGAGATTTGTCGAAGAAGATGGAGAAGAAGAATAAAAGGTAATAGCAAGTACAAAGTGGAGAAAAATAGTTGACAAAAAACATAAGGGAGTGGGCATGAAACACAAATGCCAAGCGAAGCAAGCTTCTCTCCCTCGGGAAGCAATCAATTCGAGAATTGACCAGCTTAGTTCTCAATTCCAATATTTTGGAATCAGGAATCATAAAGTCATTTCCCAATTTTAGGCCGGTAATCAATCTACCTAGGAATCGATTACCCCTTTGCGAGGCCTACTACGTCCAAAAATGGTCCAAGGTTTCTAAAGATAAAAACAAAAGAATGCGTGAATGCGTTAAATTAATTAAAATTTTGTTTTAGTTTAAATAGTATTTATCCACATATTGAAATGGATGGTTATATAGTAAAGTGAAAAAGCGGGCCTTATAGAACACATGCATTCGAGAAGGTACTGTTCGCGAAAAGTGAGGTGGTTTTGTGTAGGCTGAAATGGCCGGTGATCTATTGAAGTGGAAGAAGTGGGCAACTACAAATTATCGTACCGATCGAAAATTTGTCCAGCATCGAAGGAGTTACCAAGTCCTCCGTATCTTTTTTTTTTTTTTTTTTTTTTTTTTTTTGTGACCCAGGGAACCCCGCACCCCGCCGACAGCCGGGGGAGTAAACCCTGGGGCCACACGTGCTAGCCACCACACACGTGAAACCAGTTAAGTCACTCTATGACGAAGCTGGGATTCGAACTCTCGACCTTTTGCGAGAGGAAGAGAGCGCAAACCAGCAACGCCACCCAAGTGGGTGGTAAGTCCTCCGTATCTTACTCATTCACCATAACGAGAGAAAAAAAGACAACAATTTTCTATTTGATTATAATAACATATAAAGGAAAAAAGAAGGAAAAAATAGTTCAAATCTAATTTGTGTTGGGGTTTCATGAATCATGTATAGGCAATTTAATATAAACGCAGCGGAAACAAAATGAAATATATGAATACATGTATCTCCAAAGGCGTTGTTCGTGCATTTCAATAAAAAATCTGAATATAAAAGGGAGTTAAACGAATTACCTCTCGAAGCGCGCTTTAAACGAATTGGTCCAAATGTTCTTCAGTTCGAGCCCTACAAACGTCAGACCTCCAGTTCAGACACACCACCAATGGACGTCGAACGAAGAGAGAACTTGCGGATAATCACTACTATGATTGTGCTAGCAACTTCATGGAGATAATCCTTTGTATCATTGATATTTTTAGCCACAGCCCAAATGAGAGAAAATCCTTTCTTCTCTTTTTCGTTTGCGTACGTACGCACACAAAAACGCAGACTCACGTTTCTTATATAAGAACCATTCCACGTGTGATTATGATCGGCAATGGTTGCCGATCGTGGGAAACCATCCCACGATCCCACGGCCAGCAACCGTTGCTGGTCATGGGTCATGCATGATCCCACGACCAGCAACCGTCGCTGGTCGTGGGTTCATGCATGAAGATCATGCATGATGGCTAGCAATCGGTTGCTGACCATCATGCCCCACATTTTCTTTTCTTTTTTAAACAAAAATCAAAACGTGCACATGATGTGCGTCGCACACGGTCAGCATCAATTGCTAACCGTGTGCATAATATAAATAATTAATATAGATAATCAATTCTCAAAAATAAAAAGAACATAATCTTTGTGTGAGCATTTTGGGTATATTAACATATATCCACTTTGGGCATACGTGTCCATCATATGCACGTATGCTCGTGACTATAATACTAATTAAACTAAATCACATCTAATTTAATTTCATGTCGACTCAATGCGACTGTAGTAATTGCAAACACATTTGCAAAATTATATCTCTCTTGTTCCACGTTATCCTAATTGGTTATGATGTGTGACATCCCTAGGTTCATCATTAAACTGGTAGTAAGACTTGTACTAACACATTAGTACTCCCAAAAGAATTAATTGTCCCGATTAATCTTTGGGTCATACAAGCCATGATTGATATCTAGTAATATATCATGGCTACCCAGATAGTGTGAATGCTTTAAGAACATAATGAACCCGTCAGTTTTGGCTACAGTGTATGTCACGCCCCGAACCCCGAGCACGCGACAACCCCTTCTCTTGGTCGATTGAAGGCGACGTCCCAGGACTCGTCGACGACCATTCATTTAATCTTTCGTTATGCGCAAGCGGAAGACGAACCATCCCCAGTCCAACAAACAATCAATCAATCAGGGATAGAGGGATGAACAGTAAGAACAACCATCGCTACTCATTTATACAGTTTACTAGATTAACCAACGGAGGATCGTTTTCCGATTTACAAGCCCGACAACAGGGGCCGATCCATCCTCTAAGCCAAACCAAAAAGGAACTAGGCTAGGCTAATCCAGCTGTACAAAATGAACCCTCGGGTTCAACACCACGGTCACTCGGACCCATCGGACTCGACTCCGTCAGGTTGATCACTGGTGGAGTGGGGGCAGGATTCTCCATTGTGGGTGCGCCATTCTAAAGGCCTGAAAAATGTTAACCACGACGGGTTGAGATAAAATCTCAGCGAGTTCTTCCCCTAAGCCCCGGTTAGTACACCAACTCAACCCGGGGTATCTCTCCAGAATCACCCCTCACTCAACCCAACCACAAACAACCAGCAATCAACAATAAAACATCAAGCAGGGTCAACCAACAATCAAAAGTCGGTTCGCATGCAACCTTACCCGGTATGCCATACCCTGCACGTTATAAGTCAACACAATACACGCAATGCACATGGCCGTTAGATGATGCAGTTCATCAATCACATGCGAGTCGCGTTACAAGCGATCTCACCTGGCCATTGCCACACCTGCATGTTATCAATTCATGCGTGCGTGCCATAAATGATGTGATCATCTCATGCATAATCGGAGCCAATAATGCCATGTTTTCTCATGCACTCTCGCATCCACACGTGTTCCGATTATTACTGCCCCACAGGACTACAACCAAGGCGCAACGGCGCTACGGCGCCCTTCCTCCGCAGAGGTGCAACCGTGCCCTTCCGTGCCCAAAAGACATCAAGGGATACTCTCCCGAGACCGCATGCCCAATGAACGTCAAGGGATACTCTCCCGAGACCGCATGCCCAACAAACGTCAAGGGATACTCTCCCGAGACCGCATGCCCAATGAACGTCAAGGGATACTCTCCCGAGACGGCATGCCCACAGAACGTCAAGGGATACTCTCCCGAGACGGCAGTTTCAACTTAGTGATCGTGCAAGCATACCATCACAACCCACTTATTATCTTTGAGCATTAGCCAATGCACACATGCTTGCATATGAAACCTCAAATCGTTTCTCACAAAAGCGGTCCATTTCCGGTGTCTCTCGGACAAACCATTTCTCCCACCTTTCTCATAAAAGCGGTTCATTTCCGGTGTCCCTCGGACAAACCATTTTCTTTCTTTTGTGAAAATCACACGATTCATGCGAATGTTCATGCCACGACACATCAAATTCACTTCATATGATCAAGGCACATGAAATTATGCACAATTTCAATTTCGGATGAACAGTGCCGTGAACAGTGCACGTGAACAGTAAATTTCCGAATTTAAATAATTAAATCATTTAATTCATAAATCACATAATTTAATCAATAAATGCAGAAATTAAATAAATCAATCAATTAATACAATTAATCAATTTAATCAAGCAAAGCATGCTTAATTAGCACATAACACATAATTAAGCATAATTAAACAAGATTAAGCTAATCTAATCTTAACCCTTAATCTAACCACCTATCTTAGGGCTAATGCACTTAATTAAACATCTTAATCAGCCCTTAGCACTAATTAACCCAACCCAAAGCAAGTTTAGGCACTAAATAGGGATTAGGAGCTAAACTCACCCATTAAGCGGGCCGACGACACGGCCGCGGCGGCGGCGACGAACCCGACACCCGGGGACTTCTCCCACGACACTCCAAGGCGGTCCGGGGCTCAGCACAGCAGCAACAAACTCGGATTCCCCACTGAACTTCAGAAAACAGCACTGCAGGAGGAGGACAGGGGCTGACCGGAGGAAAACGGCTTGGCCGGAGCTCCGGCGAGCGACGAGCAGGCAACAGGCGGCACCTAGGGGTCGAGGGGGAGTTGTGTGCGGCTGGTATGGGCATTGGGTAGGCTAAAAATGGAGAGAAACGGAAGAAAAGCCGAAGCTGCACAGGAGGCGCTGCACAGTGACGGACGGAGGACCGCCGACTTCAGGCCGCCGTACGGTACGAACGGCGACTGGTTCCGGCGATCAGCCGACATAGATGGTACGGATTTCCTGTGCTGATCAGTTTGATAGGTGGATCGGCCCGAGATTCCACCAGGAAGGCAACGAACAACTCCAATTTCGGTGAGAGGTCCAAAGCAGAAACTGCAGAAAATGCAAGGAGAAGCAAGGGGAAGCAAGGGGAAGGGGGCTGCGATTTTCTGGGCTGAAGAGAGGAGAGAGAGAGTGAAGTGAGAGCTTCTAGAAGACCCCTTCAATGCCATTAAATGGCTTGCTTCAACCCCCAAACAAATGACATCATCTTCTCTCTCTTCCTTTGACTTTTCTTCAAAATATCTAAGGGTATTTTGGTCATTTCCACCTTGCACATTTCCCAATGTGCCCTTGGGCTGAAAATGAAAGGCGGGCCTAGGAAACGGGCCGGAAAAATGAATAGGATCAGCTCGGGAATTTGTTGGGCTCGAATCGGCTCAAGTTTAGACAACGGGCTCGGAAGGGTAAATGCTCGGTTTGGTCCAACGAGCTTGCTCGTTGTCTCGATCTTTCATGGTGGCCATCCCACCTTGGGCGTGAGGCCCTCACTGTTCTTGCCCGGCCCACATCCTCATAGGCTCAGTTCCTCGGTCCGAAAATCCCTTTCCCAAAAACTCGGCTCAACCGACACTGTCGACTATCAAGGAAGCATCGTCCAAAAGTCCGTCTCGGACGTTCCCGAAAATTCGAAGTCCAATCTTGGATTCTCATGCCTTGTCAATTTTGCCCAAATGTCATTTTGGTATAATTCGACCGACAGGGCGGCGAGGATTCACGCGTAACCGACTCGTGCCAAACCACGTTCAAGACTTCTCGACACATGGACGTCCTTGACGACATGAAATTGCGAATGATAGATTCTTATTTCAAAGTACACGATTATCAAGGATCGACATAGGGCCGTTCGCGGGTTCAATAACGATGAGACGGAATCACCCGTCGTCCCATTATTCCTGTCCGCGAATCGACTTCTATTCGTCCTGAAATCGGCCTGCATGACTACAGGATCGTCCCTTACGCAAGTCTCACGGTCCGAGTCGTTTTCCCCAGTGTCAAGTTCTTTAGTCGCACAAGTTCTGTCGTCAGTAGCCTTTCCCCTCAAGGTCAGTATCTCGGAAATGATTGGGTCCGAGCGGAATCAACCAACAATGCATTGGCGAAATTAACGTTCATTTCTCCCTCAAAGGGCTCGAATTTCAGGACGTCACAGTGTAATTCAATCCCTCTGTCTTACTATGTCCCGATCGAACAAAGACCATGGAATATTTGTTAAGTCACCAATTCGATCATATGCACAAATCTAATTGACATGCATTTGTTCGAGACATAAACAATTTATTCTCGGTTACAACCTCGGCCGGGAATTTCAATACATTGTCATAATTAGATTGCATAGGACATCATTATTATACCTTGTATGTAACAAGGAGACAGATTCTATATTGTGTACACGTGTAACTTCGTATATGAACAAACTATGACCATCAGGTATAAAGACGGATCAACGACCCGGCATTATGTGCACCCGTGAACCATAGTTATTCGATACACAAGATAATACTGTGCCTCAGGTCTAAGGATTATTTACACAAGACCAAAGCAGGGACAATTAGACATTGACCATGCTAAAAGCTTCCATGTTGCTAATCGTTCTATATGCGTCACGTTCAGTGAATTTGTCTAATACAAATACCTGTGTTCTAACTCAGGTATCACAATACCTAATAACTTGCAACTCATCATTCTCTTAAGTATCCAATACTTAATGGTGAAGTTAAGAATACACTGGTCTCAACAGGATTATAAATATCCACTCAATAATCCATTGACCAGGAACGGTTTAAAGATTCCGTTTAACTATGAACCTGTCACATATATTCTTGACGTCTCAAGAATAGGTCTAGTTGCAACTGATCTTATGGAATCATTCATAAATATAAAATAATTGGACAGATGAATGAATATGTCATTGCCATTAATTAAATAATAATGGTGATAGTACAACTGAAATCCTTAATATATAACTATTACATAGTAGCTTTAGGGCATACATCCAACAATTTGCTGATGCACCTCTCTTCACCATAAGTAATTAGCTTGCCCTGATACGATTTGACCCATCAACAGAAATTTTGGCCAATGGGATATAGAAATAATTTGCGATCCTCTCAAATAGATAAGTTATAGATGCCTATTTAACCACGAAGAAAATCACAATCCTATAAATTGCTATTTAATATTTTTGAAGATATAATGATATCATGCGTGAAAAAGTTGTTTGTTCAACGTCGAAAAATCAAAAGTGTCATGCCCCGAACTCCGAGTACGTGACAACCCCTTTACTTTGGTCAAATGAATGCGACATCTCAAGACGCGTCGCCGACCACTCTTTTTATTCTTCCATTATGCACATGCGGAAATGAATTAACACTTAGCCAATCAATCAATCAAAACAGGAATAGCAGGATGAACAAACACCATAGTAGCAAACCAGCTCGTTTATTTATTAACTAGATCAACCCCTAAAAGAACACTTCTATTTACAAGCCCGTCAGTGGGTAAGTTCCTTTTTTTTCTAAGTCAACCAAGAAGATGTTAAGGCTGGGTTAATTTACTTCCTCAAAACTCAGGTTCGGTACGTCCATCAGGGACTACCAAAATACAAGGACCCATCCAAGTCAGGCTCCATCGAGTTGTAGTCAGAGGGATACGAGTCAGCTACTGGTGGGAGAGGGTTGAGATCCACCACTGCTCCATCCAAAGGATCCAACTCCATGGGATCCCAGTTTGCATCTTCAGGGCCCCTACCTGGTGGCCCATCAAAATCACGCAAAGGGCCAAATAAGAGCTCGCCCTTCCTCATGAACCAGGCTAGAAACCGATGGGGAATCCACAGTCCAGGTCCTTCATCCACCCAGATGGTGAAAACGTACTTCTCGTAAAGGTGTCCTCAACCCGAGAAGCGGTGGGTTGTCACAATGGTTTCCCAGTCCTTGGGGACCCCAAATCGCACCGGGGGGTGCGCCATCCTAAGGACCTGAAAGGGTTTAATACAATAATGAGATATAATCTCAGCGAGTACTCGCTCTAAGCCCCGGTTAGGACATCAACTCATCTCGAGGTACCTATCATAATAACAACCCGTCATGCAGATCAATGGCAACAATACTAACTGCCTTCAATAACCTCATGAATAATATTGACAAGCAGTTGACTCGTAGGCAACCTTACTTGGTGATGCCATACCTTGTTTATATAATTGATTTCTAATAATTTAAATGTTTATCTAATAATTTATATGCTTCGCAATAAATTAATTTTTTTAAGACCCATCAATTTCATAAGACTCTAAGTAGTTACTTGTATCTACAGTATCTAAGCAAAGGCTGCGTGAGAAGCAAAAGAAGAAAGCAAGATCAAGTAAAACTATAACCATTGTCAAGCGTGACGGAGCTCGAAGCTGATTTCATTGGCGAGTTTCTTATGCTTCTCAAGTTGCTTCAACTCACAGCATTGTTGATCAAGTCATTAATTTCAAATAATTCATGCCCATTTTTCTCACTCGCTCCCCTTTATACTCTCTCCTTTTCCATGAATTCCAAATCACTATGAAATGCCAAGCACCATCAACCTCGAAAAAGCCCTAGCGATCGACAATATAGTCTATTTTTTCTTTTACAAAAGTAATAATTTCTTTTTTCATTTTACAAAGTAGTGTTTAGGTAGGACTATTTATTTACATAGTTATCTTTCATGATTTTAAAATTGCTTATGTAAAGAAAAATCTACACTAATAATGCACTGATGGTTTTTAAATAAGTCTATTTTTTATAAGTTAGTAGATTTTAATCGTTCATAGATAACTATCGTCAAAATATATGTATTAACTGAACTATTAGGCAAAGACGTTGTTCAGTGGTCATAGTTTGGTACAAAAATAAGTAGAAAGGATTGAGAAGCAAACTATTTAAGTGAAAAATATATGAAGTGGCCACAATTGCTTCGTGAGTTTTCATCCCTAAAACTGAGGAGCGATCATGCTAGTGGGATTCATCCTCTAACTACTCCATTTCACCATCGATGGGGCTTCTCCCTATAATAAGTTCACTTTAACCTATGTCCTAGGGGTGCCAAGAACCAAACTGAAAACCAAACCGAAATCGAAACTAAACCAAACCGAAATTTTGTGCATTTTCAATTCAATTTGGTTAACCAAAAATTAACAGTTAACTTTTTCAGTTCGATTCGGTTAATGGAATTGAACTGAAATTCTCAATAAAAATCGAAAAATCAAGTTAAAATCTTTCTTTTTTCTCATCTCTTCTTCACTTTGGTTCTAATAAGCAAGGAAAAAATAGAAAAAATGAAAAACTGAACCAAACTAGATTTTCGGTTCGGTTAAGTCCATATTAAACTTAGGCCGGATTTGATTCGGTTCGAGGTCACACCTTATCGGTTCGGTTTTTTTGAAAAATCGAACCGAACCGAACTATTTATACCATGTGTCCTACTTATCTGTACTTTGCGGGATAAGTACACTAGGAGTGCCATAACTTTCGTACGACGCTCACTTTGGTGCCAAAACTTTTTTTTCGCTCACTTGAGTGCCACATCGGAGTGAAATCGTTCGGGTAAGTGCCACTTCCGGCCAAAAATCGTTCGCTTAAGTGCCAAAATGCATACGTGGAATTTTTCAATGATTTTTCTCTTTTTTTTTTTAATAAATTTCGACGCCGACGTGGACATTTCAAGGAAAACGACGCCGTTTTTACTCTTTTTAAAAAAATTTCGATTTTTTTTTGTTTTTTTTGTTTTTTGTTTTTTTTAGGGCCGGCAAGGGCCACCGGTGACCCTCGTCAGCCTTAAAAAAAAAATCAAAAAAAAAAAAAATAAAAAAAAAAATTAAAATATTGTTCACCGGCGCCACATCGGCTTTTCCGGCGGCCAAGTCGGCTTTTCCAGCGGCCACGTCGGCTTTTCCGGCGGCCACGTCGAATTGGCAATCAAGTGAACGTTTTTAAAACTTATGGCACTCAAGTGAGCGAAAAAAAAGTTTTGGCACCAAAGTGAGTGCCGTACGAAAGTTATGGCACTCCTAGTGTCCTAACCCCGTACTTTGCCTTCCTAACCTACTAGAGACTAAGAAAAAAGATGAGAAAAAAAATGCTTTTCTTTTGAAATTGCCTAATTTTATTTTCTTTATTTCTGTTTTGTATACAAATCAGTCTTGCTAACAAAACAACGAGGGAAACTCCACGATTACGCATAGACTACCTCCTTAGGTATAATTTCTTAGAATAATCTTGAACAACTTATTTTGAATTTGCTTTTTTAATGATAGGGAATTAAGTTTAACCTAAGATATGGTAGGAAATATAAATACAACTGAGATAGTAAAACTACTTAATCTATCTCTTTCAACTCTAAAATTACAATCTCTTTATTTTCTCCATGAGTAAAAAAATATTAGAATCCCATATAATCCTAAAAGTTTGTAACTTATGCACAACAAAATGTTATTACAAACCAAATCATGGTCTTCAATAATCCAAGTAATTAAATCAAGGGTAAATATCACAAAACCCTAAACAACTATGCTCATTGTAAGACAAAAACTCTGAACTTTTTTTGTTTCACATAAAAACCTAAGCCTGCTCATTGTGATACAAATACCCCAAACTTATTTTTGTCATGAAAAAATCCAAACTTATACATGTGTAACATATACACCATCTACTATGGTTCCATCTAAGTATATTTGTTATACTAGTATAAGTTCAAGGTTTTTTATGACAGAAAAAGAAAATAAGGTATTTGTATCGCAATGGGCAAGTTTAAAATTTTTTGGAGTATTTGTGTCACAGTTGATATAGTTTTGGAAGGAGGGGTTGCACTATTAATCCTTAAATCAATTTGTAAATCCCATCTCCAATCATAGTTCATCAATCTCACACCCTTATTGTTGAGTTGCGTGTGTGAGTTGTATTAAAAAAAGTCTTGCATTAAAGAATTAGTGGTGTGCTGATTAGTTAAACTCATTGACTTAAATTTTTTTAATTAAGTGGGTCCAACTTGATATGTTGATAGGCTTGGATTAGGGCTCCCTCTTGGTGATATTCTCAAGTGAAAGGTATTGGGCTTCTTTTGTGCTCTCCCAACAAATGGTATAAGAATCGATGATTTGTTGGTAGCATATTCCCAATGTAAATTGGTATTTGGTGAATCTCTCAAGGAATGAATCTAGTGAGCAATGTGATTTTCAAACAAGTGGGCATTATGGTGTAGCAATGCGAGCCCGAAAGAAAATTTTATGGTTCAGTCCAAAGAAAGAGACCAAGGATGAAGTTGGGCGTTGGAGATTTAAATTGAGATAAGTTGATATAGAAAGATACATGGATTAAGGGAAAGCAAACCTAACACTGAAGTATGCGATTTAGACAAGTGGGCATTGTGATGTAGCAATGCGAGCTCAAAAGCAAACTTCATGGTTTGGTCCAAAGAAAGAGACCAATGATGAAGTTGGGCATTGGAAATTTAAATTAAGATAAGTTGATATAAATAGATACCTGAATTAAAGGAAAGCAAGTGTAACACTGAAGTTCACATTGTTATGATGCACGTATGAGTTGTGTTAGAAAAGTCTCACCTCTAAGAATTGATGTGGTATTGAGTGGTCATATATCATAATTGGCCTATGACTCATTTGACTAAAGCTTTTGAGTGAAGATGAGTCTAACTAAACATGTTAACGTGCTCGAACTTGGGTTCTCTCTTGTCGATCTCCCCAAGCAAAAGTATTAGACTTTTACTACACTTTCCCAACATGAATAATTTTTGTTTGTTCCTTCTCAAACATTTGTCATTAATCCATCACTAAAAATAAATGCATATAGTTGGAGTTCTAAATGAATTTTCCATTGCAAGCACTTGGTATAACTAGCATCACACCAAGATTATTTATGTAGGAGATGCCAATTAAATAGCTTCTTAAGGTATTTAATAAATAAATTGCTACCAATACACTTGTAAAGAAAACAACATTTTCCCAAACTAAATATATAAATGTGACCTTCATATTTGTTATCTTAATGCTTGAATAGGTGTCTAGTCAATGCACATGTTTCTTGCTTCTGCCTTACCAAATGAAGCATCTTTATCCTCCTTAAATAGGTCGCTCATATTCCAAAACAAAAACACAAAATTTACAAACATGTACTCATCAATTAAACTTTTCATAGTGTTCTTGACCATTCTTGTCTTCCTACAAGCTAGCTTCAAAGCTTCTGGAGAGACTACAGTCGTAATCGTCAATAATTTACCAAGAGCACTGCTGCTTGCCGTTCACTGTCAAGTGGGAATTTTCGTTTAAACCCAGCTTTTTGTCAACACTTTATTCTTTTGCAGCTTTCAATGGCCTGGTGCATTTCATCATTTTGATATTGATGTTGAGGAGAGAGATTTTGAACGATGTGGCTATTGTATTTGGCATGTTAAACCTGATGGTCCGTGTTTCCGCAACTCGGAATGTGAAAAATCGAATCCCTAAAACCTTTGGCATTGGAAAAACCTATGCTACAAAGGTTCTTAATAATTAGACATTTGATTATGATTGAGATGATATTGCAAAATTCCCATGGGATGAATAAAGATGGTTATGTATTTTTCTTTTTCCATGGTGAAGATGTATAAATGTCCTTTTGTGCCACCCAGTCCACTATGTCCAAAATGGTCCAAGGTTTGCAAGCAGAAATTAAAAGAATGTGTGAATGTGTTGAGTCGGTTTACATATTAGTTTTAATTTAACTAGTATTTTCGCACATGCTACACTGACACCTATCTTTTTAGGGCTAACATTACCACAAATCCTAAACTAGTATATCAATGCCACATTATCTTAAATTAATTTTTGTATCACAAAAACTTCCATACTAGTATGTCGTGCCACATTTTCACAAAACTAATTTTTTTGTCATAAAAAATTTCAAACTAGTAAGATCGTGCTGTAATTATCCTAAATTAGTAAACCTATCCCACATTTATGCCAAATTTTAATAAAAATGGGATTTTGGGAGGGTCAATGTGGCACAAGCATATCAATTTGAGACAAATGTGGTACTGGTGTACCCGTTTGAAATATTTTATGAAATAAAATATAATTTTAGATAAATATGGCATAGATATTCCAATTTGAGAGTTTTTGTAATATAAAAATTAGTTTGGTGTTAAATGTGGCACCAGTCTATCAATTTGAGGCTTTTTATTATATTTTCATAGGTTGAAATGGGTCGTCATGGGGTGTTATAGAAGATATGCAACCGAGAAGAACATGCTTGCGAAACGTTGGGTGGTCATCCAAAGGTGAAATGGAGGAAGTGATCAAACTACACTGAATGTTTCGGTGGTAAAAAACCAACTTCAAAGTTGACTTTATAGGACGACGAAGCACTACTTCGTATTTAGCTTACTCATTTACAGTGATGAGAAACACATATATAACAATATTTATTTTATTTTATTTATTTGGAGGTCAAAATTAACAAACAACCACCTACTTGCGAAAGAAGGCAAGGAGCAAATGCCAAAAAGTAAAGGGTTAATACCACAAAAAACTTCAAACTGATATACTTATGACAAACTTACCCTAAGCTATTTTTTTATGATGAAAAATCTCAAACTAGTACAAACTAATTATTTCACAAAAAAAACCATAAACTAATATATTCGTACAAATATACTATTCTTTAGTTCTCGTTAAATTGGATAAATACAATAAAAAAACACAAATTGGTACACCTATGATAAAGGAAGGTAAAACTCTAAACTAATGTATCATCTAACTTAGCAATTTGACCATAAAATTTAATGAAAACTAACATATGGTAAATTTATCACAAGGGAACCAGTTCAAAGTTTTTTGTGATCAAAAAATTAATTTGAATTAAATTTGTCACATGTGTACTACTTTGGAGTTTTTCGTAATATTAATTGAAAAAAATAACAAGACTTAAAAGAGAAAAAAAAGAAAGAAGAAAATAGTTCAAAATCTTATTTGTTGGTATGCACATCTAATTCGTAGAGCTCACAAATAACGTCAACATCAACTAGAGGGGCTACAAATCAAATTTGAATGCATTAACAAGTAACGCTACTCTGAATTGATTTGGTGAATGGGACTTAGAAAAATTTACCTTCCTGAGTAAATTATTGTTTTTATTCTCAAGGATTTTATATTATTATGCGTGAAAAAGGTTGCATGTCCAATGTAAAAAATTGAAGGTTAGGCAAACCACCACTAGCTTATAAAGTGACCAAGCGATGGGTGAATAAATTTCTTTCCTAAATTGCAGGAAGAAGACTACATGAACGAAATATAATTAAGTTCAAGCATCTTATTAAAATATATTGCATAGTCTGTAATATATGTAAATCAAAAGAATTCCTCCTTTAAAAAAAATCTCAATCATCTATTTCTCTATTATGCATTTATTTTTCTTTTCTCATTTCACATATATCGCATTCCATATATCTTTACACAATTTATGTGACGTCCTGAAATTTGAACCCTTTAAGGGATTATAAACATGAATTTCGTCAATACATTGTTGGTTAATCTCACTTGGAATAGATCACTCTCGAGATACTAACCTTGAGGGGAAAGGCTAATGAGGATAGAACTCGTGTGACTAAAGAACTTGATCTGGGAAAGTGACTCGATCGTGAGACTTGCGTAAGGATGATCCTATGGATATGCAGGCCGATTTTAGGGACGACTAGAAGCCGATTCGTGGACAGAGCATAATGGGACGATAGGTGATTCCGTTTACTGTTATCGAGCCCGCAAACGACCCTATGGCGATTCTCGGTAATCGTGTACTTTGAAATAAGAATCAATCCTCCGCAATTTCACGTAGTCAAGGACGTTCATGTGTCAAGATGTCTTGAACGTGGTTAGGCACGAGTCGGTTATGCGTGAATCCTCAAAACCACCTATTAGTCCGAGATGTACCAAAATGACCTTTGGGTGAAATTGACAAGGAATGAGAATCCAATATTGAACTACAAATTTTCGGGAACATCCGGGATGAACTTTTTGGATGATGCTTCTTCGACAGTCAACATTGTCGGTGAAACCGAATGATTGGAAAAGGGATTTATGGACCGAGAAAACGAGCCTACGAGAATGAGGGCTAGGCAAGGCCGATGTGGGCCTCATGCCCAAGGTGGGATGGCCACATGGTGGGCTTGAGGCAAGCAAGTGAGCCCATTGGACCCAACCTACCATTTAACCCTTCCAAGCCCATTGTCTAACCTTGCGCCAATTTGAGCTCAACTGATTCCCAAGCCTATTCCTAATCATTTCCTAGCCTGTTTCTTAGGCTTGCCCATCATCTCAGCCCAAGGACAGTTAGGGAATTGTGCAAAGGTGGAAATAACTTTGCCACTCTAGATATTATTGAGGAAAAGACAAAAGAAGAAAGAGAAGATGATGTCATTGCATGGGGGTTGGAGCTACATTGATGAGCCTTAATGAGGCCTTGACACCGGCTCTCATATCTCTCTTCCTCCCCTACTCAGCCACCCCCTCTCTCTCCTTATTTCTTCCCCTTCACTTTTTCCTCTCTTTCAACCCTTCTCCGAAAGCCTAAGTTGCTCATTACTGTTCCGAGCTGGTCACCACCCGCACCACCTGCCGCCATGCTCAGGAGACTCCATCCGTGTCCCCTACAACTACCGTTTGCCGGACGGAGCCGCCGGCCAGCCTGCTTGCTAGCTAGAAGCTATTGCCAGCCAACTCGCCAGTTATTGCCCTGTATTGCCCAAACCAGCTGTTTCACCCCTGTTCCGATCCAGCTACCACCCGAACTAGCCACCAACCAGTCCCCCTTGACCCTTAGTATTTGTCGGTTGCCAGCTAGCCACTCGCCGGAGCTTCGGTCGGTCTAGTCAGCACTTCTCCTTCGCTAAACAGTTCGGTTTCTTGAGGTTCTAGGAGTGCCGGAGTTTGCTGCTGCTGTTTCAGCCTTGGGACGGCTTTGGATCGCCGTGGTCGAGGCTCCCAAGCATAGCCTCCGTCGTTGCCACCACGTCTGTGTCTCCGGCCCACTTAACGGGTGAGTTTGGCTCAAATCCCTTGTTTAGTGCCTAAACTTGCTTAAGGTTGGTTTAGTTAGGGTTAATGCTAGCTTAGGGGGTTTAATTAAGTTGTATTAGCCCTAAGATAGGTGGTTAGATAGATTATTAGAATTAGTTTAGATTAATCTTGATTAGTGCTTGCTAATTATGGTTTACGATTAATTAAGCATGTTGAGCTTTAATTAAGTGATTGGTTGTTTTAATTAATTTTTTTTATCTCTAAATTTAATTTATTAATTATTAAATTATGGATTTTACTGTTCATGTTGCACCATTCATAAATTACTGTTCATGTGCACTGTTCACGCGCACTATTCATCCGAAAAGTGAAAAATTGCCAAATTTCATGTGTTTTGATCCTACGATGTGAATTGAATGTGTAATTGCATGGACATCCGCATGAATCGTATGGTTTTCACAAAAGGGGGAAAATGGTTTGTCCGAGAGACACCAAAATGGACCGCTTTTATGAAAAAGGATTTGAGGTTGTATATGCAAGCATGTGTGCATTGGCTAATGCTCAAGATAAAAATTGATTGTGGTGGTATACTTGTGTGATCACTAAGTTGAACCCACTGCCCCGGCCGAAGTTCGAGGGGTGATAGTCCGATTC
This sequence comes from Corymbia calophylla, assembly GCA_014182845.1. Lineage (NCBI taxonomy): Eukaryota > Viridiplantae > Streptophyta > Magnoliopsida > Myrtales > Myrtaceae > Corymbia > Corymbia calophylla. The sequence goes on along the minus strand of CM024697.1, from coordinate 32,574,393 downwards.
ATCCGAAGCCCGACGGGGGTCCGGATGCGTAGTCGTGTAGAGGCCGGGCCCATGCTCCTTTGGAAATACCGTCTTGGGAGAGAACCCTTGACATCGCCGTGCCTCACAGGGGAGAGCGATGCCTGGTTATGCCAGTAGACACTAGCGGGGGTTCAGTTGTGGCCTAAAGGAGCAATAATAATCGAGACATGTGTGGATGCAAGAGTACATAAGAAACAAGGCATCATTGGTTCTGATTATGCATGAGTTGATCACTTTATTTATGGCACGCATGAATTAATAATGTGCAGGGTGTGGCAATGGCTAGGTGAGATCGCTTGTGACGCGACTCGTATATGATTGCTGAATTGCATTACCTGATGGCCATGTGCATTACATATATTGTGTGAGGTCTAACGTGCAGGGTATGGCATACTAGGTAAGGTTGCATGCGAGCTGATTATTTGATTCTTGGTACATCATGGCTGCTGTATAATTGATTGTTGTTGGGTTGTTTGAGGGGTGGTTCTAGAGAGGTACCCCAAGTTGAGTTGGTGTACTAACCAGGGCTTAGGGTGAGGACTCACTAAGATTTTATCTCACTAGTTATTGTATAACCATTTTCAGAACCCTAGAATGGTGCACCCGCCAATGTGGTTCGGGATTCCAAAGGATTGGGAGACCATCGTGACGCACCACCACTTCCCGAGTCGGGTGCACTTGTATGAGAAGTACGCCTCCACCATCTAAGCGGATGAGGGACCGGGGTAATGGATCCCCCATCGGTTCCTGGCGTGGTTCATCCGGGAGGACGATATTCTGATCAGCCCTCTGCGTGGTTTTGACGGGCCGCCCAGTAAGCGCCCCGAAGACACTAATTGGAACCCCATGGAGCTAGACCCTCCCGACAATGTAGTGGAGAATCCTACCCCCGCTCCACCGGTGATCGACCCGAACGCCTCCGACTACAACCCGACGGAGCCTGAGTCCGATAGGTCTTAGTGATAGTGGCGCTGAACCCGAGGGTTCTTTTTGTATAGCTAGATTAGCCTAGCCTAGTTTCTTTTGTGTTTGGCTTAGAGGATGGATCTGACCCTTGGTTGGGCTTGTAAAATGGAAACGATCATCCGTTGGTTAATCCAGTAAAAACGTATAAATGAGTAGTTGTTGTTATCTTGCTATTCATACCTCTATCCCTGTTTGATTGTTTGATTGGTTAATTGACTGGGGGATGGTTCGTTTTTCGCTTGCGTTTAATAAAAGAATAAAATGAATGGTCGGTGACAAGTCATGGGACGTCGCATTCTTTTGGCCAAGGGAAAGGGTTGTAGCATACTCGGGGTTCGGGGGCTGACATCCCCGTTAATTTTGGTATCAGAGCCCGGTTGAAACTTGGAGTGATAAGGTGCGTGGAGTTTCGGGATAGTGAGATAGGGATGGCATTTATTTTACGTGCCTATGACTGCTTTCGTGATCTTGTGTTGTGGCGGGTTGTTCATAGTTTCTAATTCCCGATTGGAATTGGAAAGCAGGATCAATGAGTGTCCTGAGAGATAAGCAATCCTAAGCGAAGAGCCCTTAGGCATAGGGTAGTGTTTAGTTAGACCGAGAATAGAGATAGAGCATAAGAAGGCCCTAGGTTAGATGGGATCCTGTTGGCACTAAAGACTTTGATAGGACGGCAGGCTGAGGATCAAGCTACCGTCGCCACCGCTACTGCTACTGCTACTGCCACCGCTGTTGCCGCCACTGTTCCTGTTGCTTTTGTCGTGGGACCTTTAGTGAGGGGTGAGGTCGGTGAGAGATTGATGCATAAGCTGATAGAACAGTTCCTAAGACTTAAGCCACCGAGGTTCAGTGGCGTGAGCAATCCTGAGGCTACGACCCTTTAGATAAGGGATATAAAGAAGGCTTTTCATAGTCTTAAGGTGTTTTGAGGAGGATAGAGTGATTCTAGCAACTTACCAGCTAGTACTTGGTGAGAGGCCACTCAAGGAAGAGTGTTCCAGAAAAGCACGGTCTAGACTTGGGATGCTTTTCGTGAGGCTTTCAACGGAAAGTATTTTTCAGACAGTGCCCGTGAGTCCAAGATGGCAGAATTCCAACGACTTCGTCAGAATTAGATGTCGGTGGATCAATATGAGGCGAAGTTTGCTAAGCTAGCCAAGTATGCACCGAGGTTGGTGGAGGACCCTTTGGATAGGGTGAGACGGTTTAGAGACGAGTTGAAACCGAAGTTGAAAGATCAACTAGTGCCCTTGAATTTGAAAAGCTTTGATGAGATGTACGAAAGGGCTTAGATGATAGAGAAGAACATGATCGAGAGGGCGACCGTATCTGGCTCACGGTTTGTACCTAATAGAGATAATCGTCGGTTTGGAAAAGGACCGATGATGGGGAGAAGGAATCCCACCCCACCCAACAGAAAGAATTATGTGGGGAAGCCGACGCTTAATTTCATGGGAGCATGTCGGGCATGTGGGAGGAGACATGGAAATCTCCCTTGTCCTTCGATGATGGGAGCCTGCTTTAGGTGTGGTCTGCAGGGCCATCGAGTGGCGAATTGTCCGAGTAGACCTGTGAGGATGATCTTGCCAATGCCGCAAGGAGGACAACTTGCAGGGAACGTAACACCGAACAACTAAAGCAGACCCCCGGCACAAGGAAGAATTTATGCCCTGACCCGAGAGGAGGCGGAGGATTCGGCCTCCGTCGTTACAGGTATAGTTTCGTTGCACGATCATGCTGCTTATGCGTTATTTGATCCTGGTGCTACGCATTCTTTTGTTGTTGATCGTTTTGTTAAACTAGTGGGGTTAAGTCTCAAACCATTGGGAGTGGTTTATAGTATTTCTACTCTGTTCAAGGATAAGATATTTTCTGAGTTAGGTTGTTCTAGCTATAAGTTAGTTTTGGGGGATCACGACGAAGTCGTTGATTTGATTGCAATAGCAATGTATGACTTTACTGTCATAATTGGCATGGATTGGCTCACCAAACAACGAGCTATGATGAATTGTCATGGAATGACAATTCAGTTTAACCTAGTAGTGGGTGATAGTTTTGAATTTGTTGGAAATCGAGGGGGACCCTCCGTCCCTCTAATTTCGTCACTCGAGGTGACTCGATTGTTGGAGTCTAGGTGCCAAGGGTATTTGGTGTTGGTGGTGGATATGTTGGTGGAAGGAATGAAAATGGAAGGTATTACGGTAGTACAAGAGTATATGAATTTGTTTCTCGAGGAATTGCCGGGATTGCCTCTAGAGAGGGAAATTGAATTTATGATTGAGTTGGCCCCTGGGACTGAACCGATTTCCAAGGCACCTTATAAGATGGCTTGATCAAAATTGAAGGAACTGAAGATGCAAATGCAAGAATTACTGGATAAAGAATTTATTCGTCCTCATGCATCCCCTTAGGGAGCATCGGTACTGTTTGTAAGGAAAAATGATGGGTCTTTGCGTCTCTGCATCGACTACCGGCAGCTCAATCATGTAACCATCAAGAACAAGTATCCGTTGCCAAGGATTGATGATTTTTTCGACCAACTTCAAGGAGCCTCGGTTTTTTCCAAGATAGACCTAAGGACAGGCTATCATCAGTTGAGGATCAAAAAGGAGGATATACCGAAAACGGTGTTTTGGACGCGCTATAGTCATTATGAGTTCACAGTGATGCCGTTTGGATTGACAAATGCCCCTACAACCTTTATGGACCTAATGAACCATGTGTTTGATAAGTGTTTGGACCAATTCGTGATTGTGTTCATTGTTAACATTCTGGTATACTCGAGGAGTCCCGAGGATCATGAGAAACACTTGAGATTCATGCTGCAGACCCTGAGGGAGCATAAGCTCTACGCTAAGCTTAGCAAGTGCGAGTTTTGGTTATCTCATGTGGCATTTTTGGATCATGTAATTTTAGGCGAAGGGATCTCTATTGACCCGACTAAGATCGAAGCTGTCATGAATTGGCCGAGACCTATGACGGTAACAAAAATTCGAAGTTTCTTGGGATTGGCTGGATACTATAGACGTTTTGTGGAGAGGTTTTCTGCAATAGCCATACCCTTGACGAGATTATTAAAGAAAAAAGAGAGGTTTAATTGGACAGACAAGTGTGAGCATAGTTTCTAAGAACTCAAGAGTAAATTGACTACCATACCTATCTTAACAATAACGTCTGGTCCTGGTGGGTATGAGATCTACAGTGACGCGTCGTATAAAGGACTAGGTTGCGTGTTAATGCCACATGGCAAGGTGATTGCATACGCATCCTGACAATTAAGGCCTCATGAGATTAACTATCCGACACATGATTTGGAATTAGTGGCAATCATCTTTGCAATAAAGATTTGGAGGCATTACCTATGTGGAGAAAGGTTTCCAATTTTCAAGGATCATTAGAGTTTGAAGTATTTGTTTTCTCAGAGGGAGTTAAACATGAGGCAACGGCAATGGATGGAATTTCTTAAGGACTACAACTACGAGATTTTGTATCATCTGGGGAAAGCGAACGAAGTGGCATATGCGCTCAATTGAAAGTCGTCGATTACACAGATGATGGTACGGGAATGGATTCTTTTGGAGGGAGTCAGGGGTTTAGACTTCAAAATTGAGGTTGGCCATCTTGCTAGTCTAATGGCCACTCTCAAGGTGGAACTCGAGATGCAAAGTAGGATAAAAAGTGCTCAAGCGATGGATCCTGAAGTTCTTAAGATCCTCCAAATGGATTAGGAAAAAAGAAAAACCAACTTTCAAGTGTCCGAGGATAGGACATTGAGGTTTCGAGGACGGTTGTGCGTTCTTAAGGATGCAAAGCTTAAGGAAGCAATCTTGTTGGAAGCTCATCGTAGTAACTATAGCATCCACCCTAGCAATACAAAGATGTGTCAGAACTTGAAACGACATTTCTAGTGGAATGGTATGAAGTTGGACATCGCAAAGCGCGTGGCTAAGTATTTAACGTGCTAGCAAGTAAAGGCTCAGCATTGTAAGCCTGGTGGACTGTTGCAACCTCTTGAGATTCCCGAATGGAAGTGGGGACACATTACAATGGATTTTGTAATGGGGTTGCCAAGGAGTCAGCGAGGAAATGACTCAATTTGTGTAAAGGTTGACAAATTGACAAAGTCAGCTCACTTTATCGCCGTACAGAAGGATTTCACGTTGGATAGGTATGCAGATTTGTACATGCGTCAGATTGTACGCATTCATGGAGTTCCAGTGATGATCACATCTAACCGTGATCCTAAGTTTACGGCAACTTTTTGGAAAAGTCTGCAATCAGCTTTAGGGACAAAATTGTAGTACAATCTGACGTACCACCTACAGACAGATGGTCAATCGGAAAGAACGATTCAAACTCTTGGGGACATGCTACGAGCTTGTGTCATAGATTTTAAAGGGGGTTGGGAAGAGCAGCTTCATTTGGTTGAGTTTCCCTATAACAATGGCTATCAGCAGAGTATTAAAATGACACCATTCGAGGCTTTGTATAGGAGACCCTGCAAAACTCTGCTTTATTGGGACGAGGCTGGTGAGCGAAAGATCACAGAGCCAGAGTTGGTACAACAATCCTTGAATGCAGTTCAGATTATTCGAGACAGACTAAAGGCAACCCAAAGTCGTCAAAAGAGTTATGCAGAAAAATGATATAGACCGTTGGAGTTTAAGGTGGGCGATCACGTGTTTTTGAAAGTATCGCCAATGAGGGATACTTTCAGATTCGGCAAGAAGGGAAAGTTAAGTTCGAGGTACGTTGAACCCTTTGAAATTTTGGAAAGGATCAGGGTTTTAGCATATCGTCTTGTGTTACCACTGATGAGTTGATCACATTGTTTATGGCATGCATGAATTGATAACGTGCAGGATGTGGCAATGGCCAGGTGAGATTGTCTGTGATGCGATTCATATGTGATTGTTGAATTGCATTACCTAATAGCCATGTGCATTGCGTGTATTGTGTGAGGTTTAACGTGCAGGGTATGGCATACCAGGTAAGGATGCATGTGAACCGATATTTTATTGTTAGTTGACCTTGGCTGTTATATGGTGTATTGTGGTTGGCTTGCTTGAGGGGTGGTTCTGGAGAGAAACCTCGAGTTGAGTTTTAGTGTACTATCCGGGGCTTAGGGTGAGGATTCGTTGAGATTTTATCTCACAGGTTATTGTATAACCATTTTCAAGCCCTTAGAATGGCGCACTCGCCGGTGCGATTCGAGATCCCAAAGGACTGGGAAACCATTGTTGCGCACCACCACTTCCCAGGTCGGGTGCATCTTTACAAGAAGTACGTCTCCACCATCTGGGTGGACGAGGGATCGAGGCAATGGATCTTGGTACATTTGAGAGGACAATCTTCTCATCCATCCCCTGCATGGTTTTGACAGGCCACTCGGTAGGGGCCTTGAAGAGGCTAACTAGAACCCAATGGAGCTGGACCCTCCTGACGGCACAGTGGAGAATCCTACTCCCACTCCACCGGTGATCGACCCGGATGCCTTTGACTACGACCCGACGGAGCCCGAGTCCGATGGGTTTGAGCGATAGTGGTGCTAAACCCAAGGGTTTTTTTTGTATAGATGGATTAGCCTAGCCTAGTTTCTTTTTATTCTGGCTTAGAGGATGGATCTGACCCTTGGTTGGGCTTGTAAATCGGAAACGATCCTCCGTTGGTTAATCCTGTAAAAATGTATAAATGAGTAGTTACTGTTATTCTCCTGTTCATCCCTCTATCCCTTTTTGATTGTTTGATTGTTTGTTTGACTGGGGGATGGTTCGTCTTCCGCTTGCGTATAATGAAAGAATAAAATAAATGGTTGGTAACGTGTCCTGAGACGTCGCATTCTTTTGGCCAAGGAAAGGGGTTGTTGCGTACTCGGGGTTTGAGGCATGACATCCTCGTTGATTTTGTTATTAGAGCCCGGTTGAGACCTAGAGTGATAAGATGCGTGGGGTTTTGGGATAGTGAGATAGGGATGACATTTATTTTACATGCCTGTGACTGCTTTTGTAATCTTGTGTTGTGGCAGGTTGTTCATAGTTTCTAATTCCCAATTGGAAATGGAAAACATGATCAGTGAGTGTCCTAAGAGATGAGCAATCCTGAGCAGAGAGCCCCTAGGCGTAGGGCTGCGTCTAGTAAGATCGGTAATAGAGATAGAGCACAAGAGGACCCTAGGTTAGACGGGATCCTGTTGGCGCTAGAGACTTTGATAGGACAGCAGGCTGAGGATCAAGCTGTTGTCGTTGCTACTATTGCTACTACTGCTGCTGCCGCCGCCACCACTGTTGTTCCTATTGCTCCTGTTGTAGGACCCTTAGTGAGGGGTGAGGTCGGTGAGGGACCGATGCATAAGTTGGTAGAACAATTCCTAAGACTTAAGCCATCGATGGTCAATGACGTTGGCAATCCTGAGGCTACGACCGCTGGATAAGGGGTATAGAGAAGGCTTTCACAATCTTGAGATGTTCTAAGGAGCATAGAGTGATTCTAGCGGCTTACTAGCTTCAAGGTAACACCAATACTTGATGAGAGGCCACTCAAGGAAGAGTGTTCCCTGAAGGCACGGTCCAGACTTGGGGTGCCTTTCGTGAGGCTTTCAATAGAAAGTATTTTTCAAACGGTGGCCAAGAGTCCAAGATGGCAGAGTTCCAATGACTTCGTCAGAATCAGATGTCAGTGGACCAGTATGAGGCGAACTTTGCTAAGCTAGCTAAGTATGCTTCGAGGTTGGTAGAGAACCCTTTGGATAAGGCGAGATGATTCAGAGACGGGTTGAAACCGGAATTGAAAAATCAATTGGTGCCCTTGAATTTGAAGAGCTTTGATGAGATGTACGAAAGAGCCTAGATAGAAAAGAACATGATTGAGAGGGCGACCGTATCTGGCTCGCGATTCGTGCCTAAAAGAGATAATCGTCGGTTTGGGAAGGGACTGATGATGGGGAGAAGGAATCCCATCCCACCCAACAGAAAGAATTATGAGAGGAAGTCGACGCCTAATTTCATGGGAGCTTGTCAAGTGTGTGGGAGGAGACATGGAAATCTCCCTTGTCCTTTGATGATGGGAGCCTGCTTCGGATGTGGTCAACAAGGCCACCGAGTGGCGAATTGTCCGAGTAGGCCTGTGAGGACGATCTTGCCACCGTCGCAAGGAGGACGACCTGTAAGGAACGCGCTACCGAATAACCAAGGTAGGCCCCGGGCGCAAAGAAGAGTCTGCCGTAACCCGAGGGGAGGCGGAGGATTCACCCTCCGTCGTTACAGGTACAGTCTCTTTGCACGATCATGCTGCTTATGCATTATTTGACCCTGGTGCTACGCATTCTTTTGTTGCTAATCGTTTTGTTAAACTAGTGGGGTTAAGTCTCAAACCATTGGGAGTGGTTTATAGTATTTCTACTCCGTTCAAGGATAAGATATTGTCTGAGTTAGGTTGTTCTGGCTATAAGTTAGTTTTGGGCGGTGGCGAGGAAGTCATTGACTTCATTGCAATAGCAATGTATGACTTTGATGTCATAATTGGCATGGATTGGCTCACCAAACAACGAGCTACGGTGAATTGTCATGGAAAAACAATTCAATTTAACCCAGTAGTGGGTGATAGTTTTGAATTTGTTGGAAATTGAGGGGGACCCTTCGTTCCTTTGATTTCGTCACTCGTGGTGACCCGGTTGTTGCAGTTTGATGCCAAGGGTATTTGGCGTTAGTGGTGGATACAATGGTGGAAGGACCGAAGATGGAAGGTATTACGGTAGTACAAAAGTATATGGATGTGTTTCCCGAGGAATTGCCGAGATTGCCTCCAGAGATGGAAATTGAGTTTATGATTGAGTTGGCCTTTGGGACTGAACCGATTTCCAAGGCGCCTTCTAGGATGGCTTTATCAGAATTGAAGGAACTGAAGGTGCAGATGCAAGAATTACTAGATAAAGGATTCATTCATCCTAGTTCGTCTCATTGGGGAGCACTGGTACTGTTTGTAAGGAAAAATGACAAGTCTTTGCATCTCTGCATCGACTACCGGCAGCTCAATCATGTAACTATCAAGAACAAGTATCCGTTGCCAAGGATTGATGATTTATTCAACCAACTTCAAGGAGCCTTCGGTATTTTCCAAGATAGACCTAAGAACAGGCTATCATTAGTTAAGGATCAAAAAGGAGGATATACCGAAAACGGTGTTTCGGACGCGCTATGGTCATTACGTGTTCACGGTGATGCCGTTTGGATTGACAAATGCCCCTACAACCTTTATGGACTTGTTGAACCGTGTGTTCAATAAGTGTTTAGACCAATTCATGATTGTGTTCATTGACGACATTTTGGTATACTCAAGGAGTCCCGAGGATCATGAGAAATACCTGAGATTCGTGCTGCAGACCTTGAGGGAACATGAGCTTTACGGTAAGTTTAACAAGTGCAAGTTTTGGTTATCTCGCGTGGCATTTTTAGGTCATGTAATTTAAGGTGAAGGGATCTCCGTTGACTCGACCAAGATCGAAGCTGTCATGAATTGGCCGATACCTACGACGGTAATTGAGACTCGAAGTTTCTTGGAATTGGCTGGATATTATAGACGTTTCATGGAGAAGTTTTCTGCGATAGCTATGCCCTTGACGAGGTTGTTAAAGAAAGAAGAGAGGTTTAAGTGGACGGACAAGTGCAAGCGTAGTTTTCAAGAACTTAAGGGTAAATTGACTACCGCACCTATCTTAACAATGCCGTCTAGTCCTAGTGGGTATGAAATCTATAGTGACACGTCGTATAAAGGACCAGGCTGCATGTTAATGCAACAAGGCAAGATGGTTGCATACGCATCCCGACAATTAAGGCCTCACAAGCTTAATAATCTGACGCGTGATTTGGAATTAGCGACGATCATCTTTGCACTTAAGATTTGGAGGCATTACTTGTGCGGGGAAAGGTTTCCAATTTTCACAGATCATCAAAGTTTGAAGTATTTGTTCTCTCAAAGGGAGTTGAACATGAGGCAATAGCGATGGATGAAACTTCTTAAGGACTATGATTGCGAGATTCTATATCATCCGAGGAAAGTGAATAAAGTGGCAGATGCGCTCAGTCGAAAGTCATCAATTGCATAGATGATGGTATAGGAATGGATTCTGGTGGAGGGAGTTAGGGACTCAGACTTCAAAATTGAGGTCAGCCATCTTGCTAATCTAATGGCCACTTTCAGGGTGGAACCCGAGATGCAAAGTAGGATAAAGAGTGCCCAAGCGATGGATCCTGAAGTTCTTAAGATCCTACAGATGGATCGGGCAAGGAGAAAGCCAACTTTCAAGTGTCCAAGGATGGGACATTGAGGTTATGAGAACGATTGTGCGTTCTGAAAGATGCAGAGCTTAAGGAAACAGCCTTGTCGGAAGCTCATCGTAGTAACTATAGCATCCACCCTGGCAATACGAAAATGTATTAGAATTTGAAGTAGCATTTCTGGTGGAATGGTATGAAGTTGGACATCGCGAAGCACACATGGCTAAGTGTTTGACGTGCCGGCAAGTAAAGGCTCAGCATTGTAAGCTTAGTGGACTACTACAACCCCTTGAGATTCCCGAACGGAAGTGGGAACACATTACAATGGATTTTGTGATGTGGCTACCAAGGAGTCAACGAGGAAATGACTCGATTTGGGTAGTAGTTGACAGATTAACAAAGTCAGCTCACTTTATCACCGTACAGAAGGATTTCATGTTGGATAGGTATGCAGAATTTTACATGCGTCAGATTATGCGCATTCATGGAGTTCAAGTGACGGTCACATCTGACCGTGATCCTAAGTTTACGGCAACTATTTGGAAAAGTTTGCAATCAGCTTTGAGGACGAAACTACAGTATAGTATAGTGTACCACCCGCAGACGAATGGTCAATCGAAAAGAATGATTCAAACTCTTGAGGACATGTTACGAGCCTATGTCATAAATTTTAAAGGGAGTTGGGAAGAGCAGCTTCACCTAGTTGAGTTTGCCTATAACAACAGCTATCGGCAGAGTATTAAAATGGCACCATTTGAGGCTTTGTATGGGAGACCCTACAAAACTCCGCTTTATTAGGACAAGGTTGGTGAGCAAAAGATCACGGGGCCAGAATTGGTACAGTAATCTTTGAATGCAGTTCAGATTATTCGAGACAAACTAAAGACAACTCAGAGTCATCAAAAGAGCTATGCAGACAAACGTCATAGACCATTGGAGTTTAAGGTGGGTGATCATGTATTCTTGAAAGTATCGCCATTTAGAGGTACTTCCAGATTCGACAAGAAGGGAAAGTTAAGTTCAAGGTACGTTGGACCCTTTGAAATTTTCAAAAGGATCGAGGTTTTAGTGTATCATCTTGCATTGCCACCGAAGCTTACACAAGTACATGACGTTTTCCACGTGTCCATGTTGAGAAAGTATGAATTGGACCCAACTCATGTATTGAACTTTGAAGAACTCTGGACATAGACGACAGGTATTGTACGTGGAGAAGCTGATACAAATGGAGGACCGTAAAGAGCAAGTGCTTCGAAACAAGACTATCGTCTTAGTTAGGTGACCTGGCAACATCACGAAATAGAGGGAGCTACACGGGAAAGTGAGGAAGCAATGAAGCATCAACACCCCCATCTTTTTGAGAATTTTCCTGTAGTTGCAAATTTCAAGGAAGAAATTTTTGTAAGGGGGGAAGAATTGTGACGTCCTAAAATTCGAACCCTTTAAGGGATATATGAACGTGAATTTCGTCAATGCATTGTTGGTTAATCTCACTCGGAATTGATCACTCCCGAGATGCTAACCTTGAGGGGAAAGGCTAATGAGGATAGAATTCATTCGACTAAAGAACTTGACCTGGGAAAGCGACTCGACCATGAGACTTGCGTAAGGACGATCCTGTGGATATGCATGCCAATTTCAGGGACGACTAGAAGTCGATTCGTGGACAGAGCATAATAGGACAACGGGTGATTCCGTTTACTATTATCGAGCTCGCGAATGACCCTATGTCGATTCTCGATAATCGTGTACTCTAAAATAAGAATCTATCCTTTGAAATTTCATGTAACCAAGGACGTCCATGTGTCGAGATGTCTTGAATGTTGTTTGATACGGAATTAGGCACAAGTCAGTTATGCGTGAATCCTCGAAGCCGCCTGTTAGTCCGAGACGTACCAAAATGGTATTAGGGCAAAATTGACAATGCATGAGAATCCAATATTGGACTATGAATTTTCAAGACCGTCCGAGACGAACTTTTTGGACAATGCTTCTTTGACAATCAACATTGCCGATGAAACCGAATAATTGGAAAAGGGATTTACGGACCGAGGAAACAAGCCTACAAGGATGTGGACAGGGCAAGGCCGACGTGGGCCTCACGCCCAAGGTGGGACAGCCACCATGGGCCCGAGGCAAGCAAGTGAGCCCATTAAACCTAACCAACCATTTAACCCTTCCAAGCCCATTGTCTAGCCTTGAGCCAATTCGAGCCCAACTGATTCCCAAGCCCGTTCCTATTCATTTCCTAGCTCGTTTCTTAGGTTCGCTCATCATCTTAGCCAAGGGTAGTTTGGGAATTGTGCAAAGGTAAAAATGACCATTTTGCCCCTCTTGATATTATGGAGGAAAAGACAAAAGAAGAGAGAGAAGATGATGTCAAGTGCACGGGGATGAGCAAGCATTGAAGGGCTTTAATGAGGGGTGACAATTAGCTCTCCCATCTCTCTATCTCTTCCCTTTTCAACCCTACTCAGCCGCCCCTCTCTCTCTCCCCTTGTTTCTTCTCCTTCACTTTTTCCTCTCCTTCAACCTTTCTCCAAAAACTTGAGTTGTTCATTATTGTCCTAAGCTTGTCATCGCCCGCACCACCTGCCGCCGTGCTCAAGAGACTCCATTCATGTCCCCCACAGCCGCTATTCGCCGAACAGAGCTGCCGACTAGCCCGCCTACCAGCCAAAAGTCACCGTCGGTCTGTTCACCTCTCCCAGCCCTGTACCACCCAGAAGTGATGTTATGCCCCTGTTCCGACCAACCACCGCCCGAACTAGCCCCCAACCAGTCCCCCTTGACCCCTTATGACTGTCGGTCACCAGCCAGCCACTCGCTTGAGCTCTAGTTGATCTGGTTAGCCCTTTTCCTCTACTTGGCAATTCAATTTCCTGAGGTTCTGTGAGTGCCAGAGTTAGCTGTAGCTATTTCAGGCTTGGGATGGTTTTGGATCACCGTGGTCGAGGCTCCTGAGCGTAGCCTCCGTCGTCACTGCCGCACTCGTGTCTCCGGCTAGCTTAACGGGTGAGTTTAGCCCTAATCCCTTGTTTAGTGCCTAAACTTGCTTAGAGTTGGTTTAGTTAAGGTTAATGCTAATTTAGGAGTTTTAAATAAGTTTTATTAGCCCTAAGATAGATGGTTAGGATTATTTTAGATTAATCTTGATTAGTGCTTATTAATTGTGGTTTATGATTAATTAAGCTTGTTGAACTTTAATTAATTGATTGATTGTTTTAATTAATGTTTTTATTGATTTCTGAATTTAATTTAATAATTATTAAATTGTGGATTTTACTGTTCATGTTGCACTATTCACAATTTATTATTCACGTGCATTGTTCACGCGGTACTGTTCACACGCACAGTTCATCCGGAAGTGAAAAATTGCCTTATTTCATGTGCTTTGATCTTATGATGTGAATTAGATGTGTAATTACATGGACATCCACATGAATCGTATGGTTTTCGCAAAAAGGGGAAAATGATTTGTCCGAGGGACACCAAAATGAACTGTGTTTATGAGAAAGGATTTGAGATCGTATATGCAAGCATGTGTGCATTGGCTAATGTTCAAGATAAAAGTGTATGGTGGTGGTATGCTTGTGTGGTCACTAAGTTGAACCTGCCGTCCCAGCCGAGTTCGAGGGGTGATAGTTCGATTCGTCAGAAACCCGGCGAGGGTCCAGATACGAAGTCGCGGTAGAGGCCGGGCCCATGCTCCTTCAGGAATGCCATCTTGGGAGAGAACCCTCAACGTCACCGCGCCTCACGGGGGAGGGCGATGCCTGGTTATGCCAGTAGACACTGACAAGGGTTCGTTGTGGCCTTAAGAGGCAGTAATAATCGTACCATGTGTGGATACAAGAACGCATGAGAAACATGGTATCATCGGTTCCAGTTATGCATGAGTTGATCACATTGTTTATGACACGCATGAATTGATAACGTGTAGGGTGTGGCAATGGCTAGGTGAGATTGCCTATGACGCGACTCATATGTAATTGCTGAATTGCATTACCTAATAACCATATGCATTGCGTGTATTATGTGAGGTTTAACGTATAGGGAATAGCATACCAGGTAAGAGTGCATGCGAACCGATATTTGATTGTTAGTTGACCTTGGCTGTTGTATGGTTGATTATGGTTGGTTTGCTTGAGGGGTGTTCTGGAGAGAAACCCCGAGTTGAGTTGGTATACTAACCAGGGCTTAGAGTGAAAACTCGCTGAGATTTTATCTCACTAGTTATTATATAACCATTTTCAGGCTTTTAGAATGGCGCACCCGCCGGTGTGATTCGAGATCCCAAAGGACTAGGAGATCATCATGGCGCACCACCGCTTCTCAAGTCGGGTGCATCTTTACGAGAAGTATCTCTCCACCATCTGGGCGGACGAGGAACCAGGGCAATGGATCCCCCATTGGTTCCTGGCTTGGTACATTCGGGAGGACGATCTTCTGATCGATCCTCTACGTGGTTTTGACGGGCCACTCGGTAGGGGCCTCGAAGATGCTGACTAGGACCCCATGAAGTTGGACCCTCCCGATGGCGCAATGGAGAATCCTGCCCCCGCTCCACTGGTGATCGACCTGAACACCTCCGACTACGACCAGACGGAGCCCAAGTCCGATGGGTCTGAGTGATAGTGGTGTTGAACCCAAGGATTCTTTTTGTATAAATGGATTAGCCTAGCTTAGTTTCTTTTTAGTCTGGCTTAGAGGATGGATCTGACCCTTAGATGGTAAATCGGAAACGATCCTTCGTTGGTTAATCCAGTAAAAATGTATAAATGAGTAGTTGCTGTTATTCTTTTGTTCATCCCTCTATCCCTATTTGATTGTTTGATTGTCTATATGACCCGGGGATAGTTTTTCTTCCGCTTGTGTATAATGAAAGAATAAAATGAATCGTCGGCAACGCGTCTTGGGGCAAGGGAGACCCTACTTGTGCTGTGTTGCAGCTTTGTTTTTTTTATAAATTTTTAATATTATTTAATTAATATTTATATAAAAATCATCTTATGACTAAAACGACGTCGTTTTCGGCTGATTTAGCCACGTCAGTGCCCAAAACAACACCATTTCAACCTCAACTTGCCATAAAAGTATCATGTCAGCATTTTGACCAAAATTTTTCACTGTTAACACTTAACTAGTCCGTTTTACTTCGAATTTGGCACTTAAATGTAGCTTTCATAACTTTTGGTACTTAAGTCTCCCCCTCATGCCAAGTTTTGACAGTCTAGGAATCCGCACCTGAAATTTCGATTGGTATGATAATTTGTAGATCACCAGCCATTTCAACCTACATATAACCACCTCACTTTCCACGAACAGTATCTTCTCGAATGCATATGTTTTATAAGGTCCACTTTTTTCACTTTACTATATAACTATCCATTTCAATAAGTGGATAATTACCCAATTTTTCACACACGTTGGCATGAGCCAATTACTAGTTAAACTAAAACAAACTTTTAATTAATTTAACACATTCACATATTCTTTTGCTTTTATCTTTAGAAACCCTGGACCGTTTTGGACATAGTACGCCTCGTTTAGAGGTAATCGATTCCTAGATAGATTGATTCCCGGCCTAGAATTGAGAAATGTCCTTATGATTCTTGATTCCAAAAGATTGGAATTGAGAACTAAGCCGATCTGTTCTGGAATCAATTGCCTCCCGGGGGTGAGAAGCTTGCTTTGCTTTGCATTTGTGTTTCGTGCCCACTCTCTTCTGTTTTTTGTCAACTATTTTTCTCCACTTTTATTTGCTATTACTTTTGTTTCTTCTTCTCCATCTTCTACAAATCTCTCCCCCTCATAAAAAAGATGGAATTATGCGAGGATTTTTATTACACTTGTGTATGCAGGTGAAGGCACAAAAGGACATCTTCACGCATCAACACCATTAAAAGACCTACACAATGATCTTTATTCCATCCAAACGGGAGCTTACAATATCATCTTAACCATAATCAAATGTCGAATTATTAAAACCGTTGCAGCACAAGTTTCGCTCATGGCGTAAATTTTAGGAGTTCCAGACCTCACAAAACTTGTCGTATAAACATGGTCCAGTAGGTTTTATATTCCAAGCACAATAGCTACATCAGTTATGATCTCTGCTGTCGTCATATATATAGAAATGGTAAAATGAACTAGGCTATTGAAAGCTGCAGAAGAATAGTGTGGTAACAAAAATGTTGGGTTTGAATGAAAATCCCCACTGAGCACCACACGGGATCTCATGAATGCCGAGATTCTTTAGATTTACAATGAACAGTAAGCAACGGACCTCCTGGGAAGTTATTAATGATTTGGACTTCAGTTTTCGGCTCACCGAAGCTGGCTTGTAGGAAGGAAAGAATCATTATGAATACTACTGAAAGTTTGACTAACAAGTCCATATTTGTAAACTCCGTGTTTTTGTTTTGGAATGTGAATGCAGTGGAGCATGGTGGAGAAAGCAATTTAAGGAGGATTAAGATGCTTCATTTGGTAAGAAAGAAGAAAGAAACATTGGAGAGGATTGACTAGATACCAATTCAAGCATTGGGATGACAAAAATAAAGGCCACTTACATATATATGTAGCGTGGGAAAATGTGGTAATTAAGGCTCCATTTCTTAACCATTTTATTTCTCTATTTTTCTGTTCTTTTGTTCCCTGGAACAGAAAAAGAACAGAAATGAGTTTGGTAACGCCAACTGATTTTTCTATTCTCGGGAATAGAAAGTTGTTCCTGGGAATAGATTAGGAGTAGAAATGAGAAGTAGAAAAAAGTAGCTTCTTATTCCTAGGAACAATTTCTAGAAACTATTTCTTGGGAACTACTCACCACCTATAGCAAGCCGCCACCCGCCTATCGCCGCCGGTCGCCAGCCATTCACCGTCGGCCGGCGGACGCCAATCTCCGCCACCTATCGCTGACCACCCCCAACCGCTTGCCACCGACCAACCACCAATCGCGGGCCTCTCACCGCCGTCTTTCGCCTTGCGGTCAGCGATGGCCGACTGGCGACGGCGGCGGCGGTGGCGGCGATCGGCGAAAAAGGGTGGCGACCAGCGGTGGTGGCGTGTGGACTGCGACCGACGACCGGCGACGGCCGGCGACCAACGACTGGCCCCCGGTGGGCATGGGCCACCAGTGACCGGCGACCAACGGCTACCCGGCGGCGTTTGGTGGCCACTCCCACCGCTAGGCGGCAGTCAGTCGCTGGTCGCTGGCAGCCCCCGCCCATCCGGCGCCGATTGCCGGTCGCCGGCTGCCGCCCCCAGTCGCCATCCACACCCCGCCACCGCTGGTCGCCATCCTCGCCCGCCGGTCGCCGCCGCTATCAGGGAAGAAAGAAATAAAAAAAATTTGTCGATTCCAAACACATTTCTATTCCTTTTCTATGCCAAGAATAAGAAATTTTTGTAGTTACCAAATGCCCTATTTTACTCAGAAATTGTTCTAGGGAGTAGAAATAGAAAAGAACTATTTCTCAAAAGAAACTGTTCCCAGAAGTAGAAATGTTACCAAATGCATCCTAATTTATCAAAAAACCTATAGTTGGATTAGCCTAGCCTAGTTCCTTTTTTGTTTGGCTTAGAAGATGGATCGGCCTCTTTTGTCAGGCTTGTATTCGGAAACAATCCTTCGTTGGTTAATCTAGTAAATTGTATAAATGAGTAGTTGAGGTTTCTGTTGTTCATCCCTCTATTCTTGTTTGATTGTTTGATTGTCTATTGGACTAGGGATGGTTCGTCTTCCGCTTGCGCTTAATGAAAGATTAAAATGAATGGTTGTTGACGAGTCCTGGGACGTCGCTTTCAATTGACCATGGTAAGGGGTTATGCTCGGGGTTCGGGGCGTGACATCCCCATCGGTTTTGGTATTAGAGCGAGGTTGAGACTTAGAGTGATAAGGTGTGTGGGATTTTTGGGATAGTGAGATAGGGATGACTTTTATATTACATGCCTGTGATTGCTTTTATGGTTTTGTATTGTGGCAGGTTGCTCATAATTTCTAATTCCCAGTTGGGATTGGAAAGTAGGACTAGTGAGGGTCTAGAGTGATAAGCAATCCTAAGCCGAGAGCCCTTAGGTGTAGGGCAGCGTCTGGTCAGACCAGTGCTAGAGGTAGCGCATAAGCAGATCCTAGATTAGACGGGATCCTGCTGGCGCTAGAAACCTTGTTAGGATAGCAAGCTGAGTGCTCCTGCTGTGGTCCCTGTGGTTCCCATAGTGAGAGGAGAGGTCTGTGAGAGACCGTTGCCTAAGCTGGTAGGGCAGTTCCTAAGATTAAAGTCACCGAGGTTCAGTGGGGTGGGCGACCCTGAGGCTGCGACCCTTTGGATAAGGGATATCGAAAGGACGTTCATAGTGCTAAGATGTTCAGAGGAAGATAGGGTACTTCTGGCGGCTTACCAGCTTCAAGGTAATGTTAGTACTTGGTGGGAAGCCACTCAAGGAAGAGTGTTCCCTCAAGGCACGGCTCAGACTTGGGATGCCTTTCGTGAAGCTTTCAATGGGAAATGCTTCTTAGACAATGCGCGAGAATCTAAGATGGCAGAGTTCCAACAGTTTCGTCAGAATCAAATGTCAGTGGACCAGTATGAGGCGAAGTTCACTAAGTTGGCCAAGTATGCACCGAGGTTAGTGGAGGACCCTTTGGATAAGGCAAAACGTTTCAGAGATGGCTTGAAACCAGAATTGAAAGCCCAGCAGTGCCCTTGAACTCAAAAAGTTTTGATGAGATGTACGAGAGGGCTCAAATGAAAGGAAAGAACATGATCGAGAGGACGACCACATCTGGCTCGTGGCTCGTGCCTAATAGAAACAATCGTCGGTTTGGAAAGGGACCGACAATGAGGAGAATGAATCCCATCCCACCCGACAGAAAGAATTACACAGGAAAGTCGACCGCCCGAAACTAGGTCATGAGGAAGCCATTGCATACGGTGGATTGTCATGGAAAGACAATTTAGTTTAACCCAATAGTGGGTGGTAATTTTGAATTTGTGGGAAATCGAGGAGGACCCTCCGTTCCTCTGATTTCGTCACTTGAGGTGACTCGGTTATTGGAATCTGAATGCCAAGGGTAGTTGGCATTAGTGACAGATATGTTGGTAGAAATACCGAAGGTGGAGGATATTGCAGTGGTACAAGAGTACATGGATGTGTTTCCCAGGGAATTGCCAGGATTGCCCCCAGAATGGGAAATCGAGTTTGTGATTGAGTTGGCCCCTAGGACTGAACCGATTTCCAAGGCACCTTATAAGATGGCCTTGTTAGAATTGAAGGAACTAAAGGTGCAAATGCAAGAGTTACTGGATAAAGGATTCATTCGTTCTAGTGTGTTTCCTTGGAGAGCACTGGTACTGTTTGTAAGGAAAAAGGACGGGTCTTTGTGTCTCTACATTGATTACAGGCAGCTTAATCAAGTGACGATTAAGAACAAGTATCAGTTGCCAAGGATTGATGATTTGTTCGATCAACTTCAAAGAGCCTCGGTATTTTCCAAGATAGACCTAAGGACAGGTTATCATTAGTTGAGGATCAAAAAAGAGGATATACCAAAAACTGCATTAGGATACGCTATGGTCATTACGAGTTCACGGTAATGCCATTTGAATTGACGAATGCCCCTGCATCCTTCATGGACTTGATGAACCGGGTGTTCAATAAGTATTTAGACCAATGTGTGATTGTGTTCAATGACGATATTCTGGTATACTCGAGGAGTCCAGAGGATCATGAGAAACACCTGAAATCAGTACTTCAGACCTTGAGAGAGCATGAACTCTATGCTAAGTTTAGCAAGTGCGAGTTTTGGTTATCTCATGTGGCATTTTTAGGTCAAGTAATTTCAGGTGAAGGGATCTCTGTTGACATGATATTACAATCCCAAGAAACTTCGATTGGCTGGATATTATAGACGTTTTGTAGAGAAGTTTTCTGCGATAGCCATGCCCTCGACGAGGTTGTTAAAGAAAGAAGAGAGGTTTGATTGGACGGACAAGTGTGAGCATAGTTTCCAAGAGATCAAGGGTAAAATGACTACCGCACCTATCTTGACAATATCATCTTGTCCTGGTGAGTATGAAATCTAAAGTGACGCGTCGTATAAAAGACTAGGCTACATGTTAATGCAACATGGCAAGGTGGTTGCATACATATCCCGACAGTTAAAGCCTCATGAGCTTAACTATCTAACGCATGATTCGGAATTAGCGGCGGTCATCTTTGCCTCATGTTCAACGACGATGGATGGAACTTCTTAAGGACTATGATTACGAGATTTTGTATCATCCGAGGAAAACGAATAAAGTGGTAGATGCGCTTAGTCGAAAGTCAACAATTGCACAGATGAGGATACGAGAATGGATTCTCTTGAAGGGAGTCAGGGACTCAGATTTTAAAATTGAGGTTGGCCATCTTGCTAGTCTAATGGCCACTCTCAAGATGGAACCCAAGATGCAAAGTAGGATAAAAAATGCCCAAGCGACGGATCCTAAAATTCTTAAGATCCTACAGATGGATCAGACAAATAGGAAAGTAGACTTTCAAGTGTCCGAGGATGGGACATTGAGGTTTAGAGGGCGATTGTGCGTTCCGAAAGATGCAGAGCTTATGGAAGCGATCTTGTCAGAAGCTTATCGTAGTAATTATAGCATCCACCCTGGCAATACGAAAATGTACCAAAATTTGAAGGAGCATTTCTGGTGGAATGGTATGAAGTTGGACATGGAAAAACACGTGGCTAAGTGTTTGACATGCCAACAAATAAAGGTTTAGCATTGTAAGCCCGGTGGACTACTGCAATCTCTTGAGATTTTCGAGCGGAAGTGGGAACACATTACAATGGATTTTGTGATGGGATAGCCAAGGAGTGAGCGAGGCAATGACTCAATTTGGAGTAGTAGTTGATAAATTGACGAAGTCAGCTCACTTCGTTGCGGTAAGAAAAGATTTTACGTTGGATAGGTATGCAGAGTTGTACGTATGTCAGATTGTGCGCATACATGGAGTTCTCGTAACGATCACCTCAGATCGTGATCCTAAGTTTACGGCAACCTTTTGGAAAAGTTTGCAGTCGGCCTTGGGAACGAAACTGTAGTATAGTACGACGTACCATCTGCAGACGGACGGTCAATCAGAAAGGATTTGAAGAAGTATTCGAAAGCCTTTAATGCGATAAATGACATTTGGTTTGCAC
This sequence comes from Corymbia calophylla, assembly GCA_014182845.1. Classification (NCBI taxonomy): domain Eukaryota; kingdom Viridiplantae; phylum Streptophyta; class Magnoliopsida; order Myrtales; family Myrtaceae; genus Corymbia; species Corymbia calophylla. The sequence continues at coordinate 32,552,937 of CM024697.1, read as the reverse complement.
TAATTTTCAAGTGGTTGAGACGAATTCTTGGTTTGGTTATTAAATAGACATGAAAGGAATGTTGAAAGAAAAATCGGTGGTTTGTGGTATACGGATAGCGGTTCGATGGAAATTCAGTGAATCAGATTTCAAGTGTTGATAAGTGACCTCATGGAAATGAACTCATGGGTTGACGAGCTGGAGAAAGTTTTGCACTTTGAGGTGCTCAGACGAGGTTAAAACCGTGAGGCTTGGTATGGGACAGGCCAAAGCGGATAATACATCTATGAGATGGTGCATATCTAAAAGAGACTAGTAGTGGTGCAATTCGAAGATGTCCATAACGACTAATCCGATGAGGGCGGGGAGTGGTCGCCAAGGCCAAGTGCCTAAGCAAGGAGTGACTCCTGGCAAGCTTCTAGGATGTCAAAAGAGGCAGAAATGAACTAAACTACGCACTGTGCAAAAAGAGAGTGCTTGTGGGATAAGATTTTATCATAGTAGTATAGTAGAAATATGGTCAAATTTATGGAACTCCAGTCTATGGAACGAGGTCAGAGAACTGGGAATCGCTGGTTCAAAAAAAAAAATTGGTTTAGCAGTTATTGAATACAATTCAGATTATCAGAGACAGACTAAAGACAGCTCAGAGTTGTCAAAAGAGTTATGCAGATAAGCATTGCAGACCGTTGGAGTTTAAGATGGGCGATCATGTGTTTCTGAAAGTACCGTCGATGAGGAGTACTTCCAAATTTGGCAAGAAAGGAAAGTTAAGTACGACGTACGTAAGACCCTTTGAAATTTTGGAAAGGATCGGGGTTCTAGCGTATCATCTTGCGTTGCCACCAAAACTTGCTCAAGTACATGATGTTTTTCATGTGTCCATGTTGAGAAAGTATGAATCGAACCCAACTCATGTATTGAATTTTGAGGAACTGGACATAAATGACAAGGTGTCATACGTGGAGAGGCCGATACGAATAGAGGACCGTAAAGAGCAAGTACTTCGAAACAAGACTATCGCCTTAGTGAAAGTGATCTAGCAGCATCACGGAACAAAGGGAGCTACATGGGAAAGTGAGGAAATGATGAAGCATCAGCACCCCCATCTTTTTGAGAATTTGTTAGTGGTTGACAAATTTCGAGGACGAAATTTTTGTAAGGGGAGAAGAATTGTGACGTCCTAAAATTCGAGCTCTTTGGGGGAGGAATGAACGTTAATTTCGCCAATGCATTGTTGGTTGATCTCACTCGGAACTGATCACTCCTGAGATACTGACCTTGAGGGGAAAGACTAATGAGGACAGAACTCGTGCGACTAAAGAACTTGACTTGGAAAAACGACTCGACTGTGAGACTTGCATAAGAACGATCCTATAGTTATGGAGGCCAATTTCGAGGACGACTAGAAGTCGATTCACGGACATAAATAATGGGATGATGGGTGATTCCGTCTATTGTTATCGAACCTATGAATGGCCCTATGTTGATCCTTCATAATCGTGTACTTTGAAATAAGAATCTATCCTTCACAATTTCACGTAATCGAGGACGTCCATGTGTCAAGAAGTCTTGAACGTGAATTGGCACGAGTCGGTTATGTGTGAATCCTCGAAGCCACCTGTTAGTCTGAGTGGTACCAAAATGGCATTTGGATGAAATTAACAAGGTATAGGAATCCAGGATTGGATTTCGAATTTTCAGGAATGTCCGGGACGGACTTTTGGACTATGCTTCTTCGACAATCGACAATGTCAGTTGAGCCGAGTATTTGGAAAAAGGGTTTACGGATCGAGGAAACGAGCCTACGAGGACGTGGGCCGGGCAAGAATAGTGTGGGCCTCACGCCCAAGGTGGGATAGCCACTGTGGTAGACCCGAGGCAAGAAAGTGAGCCCGTTGGGCAAAACCGACTATTTACCCTTCCGAGCCCGTTGTCTAACCTTGAGCCATTTCGAGCCCAACCGATTTCCGAGCCCATTCCTATTCATTTTCTAGCCCATTTCTTAGGCTCACCCTTCATTTTCAGCCCAATGGCAATTTGAGAAATGTGCAAGGTGGAAATGACCATTTTGCCCTTGGATATTTTGAAGAAAAGTCAAAAGAAGAGAGAGAAGATGAGGTCACTTACTTGAGAAGTTGGACAAGGCATTCAATGGACTTAATGAGGTTGAATTGCAGCCCTCAATGCACTCTCTCTCCTCCTCCTTCAGCCCTCACAAACCGCACACTCTCTCTCCCTTGTTTTCCCTTCCTTCCTACAACTTTAGCTTCTGACCTTCCTTCGAAAATCGAGTTGTTCATGGCTTTCCTGTGTGAATCACGTCCCGTGCCACCCGCCATCGTGCTCAGGACATCGAAACCATATAGACAAATGCGGCCATTCGCCTATTGAAGCCATCGGCCAACCTGCCACTATAGCACCTGCAGCAGCTTTGTTCCGCATTTTCACCTGTTTTCCTTCCTTTCTGACCAAAGCACCACCAATACCAACCATCAGCAGTCTCCCCTCGACCTCCGGGTGTCGCCGGTCGCCGACCAACAGCTCGCCGAAGCTCCGGCCAAGCCGTTTTGCTCCAATGCCCCTATCCTCCTCCTACAATGCTGTATTCTAAAGTTCAGTGGGTGTAATGATGTTGTTGCTGCTGTGTTCAGCCCGGGACCGCCTTGGATCATCGTGGGTGAGGTCCTCGGGTGTCAGGTTCATCGCCACCGCCGCGTTCATGTCGCTAGCCCGCTTAACGGGTGAGTTTAGCCCCTAATCCTTTGTTAGTGCCTAAACTTGCTTAGAGTTGGTTTAATTAGTGTTAATGTTGGGTTAGGAAGTTTAATTAAGTTGTATTAGCCCTAAGATAGGTGGTTAGATAGATGGTTAAGATTAACTTAGCTTAATCTTACTTAATTATGCTTAATTGTGCTTGATTATGCTTAATTGTGTGTTATGTGTTAATTAAGCATGTTTTGCCTTAATTACTTGATTATTTGATTAATTTTTTTGATTAATTTCTGAATTAAATGATTTAATTATTAAATTCGGAAATTTCACTATTCATAGTGCATGTTCACAATTACTATTCACAATACTATTCATGGCACTGTTCATCTAAAAGCTAAAATGTGCATAATTTCATGTACCTTGATCATATGAAGTGAATTGGATGTGGCATTGCATGAACATCCGCTTGAATCGTGTGATTTTCACAAAAGAAAGGGAAAATAATTTGTCTGAGGGACACCAGAAATGGACCGCCTTTATGAGAAAGAAAATGATTTGTCAGAGAGACATCGGAAATGGACCGCCTTTATGAGAAATAAAATAGTTTGTCCGAGAGACACCAGAAATGGACCACCTTTATGAGAAATAAAATGGTTTGTTCGAGGGACACCGGAAATGAATCGTCTTTATGATAAAGAAAACGGTTTGTCCGAAGGACACCGAAAATGACCGCTTTGATGAGAAAGAAAATGGTTTGTCTGAGGGACATCGGAAATGGACCTCTTTTATGAGAAAGGATTTGAGGTTTTATATGCAAGCATGTGTGCATTGGCTAATGCTCAAAGATAATAAATGGATTGTGATGGTATGCTTACGTGATCAATAAGTTGAACCCACCGCCCCAACCAAAGTTCGAGGGGTGATAATCCGATTTATCGGAAACTCGGCGAGGGCACTGTTGCGTCTCTGCGGAGGAAGAGCATCGTAGCGCCTCAGTTGTAGTTCGGATGCAGAGTCGTGGTAGAGGTCGGGCCCATGCTCCTTCGGGAATGCCGTCTTAGGCGGGGGTCCGTTGACGTCGCCGCGCCTTATGGGGGAGGGCGATGCTTGGCTATGCCAGTAAACATCGGCAGGAATTCGGTTGTAGTCCAGTGGGGCAGTAATAATCGGAATATGTGTGGATGCAAAAGCATATGAGAAACATGGCATCATTGGTTCCGATTATACATGAGGTGATCACATCATTTATGGCACGCACGCATGAATTTATAATGTGTAGGGTATGACAATGGCCAGATGAGATCTCTTGTGACGCGACTTGCATGTGATTGATGAACCGGATCATCTAACGGTCATGTGCATTGCGTGTATTGTGCTGACTTATAACGTGCAGGGTATGGCATACCAAGTACGGTTGCATGCAAACCGACTATGTGATTGTTTGTTGCATTGCTTGTATTGTGTGAGGTTTAACATGCAGGGTATAGCATACCGGGTAAGGTTGCATACAAGCCAACTTTATCATTGTTGGTCAACCTTGTTTGTTGTTGGTTGCTGATTGTTGGTTGCTTGTTGTTGGGTTGAGTGAGAGGTGGTTCTGGAGAGATGCCCCAGGTTAAGTTGGTGTACTAACTGGGGCTTAAGGGAAGAACTCATTAAGATTTTATCACACTGGTTATTATATAACCACTTTCAGGCCCTTAAAATGGCACAGTGGAGAATCTTGCCCCCGCTCCTCCAGTGATCGACCCGACGGAGCCTGAGTCCGATGGGTCCCAGTGATGATGATGCTGAACCCGAGGGTTCATTTTGTATAGCTTGATTAGCCTAGCCTAGTTCCTTTTTGGTTTGGCTTAAAGGATGGATCGGCCCATTTTGTCGGGCTTGTATTCGGAAATGATCTTCCGTTGGTTAATCTAGTAAATTGTATAAATGAGTAGTTGAGGTTTCTGCTGTTCATCCCTCTATCCCTATTTGATTGTTTGATTGTTTGTTGGACTGAGGACGGTTCATCTTCTGCTTGCGCTTAATGAAAGATTAAAATGAATGATCGTCGACGAGTCCTGGATGTCGCTTTCAATTGACCATGGTAAGGGGTTGTTGTGTGCTCGGGGTTCGGGGCATCACATTCATAGATCAGAGATGATTTGTGTCACACCTCGAATCCCAAACTGATATGCTTGTGCCACATTTACCCTCCCAAAACCCATATTTACTAAAATTTGGCATAAATGTGGCACGGGTATACTAATTTAGGATAATTATAGCACAATCTTACTAGTTTAAGATTTTTTATGACACAAAAATTAGTTTTGTGAAAATGCGGCATGGCATACTAGTATGGGAGTTTTTGTGACACAAAAATTAATTTAAGGTAAAAGTGGCATTGATATACTAGTTTAGGGTTTGTGGTAATGTTAGCCCCCAAAAATACCTAAACTTTTCATGTAGGTGTCGGTGTAGCACATGCGAAAATACTAGTTAAATTAGAACTAATATGTAAATCAACTCAACACATTCACACATTCTTTTGATTTTACGCTTGCAAACCTTGGACCATTTTGGACATAGTGGGCTGGTTGGCACAAAAGGACATTCATCCATCTTCACCCTGGAAAAAGGAAAAAAATGCAACCATCTTTATTCATCCCACGGGAAGTTTGCAATATCATCTCAATCATGATCATATGTCTAATTATTAGGAACCTCTGTAGCATAGGTTTTGCCAATGTCGAAGGTTTTAGGGATTCCATTTTTCACATTCCAAGTTACGGAAACACGGACCATCATGTTTAACATGCCAAATACAATAGCCACATCGTTCAAAATCTCTCTCCTTAACATATATATCAAAATGATGAAATGAACCAGGCCATTGAAAGCTGCAAAGGAATAAAGTGGTGCCAAAAAAGCTAGGTTTGAACGAAAATTCCCACATGAAACCACCATGGATTTGATGAAAGCTGAGATCATCATCTTTAGATTGACAGCGAACGGTAAGCAGCGGTGCTCTAGTGTAAATTATTGACGATTGCGATTGTAGTCTTTCCAGAAGCTTCGGAGCTAGCTTATAGGAAGACAAGAATGATCACGAACACTATGAAAAGTTTAATTGACGAGTACATGTTCGTAAATTTTGTGTTTTTGTTTGGGAATATGAACACAGAGAAGCATGGTGGAGCGACCTATTTAAGGATAAAGATGCTTCATTTGGTAAGGCAGAAGCAAGTAATATCCGCGTGGACTAGACACCTATTCAAGCACTAAGATAACAAATATGAAGGCCACAATTATATATTTAGTTTGGGAAAATGTTGTTTTCTTTATAGGTGTACTGATAGCAATTTATTTATTATATGCCTGAAGAAGCTATTTAATTGGCATCTCCTACATAAACAATCTTGATGTGATGCTAGCTATACCGAATGCCCGCTATGGAAAATTCATTTAGAACTCCAACTATGCATTTATTTTTAGTGATTTGGAAAGGGGATTAATAACAAATATTTGAGAAGGAACAAATGAAAATTATACGTGTTGGGAGTGTGCAATAAAAGTCCAATACCTTCACTTGGGGATATTGAAAAGAGAGTGCCAAAGATTGAATGCGTCAACATCTAGTTGGACTCATTTTCACTCAAACATTTAAGCCAAATGAGTTATAGGCTAACTATGATATATGACTGCTCAATACTGCATCAATTCTCTGATACAAAACTTCTCTAACACAACTTATATGTGCATTAAAACAATCTCCTTCTTACATGTGAATTTCAGTGTTAGGTTTGCTTTCCTTAATTCAAGTATCTATCTATATCAACTTATCTCAATTTAAATTTCCAATGCCCAACTTCATCCTTGGTCTCTTTCTTTGGACCGAACCATGTAGTTTGCTTTCGGGCTCGTATTGCTACACCACAATGTCCACTTGTCTGAAAATCGCATACTTCAGTATTAGGTTTGCTTTCCCTTAATCTAGGTAACTTTCTATATGAACTTATCTCAATTAAAATCCCCAATGCCCAACTTCATCCTTGGTCTCTTTCTTCGGACCGAATCATGAAGTTTGATTTCAGGCTCGCATTGCTACACCAGAACACCCACTTATCTGAAATCGCATTGGTCACTAGATTGATTCCCCGAGATATTCACCAAATGTTGATATAGATTGGGAATGGGCCATCAATAAATCATCAACTCTGATACCATTTATTAGGAGCGCTCAGTAGAAGCCTAATACCTTTCGCTTGAGGATATTGCTAAGAGGAAGCCTTAATCCAAGCCCATCAACATATCAAGTTTGACCTACTTGATTAAAAAACTTAAGCCAATGAGTTATGAGCCAACTATGATAAATTAACTACTCAACACACCACTGATTCTTCAATGTGAGACTTCTTTAATACAACTCACACACACAACTCAACAATAAGGGTGTGAGAGTGATGAACTATCGTTGGAGATCATATTTACAAATTGGTTTAAGGGTTAAGTGTGACACAAATAACCCAAGATTTTTTATGTCATTAAAAATTCTAAACTTGCCCATTGTGACACACATACCTTAAGTTTTTTGTGTCATAAAAAATCTTGAACTTATACTAGTGTAGCAAATATACTTGGATGGAACCATAATAGATGGTATATACATCACACATGTATAAGTTTAGAATTTATTGTGACAAAAAAAAGTTGGGCGTATTTATATCATAATGAGCAAGTTTAGATTTTTTCGTAAAACAAAAAAAGTTTGGAGTTTTTGTGTTACAATGAGCATAGTTGTTTAGGGTTTTGTGATATTTACCCTTGATTTAACTACTTGATTGCATTTTTATTAGTAATTTGATGATAGATTTGACTTGTCACGACTTGTGAAGAATAAACATGAGATTTCTCATATCTATTTAGCTAAGAAGATTATGAAAAAAGAGTTATAAATATGTTGCACGGATGTCCATTCAGTCTTAACCTTTTTAATTTAGTCAATTTAATTATAAACATTTTGATCATTTGTCAATTAATCATTCCGGTCAATTTTAGTTGAAAATTGATGATGTAGAGATTGGCCATTCTTCGTGGTGTGGCCAAGACTAACGTATACAATTTTTAGTAACTTTTTAAAAAATTTTCCGAAACTTATGTATTTTTTCTTTTGCTTTTGCTTTTATTTTTCACTGTTGTTGGCAAGGAAAGGCGAGCCTTGCCAAAGAAAAATTAAAAATGATATAAAAAATTAAAAAATTGCAAAAACTATCTATATTAGTGTCAACCGTACCACGTAAAATTGTTGATGTTTATATCAGCGATTTCCAATCAAAATTGGTCAAAATGACTACATTTGCAAATGGTCAAAATGTTTAGAACCAATTTAGCCAAATTGAAAGATTTAAGGTTCAATTGGTATACTAAAATATGCTTATAATTTTGGGAAATTATCCTCTGTTTGGCTAGCGATTTTTTTTTTGGTTATTTTCAATAAGTGTATGCACATGTCTATTTAGTTTGCTTGACTTTAGTACAAATCTGGCTGCATGCGATGCTGGGGCTCGAGAGTCAACGGAAACTATCACTATTAATGATTAATCATCGGGCATGTCAATTTCGTGGAAATGGAATGATAATGGGATATGACTCCACTTCGACGTCTCCTTTGATTGTAGTAACATTGAATCCAACACAAGTAGCGAAGGGGCCTACAAGGAATCGTTTTACTGACGCGAACGTAACGAGGGTAGAAGAGCATTGTCCCACGGATCACATGGTTCTCTCCCTCTTTCTTTCTTCGATCTCTATCACCAAATTTAAAATTTAAAAAAAAAAAAAAAGATAAAAAGAAGATGAGCGAAAAGGGCGGAACAATCATCCTCAGCTCTATATAAGTGCGCATTTGAATGATTAAGATGAGACAGATACCGCTTGTGTAGTGGAGAGGCCGATACATCCGGAGATTCTTTTGGAGTTTGTCCCCTCCAAAAAGAAGATAGAGAAAAAGAGGAGAAGACTTAATTTGGAGCTTAATAGGAGCTCTTGTCGCAGGAGAGATGGCACTGAGAGCTATTGCCTTGCGAGAGATGTTCGCATGTAGTAGCTGCAAGTGCCATCTCTTCTCGACAAAAGTCCCTTCAATCTCAAGAAGTTATTGCATGGTCCATCTTTCTTCTGCTCGGTCCATCTCCATCTCTCTCTCTCTTTCAATCTCAAGAAGCGTCTATGGTCCGGCCTAAGTTTCTTTTTCTTTATATGTATGTGAGAAATGCTTGTTCCGCATACTTTTGATGGTTTTACTTGTTCTGCTATGACCAAGCTTGGTTCCGTTACTATCCATAAAAGCCGCATTCTTTAAATATGATATCTATGCAGCGTGATATATGGGATAGATGATAAGTGTGGATTGTTCAAATACTTTAACTAATGTATAGTTGTGGGTTTCTTCTTGCATCGTCCAATCTTGGGTTTTCTTAGTAGGTATTTCGATTTCAATGGTGATAACTAATTATGATTGCTGTGCATGACAATTTTGTTGAGCATGTAGCCAAGCTAGTTAGCTTAATTTTTGCATGGTTTTAAGGGGCCTATGCCAATGCATGAACAGGCCAATTTTAAAATGCATCTCTATTAGTTTATCATTATTTTTAATCTAGATAGGCTAAATTCTTGCTTGATGTGAGGTCCACATTTTGTGGTGACCTGGTATCAAGGTCATATGCCACTTTCCACTTTTGTCTCTACTCTTATTTCGTACAAAAAAAAGTCATCGTTAACAATTTTTGGCATAAATTGATACCAACGTAAAAATGTCCAATCGAAAGTTTAAGACTAGATTAATATTAATGCAATAGATTTAGGGCTTTTTCGGTACTTTTTCCAAACGGGAGTTGGTATCTTTGTTGCTTTTCTCTGTGCAAAAGTCATCTTTTTTGACTTGGAACTCACAAATCCCTCCTTGAAAAGAAGAGCATGGCAAAAGGCGCTCTGCTTTTCCTACTAGAAGAATGCATAGATTCTTGCTAAGCCGAGGAAAAGGAAACAAAAGGGAATGAAACCGAGGGAAAGAAAAAGGGGAACCGTAGACCTGCTCGAGTTCTGTGTGTTCATTAGGTGTTACGATCCCAGCGAATGTTAGAAAGCTGCGTGGTCACAAAATTATATTTTGTATTCGTGCATTCTTATTTAACGTCTGAATTCGAATCGCCATTATCCGTTGTAGATGGGATGAAAAGAACTGTCACATTTCAGATGGAAGTTAGGAGATGGGGAATCAATATCGCTTTGGTTTGATCCATGGCTTGATGTTGGTCCTCTATACTCAGTATTCTCAAACAGTTACATCTACCAATCGGACCTTCTTAGAAAAGTAAAGGTAAAGGACCTAAACTCCTCTGATGGGTCTCAGATACGCCAAGAGCTGTTATTGTGGCAAATACTGATTCCCCATCTCTCAGTTGATCAAGACACCTTTACATGGGTATAGGATTCAGGCGGAAAATTTTCAACGGCTTTGGCTTGGGCCACAATCCAACGCAAATCAAGCCCGGTTCACTAGTCCTCTTTTGTCTGGGACAAGGCCTTAGCCCCAAGACATTAATTCCTTCTCTGGCTTATAACCAAGAATCGCCTACCCACACAGGTTTATCTCATGACATTTGGCAGGATTCCTAATTTTGTCTATGCCTTATGCAACTCTAGGCCTGATTCCGTTAATCACCTCTTCTTTGACTGTTGTATCTCTAATACTCTATCAAACTTCTGGGCTGCTAAGTGTAATCTTCCATGGACCAACTCCACTTGGTCAGATAATCTTCTCTGGGCTATAAATTCTATGTCTGGAAAAGGATTTTACCGAGAGATAGCTCGATTTTCTTTTGATGCATTGTGCTATATCATTTGGAAGACTAGGAACGATATTCTCTTCCGTGGCCATAACCTTTATGCTCCTTCCATGAAGCTATACCTCTATAAGGTGGTTAAGGATAAAGGCCTCGCCTTCAAGTCAGTGGAAGACAACCCTAGAAACAGAAGGATGCAGCGTAGCTGGGGGATAGACCCTCGGATTTTTGGAGTGGAGCCGCCCTCGGCTTAGTTTAGGATGATCTGGGTTCTCTTGTAACCTGTTTTCCTTGTCTTTTGGTTTTTCTAATTCTTATAGTGACCGTGGTACCCTTCTACTCCAGTGACATGTCGTCCTGTTGAGTATTTGTCGGTACCGTTTCTCCCCCCTGTTGTACAGTTCTCTGGTTGATTTTATTACAATCTTACCTTACCAAAAAAAAAGAACTGTCACATTTTGGGAATACTAGTCTGGATGTTCTGAGAATCTCATACATCAAAGGCGTGCTGTTTTCAGTTGACATGATGGTGCTTTGCAGTGCTTTGATCATGTCCAATTTCATCTGGTTTAGCTGCAGAAGCAGAAGACAATGAATCGTGAAGATGGAAAAGAGAACGGATTTACACACTTACAAATGAGCTCGGTTTGGTTTGAAGTTTTCTTCCTACCATATTAATGGGGATCATCGGCTTCCTGTCAGCATGCTCACGCCTAACCTCAAGTGATCATGAACGAAAAGAATCGTGTATAAATCCAATACATGGGAACCCAATTTAGTCAGGAGCCTTTCCAAAGGCCTTCGCATGAGTCTATGCATGAATCTTTATATGCCGAATGCACGCAATAATGCTCCCTTTTTTTTTTTGGGGGGGGGGGGAGGAGGCTTCAATCCTTTCCCTTCATAGTGATTTTCACATAGCCACTGAGCATCAGTGCAAAATGACTAGTAGTTTACTAGTCGGGACGATCGGCGCACTTGCCAAAAATCAAAAAAGAAGTGTAAATAACAAAATTGTGAATGGCTGATACAGTATCCTAACTGAAGCACACTTGTCACAACGTATCGACAGCTTAGTGTATCAGGAAATTAAAAATCAAAATTCAATGATAAGATTGTGAAGTCTTTCCTAAGTTTAGTAACCATGGGTGCAAAATTACCCCATATCTCAAGAAGTGTTGAGGCATGCATGACTCATGAGATAAGTGCCTTCAAAGGCCAAACCCAACAAATGAACATTGATAGGGCCTCAAAACAGATAAGATCCCACATGATTTTTAAGGGATCAGAGTTCCAATGACTAGAGTATTCGTTTTGTTTGTGGGCCTTGGAGATCCAATCCGTCACAAGATTTATTTCCCTTGGATAGTGAGCCAATTGTATGCTTCTGAAGTGGCCTAGTAGAACTTTGCACACAGAGATCAACAACTCTATTTCTGAAGATGGCTTATTTTGATATGTGAGAAGGGGTTAGCGGTTTTTCCAAGTTTCATACAAGTTCCATCAAGAATCGGGAACATACCCATTAGAATAGGTTCCTTGATTTTTGGAACCTGAAACTTACTCTGTATATCTTGGAATCTAAAACTTATCTCATCACAAGTTTTAGAATCGGTTTCAAATTCTTTTTGAATTACACTTGTATTATTAATTGAATGATTGTGGTGAATTATCACCTTTAATAACCACCACTTACTACTACAATTCATTGATCATTACTTATATTAAGCCACATGGAAAATATGAAATATTAACAAAATAAAAGTTTTGGTTATAAAATGGAAATTCAGAGTAGTGGTTCCAAATTACTAAGGGCCTGCCTGGTAACGCTCTTGGGAACAACTGATTATGTTCTTTTATTCTCGAGAACGGATTTTTTGTTCTCGGGAAAAGAAATGCATTTGATAAATTTTTTGTTCCTAGGAACAAATTTGTTCCCCGGAATAAGTTTGGAGTAGAATCCAAAATAAAAAAAAAGTTGCTTCTCGCTCCCCGGAACAATTTGAAGAATCAGTTTTTTTTTCTCTTTTTTCTTTTTCTTTTTTTTCCTTCCCTTTCTTCTTCTTCTTCCTCTTCCTTCTCCCACCCCATCACCGCCCCATCGCCGCCCCTAGGTTGCCGCCGATGAGCGGCAGGGCGAGGTCCAATGAGCTCACTGGAGCCTCGCCAGGCTAGGGCAAGGTCCGGCGGGCTCACCGGAGCCTCGCTCGGCCATCGGCGAGGCTTAGCCTCGCAGATTTGGGCGAGGCCGAGCCTCGCTTGGCTGCCACCAGCGAGGCTCGAGCTCGCCCAAGCTGCACGAGGCCGAGCCTCGCCCGGCCGCCACCGGCAAGGCTTGAGCTCGCCCAAGCGGCACGAGCCCGGCCAAGGCAAGGCCCGGCCTCGCGCCGCCTGGGCGAGCTTGAGCCTCGCCGGAGCCTCGCTCGCCGCTCGCGGCCAAGAGGAAGAAGGGGAGAAAAAAGAAAAAAGAAAAAAGAGAATTAAAAGAATCAAAAGATTGGAAATTTTTACTAAACGCATTTCTGTTCCCAAAGTAAAAATTTTAAATAGTTTATCAAACACCTGAAATACTCAAAATTTGTTTTCGGGAGCAAAATAAAAAAAAAATCATTTCTGATCAGAATCTGCTCTCAGGAACAGAATCATTGTTATGCAGGCCCTAAGCTTTCAAATTATACACTCATTATTGAATGCTATGGACTACCGTAAGATCACATGAAGACATAAATTAAGAGAAACATAAAAACTTATTCCAGATTCTATGTTCTAGGTTTCACCAATTTAGAACCTATAACCTACCCATCAAAATAGGTTCTTCAATTTTTAAAACTTGAAATCTATCTTGCATACCTTAGAATCTAGAACTGGATAATGTTTCCATCAATCTAGTTTTCTAGTTCCAAGTTCTATCCTAAAATCAGGTTTATCCCTACTTGTGAGGGCACTTTTTAGAGAGCTATAGTTCGAGTCAAACTAATACTTTTGGTCAAAACGCGAACTGAAGTGACGACGTGCTTCCCAAGAAGCTAGGTTTCAATTTGCTTCGGAGAAGACGCTCGCACCTTGTTTGCAAAACCGTCAGTGATCTTCTCGGAGGTGTCTCGACATATATAGACGAAACTACCTTATTTTTCTCCTTCCATAAAGGATCTATCAATGTTCATTTTTCGGTTTTTTTTTCTCTAATAGTCTACTTTGACCGAGTTAATTCCCTTGCAAGTTGTTTCAATATATAATGACATCATAAAATTCACCCAAAGAAGTAGCAGATAGCTGAGTTAGAATGCACCAGAATAAACATCTCGTAAAATATGTAGGAGTACAAAGTGTTATTTCATATGCTTGTGCTAGAATCTTGTATCTATGTAACATATTTGTCCTGAAATTTTGATATCACAAAAAAAAGTTTTGAGGTTTTTGGTGTCACAAAGAGCAAGTTTTTTTGTAAATGTGTCACGATTGGTAAAGTTTAGGATTTTTTGTGACTTTTTCTGTAACATGCAATTTGACTAATACATAGGCACGCATGACCGATATGAGCACATAAATGAAGTCAAAAGATCGCCAGTCATGGCTGGAACCGCCTTGACCTAAAACGGACAAGGCAAGCAAGGCTGTTTGCCTAGCATAAAATGGATGTCCAGACCATCTAATGCAAAAGGGGAATCACCAAAAGTTATTCCTAACATTAGTAGGCACTAAACAGGAGCATAAACAGCAAAAACAAGACAAGAACGAGCATCCAAATGACGCGGCAAAGAGGGCTCACGGTCACGGCTACAAACTGGTTCTCATTCCGGCTTTGGGCGAACAAGAACGAACGCATGGTTAAGAAACTAAATGAAACGAAACCAATCACCAAACCCAAGCCAAATGAACCAATAGACCATGGTAATTAACTCAAGCCACTCATCGCAGCAAGGCGAGTTAACATACTCGGCTTTTGATTCCGATAATGCACTAAGTAGTTTAGTTCTATTTTTAGGTTCCAATCCTTCTCTAGTACTTAGTATTGTTTCGCCATATGCCCCAAAAATATGTTCACTTGCATGTTCAATGTGTCCCTAGGTGTCCTCCGCAAGCAGGGTATAGGGTCGCCATGAAATTTAAATTCATCTGTTTCACCTAAAACCTATCCCTAGATCTACAATTACCCTCCTGAAACCTACATGACCCTGTCAATTGGTTCACAAAAGAAAGAAAACTGCACAAAACTATTGGCTTGAGAAATTTTTGTCACTGGTTTATTGGTTAGCTTTTGAGTTTACGTGAATAAAATTTGTAGTTTGAACTTAACGAAGTAAATTATTCCCCATCTAAAATTGCTCTATACTATTAAATGAAAATTTTCTGCTTTTCAAGTTGGCCAATATCGGTTGATTTTTTTATCTCAAACCACCCTTTGTGTTCTTACGTTTAGGTAATTGATATATTTTTTATGTTATTGATAATTAATATAATTTAGCTGTGATTATATATTTTTTTAGGTTAATACCACAAAAAATCTCAAATTAAGTTTTTGACCGTAAAAAAATCCTAAACCAGTACACATGTAACAAATTTATTCTCCATTAGTTTTCATTAAATTTTACTATTAAATTACTGAGTGGGATGATGCATGACAATCAATAAGTATACTAATTTGAGGTTTTACCGTTCATTTGTCGCAGATATATTAGTTTTGTGGTTTTTCGTGACATTAATTTAATTTAATGAAAATTAATTGAGGGTAAATTTATCATAAATGTATTAATTTGAGATTTTAGTGATTAAAAAATTTCTTTTGATTAATTCATCACACATATGCTAGTTCGAGATTTTTCGTAATATTGACCTTACTTTTTTCAATTTTATTGTTGGTTTATTTTCATTGCACTTTGAGGTTAGGTGGAGTATGAGCTGAACTTCTTATTGACCTAATTCAGGCATGAACCCTTTTAAACATACCTAGGAGATATCTTAAGCTTTAAAATGATACATGACGCATGCAAATTGAAGGTCATTTACTAGCTAAAAACCATGTTTAGAGCATGTATACGGCTAAGTAGACCTATCTGACTTCATGAATTTATATGATATTTGTGCAATGATCTAGAACTAAATATCTCGCCACTTTTGTCCCTTACATTTATCCCTATATCATATTAAAATCGCATAATTTCATGCTTTATTTAGGCTAGTTTACAAGCCCATCTTTACCTATCATGTTCTATTTACTCCATGGCTGACCATGTCTGCTTGTTTAATTTCTGCAATTTTTGTGTTCTGAATCAGGACCTAATGTATTCTGTAAAGTCGTAGTATACATCCTGAGCTTTCCAATGATACCAATTTCATTCAATTCTCATGTCGTTTGCCACACTTTTTACTTTTTTCAAATTCAAGATTGAGATCTGCCAATTATCTTTATCTAGAACGTGTCCCCTGTTTTAGTGAGCCTGACTCCTTATAAATTTGTAGGAATTTTTGTGTGGTGATTTTGCGAATGAGTCCTCGACGAAAGTTGTTTGAGACATCCATGTCTACATCATACTAGATTTTTTAAATTTATTTAGCATCGATTGATATGATAAATTGCATTGGGATTGTATGATTATTCTTCTGCTTTACCCGGTTTCTGATTGACCATCATATGTTCTAAGATTTTTAGAAATTCACATGTTATGATTCTTGGGATGCTTCCTCATGTGAATTTTTTCTTATGTAATGCTTGACATGTCATAAAAGTTCCAGAACCATTGAACCATGGTTCATGTTTCAATTGATTGATTCTTTGATGCTCTATTTGTGATTTTTTTTTTTTTTTGGCTCTTATGACGTGTCTCTGATCTAGGAAACTAGAAAATTATGCATGTTGAGTTGAGTTTCGATGTTTTCATAATATTTGATCTATACACTTGATCTTTATTTTCAAATATTAGTGAAAAATAAAAAGGCGATTTAATGATTTTACCAAGTCCCTCAAAATTGCAGGATAAATCTGGAATTTTGCATTCTCATTTAATTTGACTTTGCTTTTGATTTTTGTGATTCTTATTTGACAAATTTTTCTTTATCAAAGTGTTTTTGCATGCATCAAACTTTAATTTGAGACTATTTCCATATAAACTTGGGTCGTATTTAATATGCCTACGAAACTTGATCGATAATGCATAAGATGCGCTAAAGTTAGCCTTAGCAATTAAATGAACCCTATAGCCTCAATGGGATGAAGTCTCCCATTTGTTGAAATCTTTGATTTGGTATTAAAATCATCTAGGTTTAAACCATATTGCGAAGCTCGATTAGTAGTGCATAAGATGCGCCCAAATTAGCCTTGGCAATTAAATATGTTCCATAGGCAAGATGTACCTATGTCAAGTCACTTCATAAATTCCCCTCAAATCAATGTTCCAATTGTGCTTTTAAATGCTTTTGGGCATTACATGAACCTTCCGAGTGTCAACTTTTCTTATTAGATGCATGTGGTTGTGATTGGCAAATGGTGAATGAACAAGTGATCCGTTGTTGGTTCATTCATTTGTTTAATTGATTGAGAACTAAGGCTGATGGCCTAAGTGCATATTTACATAAATGAGGCTTGTAGTTGTTAGATGAATGGCATAGGTGCAATGCATGAACTTGTGGGTCATCTTGGATTCCATTTAGAAGTGAACTTAGGGACTTCATGACCCTTGTCACCATTTGTGAACACAAATGATGTCTAATGGTCATCAGTCATTTAAAAAGAGTTGGGGTAGGTGTTTTAGTAATGGCACATTGTATGAACAATCCAAAAGCCGACCCTGAGGCTATTCCTGATGCATTGATGTTTTCAGTTTGATGTCTTGCATTATATGTAAATGATGTGTTTGTGGATTACTAGTTCTATTTTTGGCATTAGTCTAGGATTAAAATAGGTCCAAGGTGGCAATCTATAGACGTGAAGACGGTGAAATGGTCAATGTCCAATCCAACCTTATCTCTTGTACCATTTATTCATCCTCGACACATGCCCAAGTTTCCTATGTGTGGTGTATAAATACTCAACGAGGTGTGCATTTTCTTTTCATCACGATTAGGATTGCATGTTTAGGCTTTACTTGCTTTCCTTAAACTATTTTTTTGAGTGTTTACTTTCATGCAGTGTCTTTTCAATTAATTTGTTGTTTCTATTTATTTTTATTAGATTATAGTAGAATTTCACGAAACAAACCATCTACGCATGATCACTTTTCTTATTTAAAATGCACGAAAATGATAAAAGGACACACATGGACATTATAGGTAAAATAATGATTATTAGGTAACGAAAGGGCGCTAATAAACCAATTAGCACAACACAAGTCCCTGAACTTTAAAATCTCTAGTTTCATGGAAATCGAGAAATCACTTCCGACCCTCAATTGTATTTTCTAGTCGACCCCCCAAAACGAGGCTAGTAGCGACTCCTAGATGATATTAAGGTTGTCTAAATAACAACACTAAAATGAACCTATCATGCGGGGTGTGAGCCTTTGGAGAAGGTTCACAAGCTATAATTTAACATACCCAAAGGGTGATCCCAAAAAGACAAGGTGATGACATCTTTTGGAGTTAAGTACCTTTGGGGGGGGGGGTATTGTAGTTGAAATACCCCTAAACTTGCCTGTTAAACCTGGTTTTCTTTTTGCAAGATGTGCTGCGTGTGTAAAAAACGAGTCACAACAAATTCCGCTGTCACGTGAGGTATAGGTTCGGGAGAACCCACAATCACGTAGATATCAAACTCAATGGGTCGAAACTAAAAATGAGGTGATGACATCTTTGGTGGACATGATCTCGAGGGCAACCTCATGATCAAATACCTCTAAACCCTTCCTTTGGTATCGTTCATCGAGAGATCCCACTCCCAACCCTTTTGGGCGCCCGAGATTGGGTCGTGACACACTTGTTGAAAGCGAAAGCAATAATTAATTAATGAGTTTTGTTAGCATAATAATTTTTGAGCTATTATGAGAATAACAACTTGTTGTGAATCATAAATTCTTAAAGAAATAAGCCACATAATAATTTATAATTTTTTATTATTTAATTTTTTATAGTCTACAATAGACTGTTATTTTTATATTAGATTAAAAATGTCATTCAATTATTTTTTTAATTAATTAATCATTTTGGTCAAGATACCCTTGTTAATTACCAACAACTTCGTTGCCCCTAGTGGCAAAGAAAAATTCTTCCATCCCACCTTAAAAAAAAAAAAAAAACAACTCATAGCCTAAGAAGAAGAGAGTTCAGTCTACAAGAAGCTGGCAGAGCTTGAAATAGCAATGATTAGCGTGGAATTTGCACGCCGTGTTCTCTTCCTCCTCCAACCAAGTACGGTGCATCTCCTTCCAGGCACTTTCATGCATCTCCCTTTATTCACTTTGAGTTTTTACACGCATGAGGAGAAGTCTCCTTCGGGCACTTTCATGCATCTCCCTTAATTCATTTTGAGTTTTCACACACGAGGAGAAATCTCCTTTCGGACGCTTTCATGCATCTCCCTTTATTCATTTTGAGTTTTCACACACGAGGAGAAAATCATGTAATTATGACGTCACCTTGCTTATGTATGTGTGTATGTATATCTCATCGCATTTAACAACTACGACAGTAAACATGGTTTTTAAATGCTTACCAACTCCTTTAGAAATTTACTAGCATGAAAAAAAAAAAAAAAAGAATCCATGTTTTCTAGAATGGAACAGTAAAATCATCCTTAGAAAATTAGTACTTAGTTACGATTTTATTTTTTTCTAGTTTGGTTCTGAAAACTTTCAAATCTCATTCTTTTCTATTCTCGCAAAAATAATTTATACCTTTTTACTTAGACAAAAGGACAATTGAGGGAACCAACGGTTCTCCAAATTTCCCATTTGACTTCATATTAGGAAATTAAGAGGTTCGTTAATGGACCAAGAGAAAAAAAAAACTTAGAAGTCATAGTTTTTAAGTCTCGTAATCCCATCTCAGACTAAAGACAAGTTTGTGTGGCATTTTTATTACTAATTTGATAATAGATTTGACTTGTCACAACTTGTGAAGAATAAACATGAGATTTCTCGTATCTATTTAGCTAGGAAGATTATAAAAAAAAAAGAGTTATAAATATATTGCACGGATGTCAATTCGATCTTAACCTTTTTAATTTAGTCAATTTAATAATAAACATTTTGACCATTTGTCAATTAATCATTCCAGGTCAATTTCAGTTGAAAATTGATGATGTAGACATTGGCCATTCTTCGTGGCGTGGCCGAGACTAACGTATACAATTTTTTGTAATTTTTTAAAAATTTTCCGAAACATATATATCTTTCTCTTTTTCTTTTATTTTTCATTGTAGCTGGCAAGGCAAGGCAAGCCTAGCCAAAGAAATATAAAAAATTCAATAAAAAATAAATAAAAAATTGTAAATACTATCTATATTACTGTCAACCGTACCACGTAAAATCGTTGATATTTATATCAGCGATTTCCAATCAAAATTGGTCAAAAGGACTACATTTGCTAGCGATTTTTTTTTTTTGGTTATTTTCAATAATTGTATGCACATGTCTATTTAGTTTGCTTGACTTTAGTACAAATCTGGCTGCATGCGATGCTGGGGCTCGAGAGTCAACGCAAACTATTACTATAATGATTAATCATCGGGCATGTGAATTACGTGGAAATGGAATGATAATGGGACGTCTCCTTTAATTTAGTAACATTGAATCCAACACAAGTAGTGAAGGGGCCTACAAGGAATCTTTTTACTGACGTGAACGCAACGACGGTAGAAGAGCATTGTCCCACGGATCACGTGGTTCTCTCCCTCTTTCTTTCTTCGATCTCTATCATCAAATTTAAATTTTAAAAAAAAAAAAAAAAAAAAGATAAAAAGAAGATGAGCGAAAAGGGCGGAACAATCATCCTCAGCTCTATATAAGTGCGCATTTGAATGATTAAGGTGAGACAGATACCGCTTGTGTAGTGGAGAGGCCGATACATCCGGAGATTCTTTAGGAGTTTGTCCCCTCCAAAAAGAAGAAAGAGAAAAAGAGGGGGAGAATTGCCAAAAAAATCCTAAACCTTTATTGAGGTTGTCTTGCGTCGATCCTAAACCTTTTTTTTGACCGATTCGATCCTAAACCTTTTACGATTGTGCCAATTGAGTCCATCCGGCCAAAATTGGCCGGCCGGAAGCCGACGTGGACGCCGGGCCAGGGCGCGCGCGACAATTTTTTAATAATTTTTTATTATTTTTTGATTTTTTAAATTATTTTTTTGATTTTTTTATTATTTTCCGAATTTTTTATTGTTTTTTTAATTTTTCTGTTTCTTTTCTTTTCTTTTTTTTTTTTTTCCCTCCCCCCCCCCCCGCCGGGCGGTGGCGGCCAGCCGCCGACGAGGCCGCCGCCACCGCGCGAGGGGCGCGAAGCCTCGCCGCGACCTCGCCTGCACTGGGGCCGTCGGCGAGGGTCGCGGCCCCCGGCTTCGCCCGGATCCGGGCGAGGCCGGCCGCGGCGAGGCGGCTTCGCCCGGATCCGGGCGAGGCGGCCTCGCGAGGCGGCTTCGCCCGATCCGGGCGCGCCGCGCGCCCGGCTCGGCCGCGGGCGAAGCGGCCTCGCCGCGCGGCCGGGCGAGGCCATGGCGGGCTGGGCGAAGGTCGCCATGGCCTCGCCGCCGCGGCGAGGCCGCCGCCCGCGGCCGGCCATGGCGAGGCCGCCTCGCCGCGCCCCCCTGTGCCTCGCCCGGTGCAGGCGAGGCCGCCGGCGAGGGTGGCCGGCCCGACGGGGGCCGCGACCCTCGGCGGCCGCCGGCGAGGGCTTCGCGGCCCTCGTGCGGTGGCCGGCAGCCTCGTCGGAGCTGGCCGGCCACCGCCGCCGTGGTGGGGGAGGGGAGGGGGAAAAAAAAAGAAAGAAAAAAACAGAAAAATTAAAAAAAACAATAAAAAATTATTAAAAAAATAAAAAAAATTCGGAAAATAATAAAAAATTATTAAAAAATTGTCGCCGCGCGCGGCCGGCGTCCACGTCGCTCCGGCCAGCCAAATTTGGCCGGATGGACTCAATTGGCACAATCACAAAAGGTTTAGGACTGAATCGATAAAAAAAAAAGGTTTAGGACTGAATTGGCACAACCCCAATAGGTTTAGGACTTTTTTGGCAATTCTCCCGAAAAAGAGGAGAAGACTTAATTTGGAGCTTAATAGGAGCTCTTGTCGCAGGAGAGATGGCACTGAGAGCTATTGCCTTGCAAGAGATGTTCGCGTGTAGGAGCTGCAAGTGCCATCTCTTCTCGACAAAAGTCCCTTCAATCTCAAGAAGTTATTGCATGATCCATCTTTCTTCTACTCGGTCCATCTCCATCTATCTCTCTCTCTCTCTCAATCTCAAGAAGTGTCTATGGTCCGGCCTAAGTTTCTTTTTCTTATATGTATGCGAGAAATGCTTGTTCTGCATACTTTTGATGGTTTTACTTGTTCTACTATGACCAAGCTTGGTTCCGTTACGATCCATAAAAGCCGCGTTCTTTAAATATGATATCTATGCAGCGTGATATATGGAATAGATGATAAGTGTGGATTGTTCAAGTAC
This sequence comes from Corymbia calophylla, assembly GCA_014182845.1. Lineage (NCBI taxonomy): Eukaryota > Viridiplantae > Streptophyta > Magnoliopsida > Myrtales > Myrtaceae > Corymbia > Corymbia calophylla. The sequence continues at coordinate 32,530,829 of CM024697.1, read as the reverse complement.
TTTAACTAATGTATAGTTGCGAGTTTATTCTTGCATCGTCCAGTCTTGGGTTTTCTTAGTAGGTATTTCGATTTCAATGGTGATAATTAATTATGATTGCTGTGCATGACAATTTTGTTGAGCATGTAGCCAAGCTAGTTAGCTTAATTTTTGCATGGTTTTAAGGGGCCTATGCCAACGCATGAACAGGCCAATTTTAAAATGCATCTCTATTAGTTTATCATTATTTTTAATCTAGATAGGCTAAAATCTTACTTGACGTGAGGTCAACATTTTGTGGTGATCTGGTATCAAGGTCATGTGCCACTTTCCACTTTTGTCTCTACTCTTATTTAGTACAAAAAAAAGTCAATGTTAACAATTTTCGACCTAAATTGATCAGATGGACTAAATTGATACCAATGTAAAAATGTCAAATCTAAAAGTTTAAGACTAGATTGGTATTAATGCAATAGATTTAGGGCTTTTTTGGTACTTTTCCCAAACGTGAGTCGGTATCTTTGTTGATTTTCTCTGTGCAAAAGTCATCTTTTTTGACTTAGAACTCACAAATCCCTCCTTGAAAAGAAGAGCATGGCAAAAGGCGCTTTGCTTTTCCCACAAGAAGAATGCATAGATTCTTGCCAAGCCGAGGAAAAGGAAACAAAAGGGAAGGGAACCGAGGGAAAGAAAAAGGGGAACCGTAGACTTGCTCGGGTAGTGTGTGCTCATTAGGTGTTACGATCCCGGCAAATCTTTTTGTCTTTTTGTAAAGGTAAGTATTATATATGATTTTTAACCACAAAATATACAGGGGGGTGAGGCACGGCACCAACACAAACTCAACGGGACAACATGTCACTGGAGTGAGGGGGCCGAGATCATGAAAGGAAATAACGAGTACAACAACAGAAAACAGGGAGCGGCAAACGCTAACCCTCGTTGACTATCCTAACCAAAAATGTTGGGATCTATGCCCCAGCTACGTTGTAATTTCCTATTTCTCGGGGAGTCAGCAACCATATTAAAAGCCAGAGCTTTATCCTTGACTACCTTGATAAGGTATTGTTTCATAGAAGGCGCGTAGAGGTGAGAGGACTGGAATGTGATGTCATTCCTAGTCTTCCAAATTACATAGCAAAGGGTGCCGAAAGAGAACCTGGCGATGTCAAAATAAAATCCACTGCCCGATAGAGTATCGCTAGCCCACCGAATATTTTCCAGCCATGGTCGATTGTTCCAAGAGAGATTACATTTCGCAGCCCAAAAAATAGCGAGGGAGTTGGCCACGTGACAATAAAAAAAAAGGTGGTTAATAGAGTCAAGCCTCAGATTGCAAAAAGCACAATGAACCGAAGATAGTCTACCATGAGCCATAAGATATACCTGAGTTGGTAGTCGATTCCGAGAGATTGTCCAAAGGAGGAATTGGTGGCGAGGAGCAATAGCCTTGTTCCAAACGAAGGATGCCCATAGGACCGGCGCAGCTCTCTTACGGAAAACCGACCATGCAGACGCAATGGAAAACTTGCCAGATGGATGTGTAACCCAAGTAAAGATGTCCCCCAATTGATTTAGGGTAGGAATCGTGACCTGCCATGAGAGGAGCTCATGTAGTATGTCTTGGCCATCAGGAGAGAAAAGGTCAGCGACCTTTGCGTGTCTAGGAAGAGCCGATTGATAAATTCTAGTATCAGTGAATATGGAATTAATGGGGCCTATCTCCAGCCACGGGTCAAACCAAAGCGATGTAGATAAACCATCTCCAATCTTCCACTTGAAAAGTCCTCTGACTTCCTCCCTTTGTGCAAGTAGTTTCCTCCATGCCCATGAGCAAAATGACGGGGGCGAGGTGATCTAGAAGTTCTTCCTTTTAAGATGGTTGGCATGAATCCATTTGCACCAAAGGAATTCCTTATTAGTGAAGAGAATCCATATATGCTTGATCATAGCTATTTTATTATTGTCTCGAATTCTACGAATTCCAAGGCCTCCTTATTGTTTAGGGAGACACACGTCATTCCAAGAGACTTTAGCCCCTCATGTGCCAAGACCAGGGCCCTTCCATAGGAATTGCCGGCAAATTTGTTCTATCCTGTCAACGATCGAGGAAGAGAGCCAAAAAATGGACACCCAATATACTTATATAGCATGTAGAACTGACCTAATAAGTTGTAATCTACCCATAAATGATACAAAACGGTGGGTCCAAGATTGGACTCTAGCCATAAGTAAACTTACCAGGGCACTGTAGTCCGCTTTGCTCAGACGCGATGTAATGATTGGGACACCCAGATAACAGACCGGGAGAGACCCCATTCTAAAATTCAGGATTTGCATAATCTGATTTCTAGTTGCCTCCGAGCCACCCGAGAGGAACACTTCACTCTTGTTATTATTTGGAATCAATCCACTCCATTGAGAGAAAGTGTTTAGCCCCTCTTTCATACAAGAAACCGAAGCAAGATTTCTTTTACTGAAGATGAAGACATCATCCGCAAAAAACAGGTGCGAAAGGCGAGGAGCCTTGCATCTCCAATAAAACCGAAACTCAGGTCGGCTTGCTTGAGATTCCAGAATACTTGTAAGTACTTCCATGGCTAATGTAAAAAGATAAGGGGAGACCGGGTCGCTTTGTCGTAGTCCACGCCCACTATTGAAAAAGCCATGGAGTTCTCCATTAATCGAAATAGAGAATCGAGGGGTGCGAACACATACCATAATCAGTTGAATAAAATGGACCGGAAACCCAAAAGCTGCAAGGGTTGTCTCCAAAAATTCCCAATCTAAGGTGTCATACGCTTTCCGGAAATCAACTTTAATGGCACACTTTGGGGAGTAGGTATCCGAGTGGAACCCACTAAACAGCTCTTGAGCAAGGAGGATATTATCCGTTATGTGTCGACCTCTGACAAAAGCCATTTGGACAGGGCTGATGATGTTGGGGAGGACCGTAGCAATTCTGTTGGATAGGCTCTTGGTAATGCATTTGTATATGGTATTACAACAAGCTATAGGCCGAAAATCATTAACTAACGAGGCATTCGGTATTTTAGGCACCAGAGCAAGTATTGTGCAATTAACCTCTCGAAGTAGACGGCTAGAATGAAAGAAGTCCAAGACTGCCTCTACCACAGAGGGTCCAATTGTATTCCAATTTCTTTTAAAAAAATCAGAGTTGTACCCATCGGGGCCCGAGGCTCTAGCCCTTGCTAGTGAGAACATAGCCGCTCTAATATCCTGGGGAAGAACAGGCTCAAACAGAAATCTAAGCTGGTCATCATTTAGCGTGTGCTTCAAAGCTTCCTTAATCTCCATGATTGATGGTCTCAATGCGGTGTTCGCCGGAGCTAAGAGATCCTGGAAGTAGGAAACAAACACCCGTTGGACTTTGTTAGGTTTAGTGAACATATTGCCCGCACCATCCTGGATAGAGAGAATCCAATTGTGCAGGTGGTGGTGATTGACTGAATGATGAAAAAATCTAGTATTCTGGTCACCCTCCTTGAGCCATCGAATCCTAGATTTTTGTTTAAAGAAAAATTCCTCCAAGGACCATAACTCATAATAGCTGCGAGCTTGGGCCTTTTTAGTCCTAGCCAATGCACTGTTCTGCGGCTCCCGCAAAAGTGCTTCTTGGGTGGAATGAAGTGCTCGTTTGGCAGCAGCAGTACGCATGGAAATATCATAATACGCCTCTTTATTCAATAGCTTTAGCCTGCATTTCAGAAGTTTAAGCCTAGTGTATTATACATGGGCGTACTTGGAGGTTGGTTTTCCCAAACCTGAGAAACCATTGTATTAAAATCTGGATGAGACATCTAGAAGTTAAAGAATTTAAACGGTCTCTTCTGAGGCCGAGGGGCCAAGACTCTAACTAACATCGGGGTGTGATCTGAAATACCAAGGGGGAGAAAAGTAGCTTCTGAATAAGAATATTCAAGGCTCCACTTATTATTGACCAATACACGGTCAATTTTCCTTAGCTTTCTATTTTCACCAGAATAAGCTGACCAAGTGTATCGGAAACCCACATACCGAAGATCATCAAGCTCAGCTTGATATAAGCATTCCTTGAATTCATCAAACGCAGGAAGCTAATAGTCCAGGCTCCCCAAACGATCAGACGAGTCCCGAATAGCATTAAAGTCGCCAGCCACTATCCATGGACTATCCAAGAGAGTAGAACTCAATCAGATGAGGTCATTCCATAGGGGCCTACGAGCAACAAAAGTATGATCCCCATACACAGCTGTAAAGTGAAAAATAAAACCTGAAGATAAAATCTTAATCATGCCATGAATAGTTTCACTAGACACAAAAAGGCTAGTGAATTCTACCAAAATTGGGTTCCATCCAACCCATACATGGCCCCTAGCCAAATAATCATAATTCGAAGTCCACTGCCAACCCAAAATTAAGCTAGAGGAAATAGAACCAAAATGGTGAGGCGGAACCTTTGTCTCCATCAGTCCAAGGCAACAAATGTTATTAGTGCGCACAAAACGCCTCACCTCTGATTATCTAACCGGGTCCATTATACCCCGAACATTCCAAAAATCAAGATTCATAACAGCACAAAATAAGAAGGAGCCAAACGCCTACCTGCATTTTCCACCTCGACGCTTGCTGGTCGTCGTTTTATGTGGCAGGACTGCTGAGCTAAGGAGGAGCTGCCCATTCCAGCACCAGGAGGGGGTGAAACCTACTTAGGAGGCTAAGGATCCACCGCCTTAGGGGGGAGGGCTAAGGGATTCCAGCTTCCTGGGTGTCATCCTCGGAGATGCGTGCTATGTCTTCATCATTAAGATCATCTGCAGAAGAAAAGGAGGCTGTGGAAACCTCTGGTTCAGTAAGGTTTTTCTTAGCAATCCTCTTGATGGCTGCATCAAACCGGAAAGTGTCACTGGAATTCCTGTTCTGGTCGAGTCTAGCAGTGGGAGGGGCTGATAAGCTAGACTTCTCAGGAGGTTTTGATACCGAAGGACCTGCCTTCCTTCGAGGTACACGCCTAGAGGCCAGATGAGTCTGCCATTGTTCTGTGACGGCAGGAGCTGGGTTCAACATCTCAGGGTTATCCATAGTGGGGTTTTTACTTGCAAAGGCGAGCCCTTCCTCTACTATACAAGGAAGATCAGCAGGTGGATTATGCGAGACAGTTTCACCTATGGTCAAGCCTACAACATCAGCCTCCTGAATGGGGCGAGCATCCGCAGGGCCAGAAGAAGCAAGATGGAGGTCCTGATCACTGCACCGATGGCCAAAGGTACCACAACGTGAGCATGAAATTGGTCTCCACTCATATTCCACAGAGCCTATCCGCAAAAGCCCCCTTCAACCGAACCACAACCTTGTCCCTCCTTACATCAAAAGCTGTGATCTCCACACATACACGAGCATAGGAAAGCATTTTCATTTGTTCAATGTTCTAGTCAACATATAATGGAGTGCCAACAACACTAGCGATGTCACTAATTCCCTATGCTGACCATAAAGCATATGGTATATGCCTCAATCGAACCCAAACCGGGACTTTAGAATGATTATTCTTTTTCAGCTCTAGGAGGGGATCCCATTGCTGCAAAATAAGAGGGACCTGAGCCACCGTGAGTGGTCCGCTGTCCAAAATTCTCCTCATAACTTCAGCATCCGGGATTCTAAAGAAGAAAAAGCCTTCATCATTTGCCATGACAGCCTCCAACTTTGATCCCCAAGCATGTTTAAGAGCTGTTTCCACAAGTTTGAAAGGCAATTTTTTGCCTACAAAGTAACCCACCAAGCATTCAAACCATTGTGGGTCTGTTGTCTCCAGAATTTCCACAGGGAAATCTGCAATCAGGTCATCGTCCAGAGGAACTGGAGGAATGTATGACAAATTGTATCCTTTAACGGCTGTTCGAGCTACATAAGCCCAAGAGTGAGGGGCAGGGGTTTCCTTCACATTCCGCATAGTTGCAGACAAATGAGGCCAAGTGGCCTGGGTTTCAGTTTGAGGGGCCAACAAGCCTTCCCCGCGAATACCAGTAGAGACTAGTTTACTACCCGTAGCCAGCCTAGATCCCTCAAAATTCCGACCAAAAACTAGTACACCAGAAACAGCAGCTGAACCTGCCCTATTCGAAGCCGAGCGACTCTAGGACCTGGGGAAGAACACCGGGGGCCGGCTACGTCGCCTTTGGCGACTACTTTCCTCTCCAAATGGCGTATGAGTAGCCATGGTACAAATCTCAGGCAAAATACAAGGCCCCGACGGCTCAACCACAGCAGACATCACAGTATTTTCAGAAAATAAGCCCTATCCCAGATCTGAAAGATGGAGAGATTGGGACATACCTAGTCGAAAAGCTTCGGTGAAGAGGAAGAGCAAGATGAGGGGAGCAATCCCTCCAAAAATCGGCCTAAGCGGAGCCCCATAGCAGCCAGGGTGGCTGCTCGAATCCGGTGGTGAACGGGAGCTCGGGGGAGCAGATTAGGAGAAGGATGAACAGTAGTTTGAGGGTGAAAATACGGATCCCGGCGAATGTTAGTAAGCTGCATGGTCACAAAATTATATCGTGTATTCGTTCATTCTTATTTAACGTCTGAATTCGAATCGCCATTATTCATTGTAGATGGGATGAAAAGAACTGTCACATTTTGGGAATACTAGTCCGGATGTTCCGAGAATCTCATACATCCAAGGCGTGCTGTTTTCAGTTGACATGATGGTGCTTTGCAGTGCTTTGATCATGTCCAATTTCATCTGGTTTAGCTGCAGAAGCAAAAGACAATGAACCGTGAACATGGAAAAGAGAACGGATTTACACACTTACAAATGAGCTTGGTTTGGTTTGAAGTTTTCTTCCTACCATATTAATGGGGATCATCGGCTTCCTGTCAGCCATTCACAATTTTGTTATTTAAACTTCTTTTTTTATTTTTGGCAAGTGCGTCGATCGTCCCGACTAGTAAACTGCTGGTCATATTGCGTGCATTCGGCATATAAAGATTCATGCATAGACTCATGCAAAGGCCTTTGGTGAGGTTCTTGACTAAATTGGGTTCCCATGTATCGGATTATACACGTTTTCTTCCTACCATATTAATGGGGATCATCGGCTTCCTGTCAGCATGCTCACGCCTAACCTCATGTGATCATGAACGAAAAGAATCGTGTATAATCCGATACATGGGAACCCAATTTAGTCAAGAACCTCACCAAAGGCCTTTGCATGAATCTTTATATGCCGAATGCACGCAATATGACCAGCAGTTTACTAGTCGGGACGATCGACGCACCTGCCAAAAATCAAAAAAGAAGTTTAAATAACAAAATTGTGAATGGCTGATACCGTATCCTAACTAAAGCACACTTGTCACAACATATCGACAGCTTAGTGTATTAGGAAATTAAACATCAAAATTCGATAAGATTGTGAAGTCTTTCCTAAGTTTAGTAACCATGGGTGCAAAATTACTCCATATCTCAAGAAGTGTTGAGGCATGCTTGACTCATGAGATAAGTGCCTTCAAAGGCCAAACCCAAAATATGAACATTGATAGGGCCTCAAAACAGATAAGATCCCACATGAGTTTTAAGGGATTAGAGTTCCAATAACTAGAGAACTCGTTTCGTTTGTGGGCCTTGGAGATCCAATTTGCCACAAGATTAATTTCCCTTGGATAGTGAGCCAATTGTATGCTTTTGAAGTGGCCTAGTAGAACTTTGCATATAGAGATCAATGACTCTATTTCTCAAGATGGCTTATCTTGATCTGTAAGTAGGGGTTAGCGGTTTTTCCAAGTTTCATACAAGTTCCATCAAGAATCAAGAATCTACCCGTTAGAATAGGTTCCTCGGTTTTTGGAACCTGAAACCTACTCTATATATCTTGGAATCTAAAACTTATCTCATCACAGGTTCCAGAATCGGTTCCAAATTCTTTTTGAATTCTACTTGTATTATTAATTGAATGATTGTAGTGAATTATCACCTTTAATAACCACCATTTACTACTATAATCCATTGATCATTACTTATATTAAGCCACACGGAAAATATGAAATATTAACAAAATGAAAATTTTGGTTATAAAATGGAAATTCAAACTAGTGGTTCCAAATTACTAAGCTTCCAAATTATACACTCATTATCGAATGCTATGGATTACCATAAGATCACATGAAGATATAAATTAAGAAAAACATAAAAACTTATTCAGGTTTTAGGCTAGAACCTACCCATCAAAATAGGTTCTTCAATTTTTAAAACTTGGAACATATCTTGCATACATTAGAATCTAGACCAGGACAGCGTTTCCATTAATCCAGTTATTTGGTTCCAAGTTCTACCCTAAAATCAAGCGGGATACTTGTGATGGCACTTTTTAGAGAGCTATAGTTCGAGTCAAACTAATACTTTTGGTCAAAACACGAACTGAAGTGGCGACGTGCTTCCCAAGAAGCTAGGGTTTCAATTTGCTTCGGAGAAGACGCTCGCACCTTGTTTGCAAAACCGTCAGGGATCTTCTCGGAGGTTTCTCGACATATACAGACGAAACGACCTTCGTTTTCTCCTTCCATAAAGGATCTATCAATGTTCATTTTTCGGTTTTTTTTTTTCTCTAATAGTCTACTTTGACCGAGTTAATTCCCTTGCAAGTTGTTTCAATAGATAGTGACATCATAAAATTCACCCAAAGAAGTAGCAGATTGCTGAGTTAGAATGCACCAGATTAAACATCTCGTAAAATATGTAGGAGTACAAAGTGTTATTTCATATGCTTGTGCTAGAATCTTGTATCTATGTAATATATTTATCCCAAAATTTTGATGTCGCAAAAAAAAATTGAGGATTTCGGTATCACAAAGAGCAAGTTTTGGTAAATGTGTCACGATTGATAAAATTTAAGATTTTTTGTAACTTTTTCTGTAACATGTAACTTGACTAATATATAGGCACACATGACTGATATGAGCACATAAATGAAGTCAAAAGATCGCCGGTCATGGCTGGAACCGCCTTGACCTAAAACGGACAAGGCAAGCAAGGCTGTTTGCATAGCATAAAATGGATGTCCGGACCATCTAATGCAAAAGGGGAATCACCAAAAGTTATTCCTAACATTAGTAGGCACTAAACAGGAGCATAAACAGCAAAAAACAAGACAAGAACGAGCATCCAAACGACCCGGCAAAGAGGGCTCACGGTCCATTCCGGCTTTGGGCGAACAAGAACGAACGCATGGTTAAGAAACTAAATGAAACGAAACCAATCACCAAATCCAAGCCAAATGAACCAATAGACCGTGGTAATTAACTCGAGCCACTCATCACAGCAAGGCGAGTTAACATACTCGGCTTTTGATTCCGATAATGCACTAAGTAGTTTAGTTCTATTTTTAGGTTCCCATCCTTCTCTAGTACTTAGTATTGTTTCGCCGTACGCCCCAAAAATATGTTCACTTGCATGTTCAATGTGTCCCAAGGTGAGCAGGGTATAGGGTCGCCATGAAATTTAAATTCATCTGTTTCACCTAAAACCTATCCCTAGATCTACAATTACCCTCCTGAAACCTACATGACCCTGTCAATAGGTTCACAAAAGAAAGAAAACTGCACAAAACTATTGGCTTGAGAAATTTTTGTCACTGGTTTATTGGTTAGCTTTTGAGTTTACGTGAATAAAATTTGTAGTTTGAACTTAATGAAGTAAATGTTTCCCCATCTAAAATTGCTCTATACTATTAAATGAAAATTTTCTGCTTTTCAAGTTGGCCAACATCGGTTGATTTTTTTTATCTCAAACCACCCTTTGTGTTCTTACGTTTAGGAAATTGATATATTTTTTATGTTATTGATAATTAATATAATTTAGCTGTGATTTTATACTTTTTTAGGTTAACACAAAAAACCCAAAATTAAGTTTTTGATTGTAAAAGAATCCTAAACTTGTACACATGTAACAAATTTACTCATCGTTGGTTTCTATTAAATTTTACTATTAAATTATTGAGTTGGATGACACATGACAATCAACAAGTATATTAATTTGAGATTTTACCGTTCATTTGTTACAAATATATCAGTTTTGTAATTTTTCGTGATATTAATCTAATTTAATAAAAATTAACATGATAAATTTATCACAAATATACTAATTTGAAGTTTTTAATAATTAAAAAAATTTGATAAATTTATCACACGTGTGCCAATTTGAGGTTTTTCGTAATATTGACCTTACTTTTTTTAATTTTATTGTTGGTTTATTTTCATTGCACTTTGAGGTTAGGTGGAGTATGAGCTGAACTTCTTACTTGTAAAGTGGCTCCATTACAGCTGCGGCAAAACGCCGTCGCTTTATGTCCAGAAGATCCCTCTCGCCGCGAAGCTCTGCCTCTCTGTCTCTCTGTCTCTCTCTCAGTGCTCGCAGTGTCCCAAGAATCATCCAGACCTGAGACGAGACCATGGCTTCCATGTATGGAGGATCAGCCTTCCTCTCAGCAGGCTCCACCTCCCTTCCTCCCAAATCCCAAACCCTAGCTCCGGCACCCTTCTCCGCCGCCGCGTCCTCCTCTCTTTCCTGCTCCGCCGCGAATGCCGCCCGTCGCGCCGCTTCGAGCTCGAGGTACGACGGACTCGCCGATGGGTTGTGCTGTCTATCGATTGAGTCCTCTTGGGTTCTCCGGGAACGGGGTTAGAGAGGCGTTCGTGTTGGGCTAGAAGGGTTTTGTGTGGTTGAGGAGATGGGGATAGTTGAGCTTCAGCTCTTGTGCTTGTGGATTGCGTTGGTTGTGACTGCTGCCTGTTGGGTTTTTTTTTTTTTTGTTTCCCAGGATCGTTTCGGTGTCGCGGAGCATGGAGATGGCGATACCCCCGCCTCACGGTGCTGCAGCCTCAGGTTTTGTGCACTTCCTTATATTGCAATTGTTCGTTGCCTTAACTTAATTTGGCTACCCACTTCTTTTTTTCACTAGGTATTTTTTGTGGGTGTATGAATGTTTGGCACAAATATTATCTAAATCTCCACACCGAGGCTTTGTGCTCGATGTGCTAGTTGATGATAGATGCATGCAGCGGATGAATTTAGATTCATTCTGTGCTAAGTTTAGGGCTGCTTCCATTGCTGTTTTATTATTTTAAGTGGTTATTCTATTCCGGATGAGGAAGAACGTGCTATTCTTTGTTTCAGGTTATGTTTGACCTTAATGAATGATGCTACTCAATGTGCTTGTTCCAGGATTGTCCAGTAGAAGTTATGGAGTGCCTCACAAGTTGGACATGAAGGATTTATATGATTCCGATTTGAGGTGAACTTCGCTGAGCTTTCTTTGTATGAAATTGTTAGAATTACTATGGATGCTGCATTATGTAGTTGCATCTCTTGTATTCTCAAAGATGACATATGTTGTACTGTGTTCTTCTGAGTTAAAAAGTTTTGCCATTACTTGAATTAATGATAATATTTAGTGTGAGTTCATTTGGAACCATGCATATGCTGGCTCAATCTGTTGAAGGTGGATCTTTTTTATTAGTGAAACCTGTAGCTCACCCAGAAAGCACGAAATTCCTTATGGTCTCTTATGGGCATAAAGGATTATGCCACCAGTTAAGGATAAGGAATTCAAGGTTCACCACCAAAGAAATTGTAAAAGAACAGAAGATAGAAATTCTCTCACTTGAGGAAAATCTCATGTGATCATCAAAATTCAAGTCTATCCCGACATGTGAGATCACTCCGCTCTTTGTAGAGGCACTTTGCTTAGGGACAAAACAAGCCCAAATGACTCTTGGAATCTGTGACTCTGAAATTTAGCAAACAATTATAACTCCGGGACTAGTTACACACTATTATGACTTATGGAAATTAACAACACGCTTAAAACTCATAAAACTAAGGCTTGAAACAGACAACACACTTAGGATGCATAGTAACTGGGACTAGAAAGATAGTAACTACAACCTGATTCTCCAAAGTCATGGACCAGTCTTGGTAGTTGAACAACCATCTTGGAGGATCGATAGACATCCATGGGAATTGACCAGCAGACACTCAGTAGACAACCAGCACACTTGAAATTGACAACTAATCTTGTCACTCATAACTACCATTCAGAGTCGGCATCTTCAACCTTGGACCCCCATCAAATTAAGTTGTGGCTGAAATTTTTGCGTTTGCTTGCATGAGTAATGATTGGGCTGGATCAATCGATGAAACCTGAGTTGGGCTTGAGAGTTATTTCATAGAACCAGATGTTCCTGCATCATTATTGAACACGTGTCTTTTTCATCCATTTTCCTCATCAATTTTTTAATTCAGCTATTAGTCATAATAGCAGATTCATTAGTCCACTAATTTTGCATTTCTATGTACTAGAAGAATGAGTATGAGTTTATTGCATTTTGTCAAGGACAGTCATGGTGCAATAGAAGCCAGAAAGGGTAACCCTCCTGTAATGCCTGCAGTAATGACTCCTGGAGGAGCATTGGACCTCTCATCTGTGTTATTTAGAAACCGCATAATTTTCGTTGGGCAGCCAATCAACTCACAGGTGGCTCAGCGGGTTATATCACAGCTTGTGACTCTTGCAACCATTGACGAGCATGCAGATATACTGGTGTGTACTTAGTCTATTGTCTATCAATAATTGTAAAACACCCTTTGCAAACTTTTATTTGTAACTAGTTTTGGGATGTGTCGATTTGCTTTTTCAGATGTATTTGAATTGCCCTGGTGGAAGCACATACTCAGTGTTGGCAATTTATGATTGCATGTCTTGGGTAAGAGTCTTCTTCATATGTTTTCCCTTTGTGATAAATTATCTACGGGCCTTTTGCATAATGAAACAATTCTGAGATCATATGACTTCCCAACATAGTTTGATGACCTTCACATTAATCTGTTTTTAAGTTTAAGGTTAATACAATTGTTCATGCTGTGTGGCTTGATCCAGATAATTAAAGGGAGATGCTTCCAAGGAGAGGGACGGATTATGTTAGTTAAGAAAGTCAAACTATGTTGCAATTTTTGATGGAAAGTCTCCATTGGAAGCTTAAGAGGGAATAGTTAAAGGGCATGTCTGGGAAATATATTGGCATTGCTAAGGAGGGAAACAGATCTCTGATCATCCTTTGTCCTTCTCACTCCCTTCTCTTTTCTTTTTTATGTTTTTTCTGTGGGAATATATGAGTGGAGAAGGAGGTGCACTTTTCTGGGATATTAATGTAACTTTTATGGCATATAAGGGTGGTCCATGTCTTCTTGGGACTTGACTCCTAAAAATACATTTCCACGTATCACGTGATTGTAAGGGTGGAATTAAGTGGCACTAAGCTAATTATTTGTATGTTCACTATCTAAGGTTAATGACGCAATTGTTGCAGAGCATTTTATAATGCTGGCTTAATTACATCTGTGCGGCCTATACGATAAACTTGGGCAACCTTATTGGTCTTCTCTGCATTGACAAGTCTGTAGATTTGTGAATCATTAGCCCCCTAACACCTTTCATCGAAAGCACCTGTGAGATTTCTAGGCCCAAAGCATTTATAGACACTCTACATGTTTCCAGATAAAGCCAAAGGTTGGTACGGTTTGTTTTGGAGTGGCAGCAAGCCAAGGAGCACTTCTTCTTGCTGGTGGAGAAAAGGGAATGCGTTATGCAATGCCAAATGCACGGATCATGATACATCAGCCTCAAAGTGGATGTGGGGTATGGTTTCAGTCAGTTCTTTTCTATTAGTGTTGGAGGAAGCATGTCTTTGTGAGTATGGGATGATCAAACCTAAAAAATATGAACCTTTTTTTCACCTCTCACCAAGTACAGCGGACTTAAAGAGGTAGTTGCGTACAAAGAGTAGAGCATGCACTAGAACATCCAAAGTTTCAGAGCCTAAAATGTCTTTCTGTTTGAGCAAGCCTGCTTCTATTGATCTGATATTTCTCTGACAAGTCCGTTGGTCTTGGAACCTACTATTGGCTTTCAATCAACTAATTGAAGTTACCTTTGACAGCAAGCTGATCATACTAGCTTGGTTTTCATAATGAGTCTGAAAGATACGTTCTTTCAGTCCCAGCATTATAATCTCTTGCTTGTAGGCTGTTTTAGCAATCTATAAGGGGAAGTTCTCTTCTATTACAGTCTTTTTTGCTTAGCTACCAGTGCACTTTAATTGCCATTTGTGATCCTGACGAAGATTATAGACATGAATGAGAAATAAAGTTTGGTTCAAGAGCAGTGCTCTGTGTCCTCTTGAATAAGATTAAAGGTTATTTTGCAAATGCTGTTCTCTGATGTGTATGCTTTAGCCCACATAACTCTATAAAGCATAATTGTCTTAATCTGATACGTGCTCAACATAAGATGAGTTAGTTTCAATGTGCACAAGCATGATTGGGTTGTTTTTTTTGGATATTAACTCATGCTGCTTGCTTCACTCAATGTCTTTGATGGGTGGCTTCACTGGAATAACCAATGATAAGATTAGCCATTCTTTGGTTAAAACCAATGATAAGGTTACTATTTTGCTAGTGATGTGGAAAAAGGTGTTGAAAATTGACATTGTTCAAGAGCAAAGGCGATAAATGGGTGGCTAGATGGGACTTGGGGAAATTCCTAGGTCCATTGGTCAGGCCGGGCTTGATGGGGCCAACTTTGGGCTCACAAAGTGGTGTCTGAGCCCACTGATAGGGGAAAAAAAAAACCTGAAAAAGAAAAGAATGCATGGGGCCAACCTAAATTTCATTGAGGCTAGAATTCCATGGGCAAGGATATCTTGAGGAGACACTCTCTGCAAGCCTGTCAAACCATTAGTTGGGCTTATTGGGGTTTCATGGGCCCAAAATTGTGCCCAAGCCTGCATGATTGATGGCTGGGACCATGGAGTTGCCAGCTTATGAACAGGTTTAATCTAAGGGAAGATTACTACCCTCATGAAGCCGTGAAAGCTAATTTAAGTACATAGAGAACATTATATATAGATTCTAATAATCAACGTATGTAGTTCAAAAAGGATAGTTTCCTTTTGGTAATCTCTTTAATTGCTCCCAGTTCCCACATTTCGTTAAGCAAGCACAGCCAGAGTTTGTCAAAAGTCCATGTTGTCAAGACTTGAGTCCAACATGTTTTTATGCCACGTATGTTTCTCAATCCTCTGCATGTGAGTCGAACATTTTATATTTGAAAGGTGAAGTAGATTCTATCAAATCAAATAGGTAAGATTAATTCTGGATTTATCCCCAGTTTTTTCAACCATCTCCCCCTTTTGAATAGGGGATATGTCAATTTTTCTCCGCTGACCAGTAAAAGTTGGACCCAAACCTCTGGTTGCAATAGCACCAAAACTACCCTATATTATATGACTACATTCTACCTTGTTTGCAATTAAAAATACTCAATTCATTATAAAGAACTCCACAGCTTTTCACAGAGTTGGGCTATAAGCTCTGTGAAGCTTCTTCACAGTTTTGAGCAACTCCTTACCCAGCCTCAACTGAGGTTATGAGATGCTTTGTGACCCTTACCTTGCCTTATTCAGGCTTGTGAAGCACCGTGGCACTTCATCCATGGAGTTGATCTTTATCAACAATGAAACTCTCTCCCTTCAGAAAATGTGGAATAAACAAGGAAATTGATCAGGAGACATCACCAAGCTCAGTTGAATTTGAATAAGGAAGAAGCAGTGGAGAAATTTTCTTTTGGGGACCACAAAATGATAAAACAGGAATGGAAAGAAAACATAGTGGTAGACAGTTAAGTTTCATTAACTGTTCTTGTTTTATATCTACTCATCTGTTTTATCTGAAAGTGTTTCCTTTCCATTTCTACTCTTTTCAAATGTGTCAGATTGTCTTTTTCCTATTATCTAGTTCCCTTAAGAAAACTAGCTTATCTTGAATTCATCTCACAAGTTCCAATGTCCCTGGCTGAATCAAAAATGGAGTTTTCCATTCCTTGGTTCTCATGCTTATTTCCTACATCAAGTCTCTATATTCTTTTTCTCCCTTTAAAAGTAATGAGCCTTTCTTCTCTTCTCTATTGACATTCCCTGCGCCACTCCTCATTGGGGAGAAACAAAAAGGGAAAGCAAATTACTAATCAAAGATTAATTTGTTGATGCCTTGGAGGCAGGTTAGTCGCATACTAGCAGACTGACTTTGATTGCTTGACCTTTTCTGATGATATGTATCTTGTATAGGAGGACGTGATTTATTAAATTCTGTGTACATCTGCCATTAAATATCTTGAATTTGTTTCTCCTTTTCATGGCTGAATGTAAAGTGGCATCTGTTGGAACCTCACTGCAACAGCCTCAGCCCCAATGAGATATTGGTTTTCTCATTCTGCTGTAGCCTTATATTGCTTTGGATGGGACATCTACATTGTCCATACACATCAAATGGTTTGGTTGTAGGGATTTGGGGTTGAGTATACATAAGTTTTCTGCATTCATCTTACATTTGGGGAAGATCTACATTTTCTGTGCACATCTTGCAGTTTGGTTGCTAGTTTAAGTACTGTTAGCCTTATATTGCTTTACATGGGAATACCTGCTTGCTGTATACATCTTGTAGTTTTTGTGGTAGCACTTTAATGTTTAGCTGGTTGCCATATTTTTTTAGCCACAATGACAAGGTTTACTTGTTTTTGATGCTTCACCTGATCTCCAGTTTAATTTGTTTCGGAGATGCAGCATATGTACATTGAGGAGGATAATTTTACTTGAGAAACTATAATATAGCCAAGAAATGGTTGCATAGTTTTAGGTGATGTACATATTGGTCATCACAGGTCTGATTCCACATAATTCTTCTTGTAGGGCCATGTTGAGGATGTTAGGCGCCAAGTGAATGAAGCAGTTCAAACTCGCCATGTTTGTATCTCTTTCTTAAATCTTTCAGTTCTTGTATCTCTTTCTTAAATCTCTCAGTTCTTGAGGTGAAACAGAACTTTTTGTTTCCACCTCAGTATAATTGAATGAAAGATGCAAAAATAGTTTGGTTAGCTCATTAATTATTGTCTAGCTTCTTGGAAAACACGACAAAAGATTAGCATTTTCTGAGAAAGTTAAATTTATGTCATGCAATGCCATTATGTCATTTTTACAAATATCAAGTTGTCCTTTTAATGGTGTCTTTGTTGTGTCTTGGCTCAAATTTTGAGGTGGTTGTTGCAATCTCAACATCTTGATCTTTTGTGGATAATCTCTTGCAGAAAATTGACAAAATGTATACTGCTTTTACTGGTCAACCCCTTGAGAAAGTGCAGCAGTACACAGAGAGGGATCGTTTCTTGTCCGTTTCTGAGGTAATTTTGCTGAATCCTGTTCCTCAATTATCATTAGCACTTTGCACATTCTTTCAGGTGGCATGAGTAGATGATCTGAGGGAAATTTTCTGAAATATTTTCCTTTAAAATCACTAGCCTTTTGCATGTTTTTCAAGGTGGCATGATTTAGTATATTTCTAAAGAACAGGAAAATTAAGTGTTCTGCTTTATTAAAAATGAGGACCACTGTGGGAGGTCAAATGAAGCCTATTGAAGTCGGGGCCCTGGTCAATATTGGATCACACAATAGGGGGCCATAGCACTGACCTCTTTTTTTGTTGATTCAATACAATAGGGGAGCAGATCGGTCATATTTTTTCTCTACAAATTTATTTAAAGGACTGTTTATTAGGATAGTATGGATAATGAAGAAGCAGGAGGCAGCAAGCAGCCAATCACTACTCATGCCAGATTTGTTTCCTAGGAGTCTTACCTATGTATAGGACAGAGAGAAAATGGGTAAAAGGTAGTGTTAATAGGTAGTGTTAATCCTATCAACCAGCTAATATCTGCTGACTTTATCATGGCGGATTCTTGACCTGTGTTTGAGTTATTCAAATGTAATGATGTTTGCCTTAGAACGAATTTTGAAGCACCATTTGCATTATTTAATCTTCAGGTCATCGTCCTTTGTTCTCACCGATGAAGCAGCCCATACCACCTGTTTATGGGGTTTCGATGGGTTTTATATTCATGTTGTCTTGCTCCACCTCTCGGTTTAGATTTTTAAGTTGGACTTTATAACATAACAGAATTAGGTTCCACCCCAATTTATTTCACATGTCAGCTGCCTCCCCATTTGTAAAATTCATTTGGCGTTCTTAATCTGATTTGCATGCACGAGAGAGCATTAAGGTATCCATATTACTTGTTCTTGGTGTTTCAACGGACTTTATAGTCACGTAGTTGTCCTCCTATCAATTTAAGCTTTCAGATTAGATTTTCTAATGCACAATATCTTGACTAGATCTTCACATGGATTTCTCTGGCGATTTTTTAATTACCTTTCTTGCAATTGATGATGTTCATAGCATCATCATAAAACATTCATAGCTCAGAATGGAGACAGAATTAAAATTAAACTCTCCTTTTCTGTTTTGTATTGCAGGCCATGGAATTTGGACTCATTGATGGAGTTCTGGAGACAGAATACTAATCTCAGAATGAGGCCTGGCCATTCTTTTTGAATTCAGAAGTTTATCCAAGCATTTGTGGCGAAAATTGTAGGTTAGTGGTAGCAAACCAGGAGGAATTGACTGCTGCCTATACAAGTACATTGTAGATTATTTTTGGATATTTTTGTTAATCATACTATCAAACGTTTGATCCTACAAAGCATAAGATGATAGGTCCACCGGTTCTTTTCCTTCATTCACCATTCATTCCACCACGGGGATGTTCCATGATAGTTACAGGTCGATGTCATTCAATTCGATAATTTTTCATGGAAGCTTTGTGAAATATAGAGGATCCTATTTGGAATGCCTTAAGAGATATCTTGCAGAACGAGCACATATGAATGTGTCAAAGATTATTCATCTTTATTGGCTAGTTTGATTACTGATTAGGAGAATTGACTCTAGTAGTATATAGTCATTGAATAAGGGAGATGTTCCAACAGTAATTTTTGGAATCATCCCTATGGTCTCAATGCATTTTCCATTGACAAATAAAATCATGAAGCTTTGTTTCTTGCCTAAACTATCGTTCTCCTTCCCAAGTCCGACTACCAGTCATTTGATTCCAATTATAACTATTACATCACAAGTCTGTTATTTATTTTTTTGGTAATCTGTGTTGCAGCCAAATTGTAAACAGCTATATCCGTGTCGCTACCAGTGTGTTTATAAATAAATAAATAAATACACACACACACACACACACACACACACAAACATATATAATTATGATGTATATGCAACAGAGGTTCATCAAACAATATGAATAATCATACCATTTTACATTATAACTCATATGAAGAAATTTTGTTTGTTTCAACGCCCACTTTCTGTCATAGTATGTGCAAAGATATTTGGAATAAAGATATTTTCTCATTCAGTATGATGGTATGATTAAATTGTCAGCAAAATTCGTTAACAAGACTTCTATAATTATTTATTATCTTACCAGATAATGGTAATGCATTTGGATGTAATATCTATTCAATTGTTTGATATTGTTGTATCAAAAAGTAATTACAATTTAATACATAAATTGGGTTAAATTTTTAAAAAAAAAAAAAAAAAAACACCAATTTTAGGTGAAGTGTCAAATCTAGCCTAATTTTTTTTTGTCTTGTAAAAAAGTATCAATTTTAAGTCAGTATCAAATTTAGCCCAAATTTTTTTTTGTGTCTTAAAAAAGCACAAACTTTAGGTCGAATGTTAAATTTGGCCTAAACTTTTTTGTCTAAAAAAAGCATCAACTTTCACTTAAATTTCAAATTTGACCCCTTTAACTTAGATCCATTGATTATCCTTGGCAATAAATCCATATGCATTTGTTGACTAAATTTAAAACACTATTCATTATCTTCTTGTTTGATTTACAATTTGGAGAATAATGGAGAAGTTATTGATTATCTCCTACACTTCACTTGTAAGAAAAAAAAATCTCTAGATTCAATTTCTCCAATCAAACTTCGTTGTTTTGTAATATGAAGCTATAAACCACCGGTCGTTAAGAGAAACTATGGACAAGATCCACCAAGCTCATGACTAGAACATTTTTTTCCTGAAACAAGGTTGACTTCAACTAGAGAATTAATAGTAGGGGCTAGATTTAGGATAATGATGAAAGTTAGTCAAAACCGTCACTCAACCTAAAATTAGTGCTTTTTTACGAGACAAAAAAAGTTTGAACTAAATTTGGCACTCGACCTAAAGTCGATACTTTTTTAAGAGACAAAAAAAAATGTTTGGTCATATTTGGCACTTGATCTAAGGTTGATGCTTTTTTCTGAGATAGACAAAAAAATTAGGTCAGATTTAGCACTCGATCTAAAATCGGTGCTTTTTTTGGGAATTAACCCTACATAAATCAAGCAATGCAATAGCTATAACAGTTTCATTCTACTATAACCATAATAACCATTATAGTTACAGTCTTACCAATCATTACTTTAACCAAGGTCTAATAGAAGATGGATGTATGCTTTATTTTGTGATTGTCATGTATTCGAACTTGCAGAACGAGCACATTGCGATTTCCACTTAAAACTGTGAGTGAAAGTGAAGATTAGGGAGATAGGAATGGCAACGGGGCAGGCCGGGGATCGATTGATCATGTCAAGCTACATCGCAAGCCCTGAAATAGGTTTCTAAATTTCGATAAAGTCCTAAATCATTCAATGAGTATACAAGAAATTGAAAAATCATTCGATGAGTATACGAGAGATTGAAAACTTGACTAATATGTTTTATGTTTATTTTGTGTAAGGACTTAAATTATGTAGTCAACTTCAGGACTAGTGCATTAAAAATCTTAAAATTTATCATGAAAGTACAATTGAATTATAAAACTTTCAAAAAGTACAATCAAGTTTAAATCTGGTCACAAAAGTGTAATCGAGTTCTTGGACTTTCACAAATGTAATCAAATCTTAAAACATATCAAATTAATTCAATTAAATCTTGTTGATTACACATTTTGAAAATTTTAGTACTCAATTACATTTTTGTTTTAAGTATTATGGCTTGATTTCATAAATTTTTGTAACAAATTTATGAAATTTTTCAGATTTATATTTTAGGACCTCCCTAACAAATCTCGGATTTTCAGTTTTGGCAAAAGAGGCTTCCAATTATGTTATAATTGCAAAACAAATCAGACCAACGCAGGAACAGTTTTTACGGGTCAAACCACCAATTTTTTTGGTACTTTGATAGACCAAATGAACTCCGTTTATAATGATCTTAACTATAAAATTCATGAATACCAATATTTCATATTCGAAACACAATTTTTCAGTATATCATTCACATATTTAAGAACGTTCAAGCTTATTCTAACTATGTTCTACGCAAATTTCTATAACTTAGAGCATCGTCAAACATATGCTTATGAACATTTAACATACATTTAATCATCCTACGTCAAAAATCATCAAAATATCTAACAATTTTCATGAAAACTCTAATAAACCAACATGAGATATCAATCTATACACTCCTAAATATCATCTATCTAACATATGTCAATTCTAAAGCTAATTGACATTAATTGAATATAAAAAATCATCCTAGGAGGTTCAAAGTATTGATGAGTTGGCATGGTAATTTGGTAATTTAGGTGAGTGGCAATGTTGTAATTATTTGAGAATAGGAGAGAGGGCCGGCCATGGGCCGGTGCTTCTTCAGCCCAATGGGCAGAGCCCACTCGAGTCGGCCCAGGTTGACCAGGCGGACTCGGGGCCTTCCGATTGGCTAATTTCACTCTAATTTTGCTATTGGGCTTGGTGTTTTGGCCAAGTGGGCTGAATGGGTCTTGTTGGGCTTCGGCCTAATGAGTCGGGTCTAATTGGCTTCGACCGGGTCAGCCCGAGTTGACCGGGGTCGACCCAAAGGCTTCCGATCGTTTTGCTTTATCTTAAATTGCGCTATGGACTTGGCCAATTCTCCTGATTCGTCCCAATGGGCTTAATTGGGCTGAACCAGATCGGGTCAAACAGATTGACTCGCCTCAACCCTATCAGTCTCGATTTGTCACTTAACTGAATTTTGCTAAATTACTATAATTTTGCCGAAATTGATATTGAATTTAAGTTAATTTGGCCCAATCAAATTTAAACCAATTTAATTGGTACTATTTATGAAGGATTAGCTGAGGGCCCTAAACTTGCACTCAAGTATTGGCCCACTTGTCTCCATCTTGAACTCTTAAAATTGGTTTGCAATCTTGGTACGTTACGATCCTTGGATCCAATGTCAAGAAGGAATCAAATCTAAAAAATATTAGAAATCAATGAATTTAGAAATTTTCCCATTGAGGGTGAAAATTCCTCAATTTGATAAAAAAGTCAACTTTCGATCATTTTCCGTAAAAGGTAAAAATTGAAAGTTTGATGATGCTATTTTAAGATAAAATTGATGATTTTTTAATTTATTCAAATTTTCTTTTCAAAATATTTACAATCTCGTCTTAGATGGCCTTTTTTCTTTCACAATTCCAACAAATTATTTCACTAAGAGATCTCGATTTGCTTTTCCTTTTGGACTTTGATTTGCCATGGTATTGATTTTGTCCTTGGTGATAGCTTCTCCTTTTGCCTTCGGCATTTAAGGTTGAAAATTTACCCAACTCTCTTCTTCAAATACCCTTTCTAAGAGTCAAATTTCAAATTTCTTGAAGTTTCAAATTTTTCTAACCAAATGAACTACTCAACACAGTCACAATTGCACTCCCACTTTTTAGATAGAAAAGATAACAAAATTAAAACATTTACCTCGACATCAAATTTGATTTCCATCAAACTCAACTAAGTTATGATCACGTTGAACTTGTTGATGTGATTTGTTACAGAAGCACCTTCGTCCATCTTAAGATCGAAAAAACTACACATTAGATATACCTAGTCCGATACATAAGACTTATCATACATGTGGGACAACGCCCTCAACAAATCCACCGTTGTCTACTCATTGACGATGTTGAAGGTAATGTTCCACACCATGTGCGACAAGTCACACCTAGAGCTTGTCAATCTAATAATTCTCACTCTCCTTGCTTGATCAAATCTGGTTTCTCTCCCAACAAAGGCTTATGCAAGTTCTTTTGATACAATAGATCGTTTGCATCTTCTAGAAACCAAAAGCCTTATGTTTCGCACAAATTGGAATTGGCAACAAAATATCTTTCTCCAAAAGTTGTAATATGATTTTCATTATAAGAGATAGATTCTTTGATTACTCTAAACATAAAATATCATAGGTAGATAAGAAAATTGATAACTTTACTCCGTACAAAACCATAAGTACCCGAACCATGTTGAAATTTAATCGATGACAAAATTTAGACATACAACCACTTCAACCTAATGCAAATAAACTATGTTCGAATGTAATCAACGACAAAGCTTGAAATCACAAAGATGTAACACTAAAATTTAATCAATGATGTGGATTTAGAAACTATACCTAAGAACACATCGGAAATCTATTCAATGACGCAAGGCTGGAACTTAAAACTATAGTGCTGGAAATTAAAGATAACTGAAAAATAACATGTTTGTTTGTTTGTTTTTGAGAAGGGGTTCTCAACAAGCAAATGTTGATATTTATAGTGATTATGCAATAACCATCCCTGAGCAATTCTCCTATGGTTGTAACCATGTTCTTTCATCTCTGAAAATCTTGTGCCCATGTTCTCATAATGCCATGATCTTGTCTTCAAGTCGTTTCACCCTTAAAATCAAATTTTGTTACTCTACAACTTCTTGAACTCTATTGCTTCACTCACCAGTTATTTCATTTGAAAACTCATAACTATATCCTCACGTCCTCTAAGTACTCAACTTTCTCTTGGTATCTCAATCGATGATCCAGTGCTCCTTCCAATTGATGTTCTTGTCGACTATCGCTTAAAATACGTCGTTGTATATCGATAATTGATCAATGGTCATGGATGTACATTAATATCAATAACAATCCTTATGATTGTCCATAATGGTTCACGTGTTTAATGACCTATACTCTAGTCACGTGCTTATCCTTATTGACGACCAGACCCATTTTTGGTGCAAACACCTTGCCATTGAACCAATTGATCTTCACCATCTCTTCGTCCATATGTGCCAATGCCGTATGTTAATAGTCCTTTTTCATACATGGTGTGTAGCATTGCTCATGAAACATTTAATTACATAATGATGAAAATAATAAACACAGTGATTATTCAATCAAATGCGCCATTGTCGGAGGCAAAAATCGTGTCCAACTTTAACAACAGGGCAAAGATGGTTGAGAAACTTGGTTGGGATTATAGTTAGGGTTTCGATTAAGTTTCTTAGTAATTGGTGTCATGGTAATAAGGGCATTTTAGAGGAAAAAAATGCAGCAAATTGCATCTACAGTGTTATTTGAATAAAGTTCATTTTAGGCACAACCATTGATGTATGTGTGGAATGGATGAACTAGGCTCCATTACAACGGAATGACATCAGCTCTCACAAAAAATAATCATGGATGATGCGTGTCTGCCTCATGGACCTATTAATAAGGGCATTTTAGAGAAAAAAAAATGCAGCAAATTGCATCTACAGTGTTATTTGAATAAAGTTCATTTTAGGCACAACCATTGATGCATGTGTGGAATTGATTAACTAGGCTCCATTACAACGGAATGACATCAGCTCTCACAAAAAATAATCATGGATGATGCGTGTCTGCCTCATGGACCTACTTATTTTTTAACGTTGCATAAACTTGACAACTTGTCCTTGTGTATTTATATTGTACACGACAAATGACAGATTTCATTGATTCGCCGGCTTCTCATCATCACGAAAACCATATCTCATCAACTAGATCTTTCAATTGTATAATAGGATCTTCACTTACCCTTATTGGTGAAGTGGGGTTCTCTTGCTCCTATCTAAAAGAAAAAATAGAGCTTAGAATAATCGATTTATAGGATTATGTCTGCCCCACATGAATCATGAGTTCTTGATATTGTAATATTTCTGCGCAGAAAAATTTTGGGCCAATGAAATAAATACTACCTTCGTAGACCAAATAAAATAAGGTCAGAGCAAAAGTTGGGTAAGTCGTAGGAAAACTGTTTGCACTTGGTAAAGTGGGTAAATCAAATAGGGAAAAGTGTCGGAAAAGTCTTAAACTTATTGCATTGATGCTAATTTAATCATAAATCTTTTAATAATACCAAATCAGTTATAAACCTTTTGACTTGGTGCCAATTCAGTCATAAACCTTTTAATGATACCAATTTAGTTCTAAATCTTTTCAACTAGTATTAATTTAATCCTAAACATTTTAACTTGGTGCCAATTTAGTCCTTTTAACTAATTTTGACTGGATTTTGCTCACATGGACGTCAGCCGACTGATGTGGCACCGTCAATGCTAACATAAACAAATTTTTATAATATTTTAATAATTTTTTGATTTTTTTATTATTTTTCTCTTTTTTTCTTGTTTCATTTTTCTTTCTTTCTTTCTTTCTCTCCTTCCCCTTTCTTAGGCGATGGCCAGCTAGGGTGAGGCCAAGTCCCAACGAGGGCCAACTCCCCTCACTAGTCCGATGAGGGTGGCCCTCATCTAGGCTAAGGTGATCTCACCGGGCATTGCCTTCACCCAGCGAGGCTGCTCCAGCCTAGGCGAGGGCCAGCCTTACTAGATTTGGCAAGGGGAGCCCTCGCCTTGGCCGGGCTGGCCTGCCCAAAGGAAGAAGAAAGAGAAAGGAGAGAGAAAAAAAGAAGGGAAAAATCAGAAAAATAATAAAAATAGAAAAATTATTAAAATATTGTTAAAAATTCTCCACGTAGGCACCAACGGTGCCACATTAGCCGGCCGACTTCTCATCGGCAAAATCCAGCTAAAATTAGTTGAAATGACTTAATTGGCATAAAATCCAAAGATTTAGAACTAAATTGACACTAATTGAAAATGTTTATCACTAAATTGGCACCATTAAAAGGTTTATGAATGAATTAACATCAAGTTATAAGGTTTATGAATAAATTAGCACCATTAAAAGGTTTATGACTAAATTGATACAAATGCAACGGGTTTAGAACTTTTTAAACACTTTTTCCAAATCAAAAATGTATCTCATGCTAATCAATAATCACACATATCTTTCTTTTATAGATTAAACAAGCCAACAATATTGATCCTAGAGAATTATGGATTGTGCTTAAACTTGATAAAAGAAGGATATCAAGATTAGGATTTTAATGAGATGCTCTACTTCAGACAATTATCGGTCACTATTGCGACCTAGGCGTAAGGAAACTTTACTTTGGTAACTTATCAGGGTAATTGATAGCTTTGCTGGAGTTGTGATGAATTAAAAGAATTTATAGCTAAGTCCTTTTGTCTGTGGCGTGCAGTGCTTGTGTTCCAGATCTAATACTGACAAGTTAATCACTCGTCGAATCCGTGGATAAGCATAGGTCCGGCATCTTCGCATATTTCATCTCTAACATGAAAAAGTTATATGCAGCTGGAAAGTGAACAGGAGGGAAAGTTATATCACTAGTCGAATCTGTTATTGTCATGTATTTCATACTTATAGAGTGGGCAGTTTGCGTTCTTGTCTAAAAACCTGGAGGGAAAGTGAACAGGGAAGAGAGAAAGGAACGTGCAGCTGGAAAAGTTTCTTATAAGGCAAACGATAATCATTTTCTTTCTAAACATAATTTCTAGCCAGAAATAAATATATTTATATTATCTAGACGAGTTTCTAAAGGCCTGTTTGGTAACACTCTCGGGAACAACTGATTCTGTTTTTTTGTTTCTGAGAGTAGATTTGGAACAAAAATGCGTTTGGTAAATTTTTTGTTCCGGGAATAGATTTGGAGTAGAATTAAGAAGTAAAAAAAAGTTGCTTCTCTCTCTCAGGAACAATTTTGAGAATCAGTTTTTTTTTCTCTCTTTTCTCTCTCTTTTTTTCCCTTCCCTTTCTTCTTCTTCTTCCTCTTCCTCCTCCCACCCCATCACTGCCCCATCGCCGCCGCTGGCCATCGGCGAGGCTCAAGCTCGCCCAGGCAAAGCTAGTGGCGATCGGGCCGAGCCTCGCCCGGCCGCTCGCCGGCAGCAGCCACCCTTGGGCCGCCAAGAGGAAGAAGGGGAGAAAAAAGAAAAAAAGAAATTATAACAAAAAGTATTAAAAATTAAAAGAATCAAAAAATCAAAAAAATTTACCAAACACATTTCTGTTCTCGGAGTAAAAATTTTAAACAATTTATCAAATACCGTAAATACTCAGAATTTGTTCTCAGGAGCAAAATAAAAAAAAATCATTTCTGATTAGAAATTGTTCCCATGAGTAGAATCGTTACCAAACACACCCTAAGTAAAAATATGTCTTTGATAACGATACAAAATTTCTCCCTCCCGAGCGGCTAGGCAAATGGCGGTGGCGATCGGGACAACAAAGGATGGGGACAGACAATAGCAAAGGACAGTGGCTGGCTAGTAGTAAGAACGAGCAATTAGAAGAGTTTTTATTTATCATTTCTATTCTAGAAATAGAAAAATATAAAATTTTTACTTCTTATTTCTATTCCAAATATATTTCTAAACTAAAAAGTTGTTTTATAAATAGAAAAATGAAATTGCGTTACCAAATAGGTTTTTATTCCAAACATGTTTTTGAATAAAAAAATAAATTTGAGTAGAAATAAAATAATTATCATTATGCCTTAAGGTGATTTTGGAAAAAAAAAAACCCTAGAAATTGCTCCTAGTTACTTATTTAGGCATAACAATTGATGTGCGTGTGGATCGGATTGACAACGACATATGCCGTGACAAAAGATATTTCGTCATGCATGATGCATGTCTCCCTTGGGGACCTCACATGATTCACGTTACATAAACTTGACATGTGCATGTGTATTTATATCGGACATGACAAATGACAGATCTTATAAATTCGCTAGGTTCTCATCATCGTTGAAATTAGGGGTGTACGATGGGAGCCGCCCAAATTGGACCGAATGGCTGATTTTAGGCGATTCCAATAATCAACGGTCCGGTTCCAGTTCCCATTCTTAGAAATGGTGGCCAATGTCCAATCCGGTTCCCGCCCAATGGAATCGATCGATCGACTGTTCGGTTTTATATATATATATAGTTTTAAATATATATATTTTTAAGTTTCTTAAGAATTCGAATTAAGAGTCTTAGAAAAATACAATTATATGCAGATTAAAAGGACAAATCAATAAAACAGTGTATAAACGAAGTGAGTTATCGTTAAGAACGTACTGTAACTTTAACAAATTTTTTCCCGGATAAGAAAAATTATCAATTCCACCGGACCGGCCGGTTGGTTCGATTCCCAATTTCGGGACTAGCCGGTCCGGTCCGATCCATGGTCCCAGAATTTGAGAACTAGTTCTTCCAATCTGATTCTAGGTTCCACCTTGAAACCGGACCGGACCGGGAACCACTCACCCCTAGCTAAAACCATATCTCATTAACATGGTATCTTCCCAATCGCATTATTGTATCTTCACCTAACCCTTACTGGGAAAGTGGGGCTCTCTTGCTCTTATCTAAAAAAATAATGCTAACGATAATCTACTTATAGAATTATGCTTTCCCACATGAATCATGAGTTCTCGATCCCATAAAATATGAATGTAATAAAAGTTTTGGGTTTGAAAAGAAAATTGCTTATATGACTTGAGTGATTTTTCGACTTCAAAAAATTGTGGTATCAAACTAAACGCCAAACAAAAGTCATGTACTATTGTGTCCTTGTTTCCTAAGATTATGAATGGGATAAGTTCTAAAACTAGACACGAAAGTATAATCGACTCCGAAAACTTTCAAATGTGCAATCAAGTTTTAAAACTTATTTCGAAAATGCAATTAAATTTTAAAACTTCCAAAAAATATAATCAATGGAAAAACTTGATTTGACTAATTTGACAAGTTTTAAGAATTAATTGCATTTTTTGAGAATTTTGAGTGTCAATTGCATTTTCGTGATAAGTTTCTGTTCATATTTTCATGCACGCCCACGCGTAATTTCATAGGCAACACTCATCAAAGGTCTTCCATGAAAACCACAATAAACGATGCTAACAGGGCAGATAATGTGGCAAATTGTTCTTATTCAAAAAGAAACCAAGTAGATTATCATAGTATAGCAGCTATCTGTCACTGACCTGGAAGGTCAAGAGCCTATCTTTGAGCTGAACTTCATTGGTCGAGAAATCAGCTCTAATAATTGCTTCATTAAATTACTGAACTTCTTAATCGAATACCTCAAAAGCAATAGATTATGGCAAACATCCTCTAAAGAAATGAGACTTGGATAGTTGGCTGGCAGAAAGAAACAACTACTCCTTAAACAAACAACATGATTATTGGATGGAGAAAACAAGAAACCAAAGTTTTGACAGCAATTGAAGCGGGAGGATTAGGATATTGATTCATCAAAGAGGCTTCCTGATGCAAGTCACGGGAAAACCAAACTCAAAGTGGATTCCATACGAACTCAGGTTACGTTTTGGTCATCCTAATTTCTAACTAACATAGGATTGAATATGATATGATATAAAATCCATGAGACATTACTATATCCGATTCACTATTTAGTGATTGCATAATAAAGTCGAATCATATATATTATTTGGTATAAACATCATATTACTATAAATGAACCACAAATTTTATAAACGGAGATGGTAAGAATCTCTCACGACACTATTATCTACTTTATTTTTATTTTATTTTAATCTATTTTTTAATTAATTTCTTTCTTTCTTTCTTTTCTTCCCCTTCCATCATTCTCTAATAAAATTTTATTAAATAGAAAAATATACTAATATACCTAAAATATGTAATAAATATATTTTTATATTGAATTTATATTAAAAGATAGCATCAAATTCGAATATATAAATAAATATAAGATTAAATTAAAAAACCATAAGATTAAATTAAAGTTTTGACATGTCAATATATGTTAGTTTTATGACCGATTAAACCGGATTCAAAGACATAAGAAAAAAAAAAACATAATTAGGAGGCAATTACATGACCTAGAAAGCATGCTTTCAATATATGTTAGTCATTGTAATGCCAAGTCTTTTTAATACATGGCGTGTTCATTAAGTGCATTCATTAAGTGCATTGTTCATGTAACACTTAATTAAACAACAACGAAACTGATGAACACTATACTTATTCAATCAAGTGCACTGATGTCGAAGGCAACAATCGTGTCCCCATCCATCGCGGTAGGGCAAAGACGATAGAGAACAGGTGACGGATGCCTCAGATGTGGATTTAGCCTCAAAAGGGCTATTAGATGGAAAATATGATTTTCTTGGCTAGAAAAGGTCATATTATATAAAGGCATTTCCCAAAAAAACTAAAAAAATATATTTAAAAAGTCATAAATTTATTATATTGGTATCAATTCAATACTAAATCTTTTAATTAAGCCAATTTAATTCTAAGACTTTTCATATCAGTATCAATTTGATCCATCTAGGTAATTTAGACTGAAAATTATTAATGTGAATACTAGCCGTATTATGTAACATAATTAATGTTGATGTGAATATCTTTATAATTTTTTTTTATTTTTATAATTTTTGTAAGATATTTCATGGATTCACAAAAGATCCATCTCTGCCTCATGGACACTCACATGTTTCCCACTCTATGAAGTCGACATCAGGTACAAGTGAATTCCAAAACACATGAGAAATGAGATTTTGCTACTCAATTATTTTATCATCATCCCTGAGAATTTGTCAATCGCATCGTTGCATCTTCCCCTAACCTTATTGGTCGAGTGGGGTCCTCTTGCTCGTATCCCCAAAAACTAGAGCTTAAAAAATAATTCTTCTTATAAGATTATGCCTCCCCACGTGAATCATGAGTTCTCCCTGTAATTTTTCAAGGCCGTAATATTTTGGGCCAATGAAATAAATATTAGCTTCATAGACGAAGAAATCATTTATTTTGTAAAAAAATAGTAAAAAATAGATTATCTGAAAAATATCTTTTAAAAATAATTATTTATATTTCTTAAAATAATTCATATTAATAAATATTTTCGTGGACCTTGTAAATATTATTTATTTATTAATTTTTATAAGTAATACAATTAATTATTTTTAGGAAATCATTTTTCAAACTTTTCATTTTTCGTCAAATTAACGAAGCCTAAATAAGATCAAAGCAAAAGTTATGCAAGTCATCCATAAGTAAAACTGTTTGCATTTGATTAAGTGTGCAATCAAACATTTAACATCTGTCTTTTATTGGCTAAACGATCCTATAATATTGATCCTATAGAAATTTTTTATGTGCTTAGACTAAAAGATGTTATCAAGATTAGGCATGTAGGGAGATTCTCTCCAAAGACAAAATCCACCACTTCTTTTCCCCTTGGGCTGTTTACTGCCCACCCGTTTTTTCCATCCACCAACCCTCATCGTTACATCTTTGACCTGACGCCTGAGCATAATAATCATAATCATAATAGTAAAGATAAAAGTCATCAAAAACTCTAAATTATACCAATTTATTACATTTACTCCAAACTTATATAATGTGATATATTTACTCTAAACTTTTTTTGTGACACATTTAATCCAAAAATTTGATGTCACGGAAAAAAATTTAAGGTAAATATATCATACAGGTATAAATTTAGGGTAAATGTGTCATATGTATAAATTTAGGATTTTTTGTATCACAAAAAATAATTTAAACTAAACATGCCACAATGGGCAAAATTTGAAATTTTTGTAATTTTTTTCATAATAATAATAATAATAATAATAATAATGACGACAACGACTTTGTAAATAAATGAAACTTAGCTTCTTTCATGCATCATTCCTTTAATCTTTATTTCTTTTTTATGTCATTATTGAAAAAGCTCATACATCCTTTAAAAATTGCACATTTTTATATGGTTAATGATTTGCCACATGACATGACACCATTTTAGGAATTGGCATTCAGAGTGATCATGTTAATGCGAATAACAAATTTTTCTTTACGCATTTAAGATAAACTTTTTGACTTAGGTATGAGTAGCATTAACTGAATGATTTGATTTGACATGGAAATTAGAAAATTCAGGCCTTGGTTGATTGCACTTGCACAAAAACGTCTACATCTTCGTGCTTAAAGTCTTCACTTTTACGCTATTGGCAATTTTTCCTTTTTATGTAGAATTGACGAAACACGAGGTATGACTTGATTTGGACATGATATTAACTTGAAATTATTGGATTTGGATTTATGTTTTTGTGAAGGTAGTTTTTGTCATAATAAGTGAAGTTGAAAAATTATCCAAAAAGTATTAAAATCATTATACAGCAGTTAATTCAGTTATAAATCTTTTAATTGTTCAAATCTAGTTTTAAACATTTTGATAATTTGTTATATAATCCTTTCGGCAATTGTTGAAATTTCTAACATAGACACCGATCGTTTTACGTGACTCGAATACTAATGTAAACAATTTTACAATTTTTTTAATCTATTCTTTTTTTCTTTTCTTTTCTTTTCTCTTTCTTTGGAACACCTCCTATAAATAGTACTGACTTAGTAAAGCAAAGCATACTCATCTTCAAAGGGAGAAGCTCAAACACACAAGGAGAGATGAATCCTCAAGTATTTTTCACGGTGTTCGTCACTGTCCTGATCGTAAGCTTTTCCATGCACTCTCATGCTTCTCCTTTAGATCACACCTTATTGAATGTTGTCAAACCAACCAGTAACTCTCCAAACATGGAAGTTTTCAGTTGAACTGAGAAAATTTTTCTCAAGATTCCAGATCAATGGATGATTGACCCTTTCATGGCCCTGACCTGACATTATATATCACCTGTCAAATTTCTATGTTTGCCTTTTCAGTTCACTGGCACAGCAGATGCAAGAACAGACCCGGGTGAATACTGGGTAAGCATCATGAAAGAAGAGCCCATGCCAGAAGCAATTGAAGGCCTCCTCCATGTGATCAACCCTGCATTAGATCAGCATCATCTCACATCCCTTTCCAAGAAGAAGGAAACCGACTGCCACGGAGAAGACAAAGTAGAGGACCATAAACCATTCGTAGGTGATTTCAAGCCGAGGCCTGATGTCACGTCTTATGGGAATGATGCCAAGCTCCAACAGAAGAAGTTTGCAGAGGATTTCGAGCCGAGGCCCGATGTCTCAGCTTATGGGGATGATGCCAAGCTCCAACAGAAGAAGTTCACGCAGGATTTTCAGCCGAGGCCCGATGTCTCAGCCTACGGGGACGATGCCAAGCTCCAGCAGAAGAAGTTCACGCAGGATTTCGAGCCAAGGCCCGATGTCACAGCTTATGGGGATGACACCAGGCTGAAAGAGAAAAAGTTCGCCGAAGATTTCAAGCCGAGACCCGATGTAACAGCTTATGGTCAGAAGTAATAGTGAGGAGAGACATCAATGGGGTGCTACTGCCTTGTGTAACGTGTCTAGTTTTAATGAAGTATTGTGAATGCGCGCGTCGGGATGTACTTTGAATAGAACTGATGTACGGCGATGGTGGCAATCGTACGGTGTGTGGCGTGCTGTGTTGGTGGTCTGTCTGTCATTGTCTTGCAAGTTCTCCTGGTCTGTTCTATGGTACTACCGTTTGAGTTCTGTGATGAAAATAAAACGTGGTTTATAAGAGGCCCGTGTTTCCGGTCGATACTTGCTCGTATGCGCACCATCGGCTCTGATACCAACTTAAGCAGGAAATTGTCATTAGAGAAGAGACGAGTCAAAGAAAGATGAATTCCAAAGGCCGACATGAATTCAGAGAATCCTCCAGGCAAGATAGTCAATAATCATTCCATCCAATCTCAATCTCAATTTGACCATGCTATTGAACTAGACTAAAGGCACAAGGACTAAATTATATGTAAGAGCTGAAATTGCACCAAATACTTCAACTGAAATGATAGAAAAATAAGAAAAGAAAGCTAAAGTTAGAAAAAAGAAGAAGATTAATACCACGAAAAATCCTAAATTAGTACATCTGTGACAAATTTACCCCAACTAATTTTTTAACCATTAAAAATTCCAAACCGATACACCTATGACAAATTTAGCATAAATTAATTTTTTTACCACCAAAAACTCTAAAATTATACATTTGTGATAAATTTACCTCCATTGATTTTTGTTAAATTGGATTAATACTAGAAAAAACCACAAATTGACAAATGGAGGGTGAATCCCTAAACTAGTACACCCATCATTAAACTCAACGATGTGATGGTAAAATTTAATAGAGACCAAATGATGATAAATTTGTCACGGGTGTATTAGTTTGGGGTTTTTGATAATCAAAAAATTAGTTTGGGGTAAATTTGTTACAGATATACTAATTTGAATTTTTTGTGATATTAAAAAAAAAATGGTAAGTCGCCAAATTTTAAGGGCTATATTGGCTCGTGACAGTGGCACTCTTCAAGCTTGTGAAATTCTGTAAGGGGCGAGACTATATGACAATATCAAAACAATATCAAAAGGCCAAGACTTCATACTCAACAGCCAGAAATTTTCCTTCGCCAGCAACCTCTAGAAATTGAAGAAGCCCTGTTTAGCAAGGATGGCCACAAGACTAAGAATCTAGTGGCCATGGCTGCTGCAAGCTTGAGCTTGAGATATGGCAGCCATGGCTGCCCTGAGCTTGTCCGCAGCCATGGCGATCGTGGACTCTGGATCAATCGTCGATGGCCACAAGACTTTAGATCTAGTGGCCACCTGGAACCGAGAAATTCCGAATCAAGTGTTTATGGCCACCAGACTCCAATTCTAGGGAAAGTGGCCACAAGGAAGCTCAAGCCACAAGGAAGCTCAAGCGTCCATGGCGGTGAACAAGGAGACATTGAGGTTTTGCAAAGCTGGCTCAGGGTTTTGAAATTGAAGGAGTCTTTGAAAAGTGAAGAGGAAAAACTTCATTCATTTTAGCCAAAGCTCAGACAGAGAGAGAGAGAGAGAGGGAGGGAGAGAGCCTTTAGAAAGATGCAAAACAATCCACCCATGCTCCCCATCTCAGCCTTTTTTAATACAACCCCTCATTATTTTTCATTTGAGTCAATTCCAAGTCAGCTACTTTTAACCGCATCAATTCCCACCTAAACAGAATCCAAAATCGGCATGATGCAAATAAAGAAGGATATCAAGATTAGGATTTTAATGAGATGCTCTACTTCAGACAATTATCGGTTACTATTGCGACCAAGGGGTAAGGAAACTTTACTTTGGTAACTTATCAGGGTAATTGATAGCTTTGCTGGAGTTGTGATGAATTAAAAGAATTTATAGCTAAGTCCTTTTTCTGTGGCGTGCAGTGCTTGTGTCCCAGATCTAATACTGACAAGTTAATCACTCGTCGAATCTGTGGATAAGCATAGGTCCGGCACCTTCGCATTGTTCATCTGTACCATGAAAAAGTTATATGCAGCTGGAAAGTGAACAGGAAAGAGAGAAAGGAACGTGCAGCTGGAAAAGTTTCTTATGAGGCAAACGATAATCATTTTCTTTCTAAACATAATTTCTAGACAGAAATAAATATATTTTTATTATCTGGACGAGTTTCTAAGGGCCTATTTGGTAACACTCCCGGGAACAACTGATTCTGTTTTTTGTTTTGTTTTTGGGAGCAGATTTGGAAACAAATGTGTTTGGTAAATTTTTATTCCCTAACAAATTTGTTCCGGGGAATAAATTTAGAGTAGAATCAAAAAGCAAAAAAGTTACTTCTCTCTCCGGAGAACAATTTTGAGAATCAATTTTTTTTTTTCTCTCTTTTCTCTTTCTCTTTTTTTCCCTTCCCTTTCTTCCCTTTCTTCTTCTTCTTCCTCTTCCTCCTCCCACCCCATCATCGCCCCATCGCCACCGCTGGCCACCGGTGAGGCTCGAGCTCGCTCAACCCAGAGAGGCTCCGGCGAGCTTGCCGGACCTCACCCGGTCACTTGCCAGCGGCGGGCCAAGGGTGGCCGCCAAGAGGAAGAAAGGGAGAAAAAAGAAAAAGAAAAAGAAAAAAAGAAAAAGGAAATTATAACAAAAGGTATTAAAAACTAAAAGAATCAAAAGATCAAAAATTTTTACCAAACGCATTTCTGTTTTCGGAGTAAAAATTTTAAACAACGGTTATCAAATACCTTAAATACTCGAATTTGTTCTCGGGAGCGAGAATAAAAAAAAAAAAAAATCATTTCGATCGAAATTGTTCCCATAAGTAGAATCGTTACCAAACACACCTTAAGTAAAAATATGTCTTTGATAACGATACAAAATTTCTTCCTCCTGAGCAGCCGGCGGATCGCGGTGGGAGGCGGTCGGCAGCGAAGGACAGTGGCCAACTAGTAGTAAGAACGAGCGATGAAAATTTTTTTTATTTATCTCTATTCTAGAAATAGAAAAATATAAAAATTTTACTTCTTATTTTTATTCCAAATATATTTCTAAACTAAAAAGTTGTTCCATAAATAGAAAAATGAAATTGTGTTACCAAATAGGTTTTTATTCCAAACATGTTTTCGGGAATAAAAAAATAAATTTGAGTAGAAATAAAATAATTATCATATATCCCTTAAGGTGATTTGGGAAAAAAAAACCTAGAAATTGCTCCCACATTACTTATTTAGGCATAACAATTGATGTGCGTGTGGATCGGATTGACAACGACATATGCCGTGACAAAAGATATTTCGTCATGCATGATGCTCCCACATTACTTATTTAGGCATAAAAATTGCTCACATGACTCACGTTACATAAACTTGACAACATGTGCATGTGTATTTATATCGTACATGACAAATGACAGATCTTATAAATTGGCTAGGTTCTCATCATCGTTGAAATTAGGGGTGTACAATGGGAGCCACCCAAATTGGACCGAACAGTCGGTTTTGGGTGATTCCAGTAGCCAACAGTCTGGTTCTCAATTCCCATTCTTAGAACCGGTGGCCGATCGGTCCAATTCCCGATTCCAAGGTGGGAACCGGATTGACCAAACGGGACCGGTAGTTTTTAATATATATATTTTAAAGTTTCTTAAGAATTTGAAAAAAAGATATATTTTTAAGAGTTTTAGAAAAATACAATTACATGCGAGATTAAAAGGACAAATTAATAAAGCAGTATATAGATGAAATGAGTTGTCTTTAAGAACGTATTGTAACTTTAACAAATTTTTTCCCGGATAAGAAAAATTACCAGTTCCACCAGACCGGTCGGTCGGTTCGGTTCCTGGTTCCGAGACCGGCCGGTCCGGTCAATGGTCCCAGAATTTGGGAACTAGTTCTCCCGATATGAATTAGGAGGCAATTACATGACCTAGAAAACATGCTTTCAATATATGTTAGTCATTGTAATGCCAAGTCTTTTTAATACATGGCGTGTTCATTAAGTGCATTGTTCATTCATGTAACACTTAATTAAACAACAACGAAACCAATGAACACTAAACTTATTCAATCAAGTGCACTGATGTCGAAGGCAACTTTCGTGTCCCCATCCATCGCGGTAGGGCAAAGACGATAGAGAACGGGTGACAAATGCCTCAGATGTGGATTCAGATTCAAAAGGGCTATTATTGGATGGAAAATATGATGGTCTTGGCTAGAAAAGAGGGAGAGAGGAGAGCCTTGGGTAGTTAGTGGAGCTTTTTTGGTATGCCAATCCACCCAAGGAGGGAATTTATTGGGATTAGAGTTAGAGTTTTGATCAGATTTACTAGTGACTGGGGTCATATCATATAAAGGCATTTTCAAAAAAAAACTGAAAAGGGTATTAAAAATTAAAAATTTATTATATTAATATCAATTTAATATCAAAGATTTTAATTTAGTTAATTTAATTCTAAAACTTTTCATATCGATATCAATTTGATCTATCCAATCAATTTATGTTTAAAATTGCTAATGTGAATACTAGCCGTCCTATGTAGCACAATTGAAACTAACGTGAATATCTTTATAATTTGTAATAATTTCTTTATTTTAATAATTTTAGTAAAATATGTCACGGATTCATCGAGAATTCATCTCTGCCTCATGGACACTCACACGTTTCCCACTCTATAAAGTCGACATCAGGTACAGGTGAATTGCAAAGTACGTGAGAAATGACAGATTTTGTTACTTAGCTATTTTATTATCATCCCTGAGATCTTGTCAATCGCATCATTGCATCTTCCCTTAACCTTATCGATCGAGTGGGGTCTCCTTGCTCGTATCCCCAAAAACTAAAGCTTAAAAATAATCTTCTTATAGAATTATGCCTCCCCACGTGAATCATGAGTTCTCCCTGTAATTTTTTAAGGCGGTAATATTTTGGGCCAATGAAATAAATATTAGCTTCGTAGACGAAGAAATCATTTATTTTGTAAAAAATATTTTTTTAAAAATAATTATTTATATTTCTTAAAATAATTAAAAAATATATTTATTATTTTTATTAATAAATATTTTCGTGGACCTTGTAAATATTATTTATTTATTAATTTGTATAAGTAATACGATTAATTATTTTTAGGAAATCATTTTCCAAATTTTCTATTTTTCGTCAAATTAACGAAGCCTAAATAAGATCAAAGCAAAAGTTATGCGAGTCATCCATACGTAAAACTGTTTGCATTTGATTAAGTGTGCAATCAAACATTTATCATTTGTCTTTTATTGGCTAAACGATCCTACAATATCGATCCTATAGAAATTTTTTATGTGCTTAGACTAAAAAGATGTTATCAAGATTAGGCATGTAGTGAGATTCTCTCCAAAGACAAAATCCACCACTTCTTTTCCCCTTGGGCTATTTACTGCCCACCCGTTTTTTCCATCCACCAACCCTCATCGTTACATCTTTGACCTGACGCCTGAGCATAATAATCATAATAATAATCATAATAGTAAAGATAAAAGTTATCAAAAACTCTAAATTATGTCAATTTATTACATTTACTCCAAACTTATATAATGTGATATATTTACTCCAAACTTTTTTTGTGACACATTTAATCCAAAAATTTGATATCACGGAAAAAAATTTGAGGTAAATATATCATACAGGTATAAATTTAGGGTAAATGTGTCATACGTATAAATTTAGGATTTTTTTGTATCACAAAAATAATTTAAACTAAACATGTCACAATGGGCAAAATTTGAAATTTTTTGTAACTTTTTCATAATAATAATAATAATAATGACGACGACAACAACGACAACTTTGTAAATAAATGAAACTTAGCTTCTTTCATGCATCATTCCTTTAATCTTTATTTCTTTTTTATGTCATTATTGAAAAAGCTCATACATCCTTTAAAAATTGCACATTTTTATATGTTTAATGATTTGCCACGTGACATGACACCATTTTAAGGAATTGACATTCAGAGTAATCATATTAATGTGAATAAGAAATTGTTCTTTATGCATTTAAGATAAACTTTTTGGCTTAGGTATGAGTAGCATTAATTGAATGACTTGATTTGACATGGAAATTAGAAAATTCAGGCCTTGATTGATTGCACTTGCACAGAAACGTCTACATCTTCGTGCTTAAAGTCTTAACTTTTACTTTAGTGGCAATTTTTTCTTTTTATATAGAATTGACGAAACACGTGGTATGACTTGATTTGGACATGATATTAACTTGAAATTATTGGATTTGGATTTATGTTTTTGTGAAGGTAGTTCTTGTCATAATAAGTGAACTTGCACCGGAAAATTATCTAAAAGGTATTAAAATTATTATACAACAGTTAATTTAGCTATAAATCTTTCAATTGTTCAAATCTAATCTTAAATATTTTGATAATTTGTTATATAATCCTTTCGGCAATTGTTGAAATTTCTAACATAGATACCGATTGTTTTATGTGACTCGACAAATACTGACGTAAACAATTTTACAACTTTTTAAAGCTTTTCTTTTCTTTTTTTTTCTTTCCTGTTTTTTTCTCTTTCTTTGGAACACCTCCTATAAATAGTACCGACTTAGTAAAGCATACTCATCTTCAAAGGGAGAAGTTCCAACACACAAGGAGAGATGAATCCTCAAGTATTTTTCGCGGTGTTCGTCACTGTCCTGATCGTAAGCTTTTCCATGCTTCTCCTTTAGATCACACCTTATTGAATGTTGTCAAACCAACCAGTAACTCTCCAAACATGGAAGTTTTCAGTTGAACTAAGAAAAATTTTCTCAAGATTCCAGATCAATGGATGATTGACCCTTTCATGGCCCTGGCCTGACATTATATATCACCTGTCAAATTTCTCTGTTTGCCTTTTCAGTTCACTGGCACAGCAGATGCAAGAACAGACCCGGGTGAATACTGGGTAAGCATCATGAAAGAAGAGCCCATGCCGGAAGCAATTGAAGGCCTCCTCCATGTGATCAACCCTGCATCAGATCAGCATCATCCCACATCCCTCTCCAAGAAGAAGGAAGCCGACTGCCACGGAGAAGACAAAGTAGAGGACCATAAACCATTCCTAGGTGATTTCGAGCCAAGGCCCGCTATCTCAGCTTACGGGGACGATGCCAAGCTCCAACAGAAGAAGTTCACGCAGGATTTCGAGCCGAGACCCGATATCTCAGCTTATGGGGACGATGCCAAGCTCCACCAGAAGAAGTTCACGCAGGATTTCTCGAGCCGAGACCCGATATCTCAGCCTACGGGGACGATGCCAAGCTCCAGCAGAAGAAGTTCACGCAGGATTTCGAGCCGAGACCCGATATCTCAGCTTACGGGGACGATGCCAAGCTCAAGCAGAAGAAGTTCACGCAGGATTTCGAGCCAAGGCCCGATATCTCAGCTTATGGGGATGACACCAGGCTGAAAGAGAAAAAGTCCGCCGAAGATGTCAAGCCGTGACCCGACGTTACAGCTTATGGTCAGAAGTAGGGTGCTACTGCTTTGTGTAATGTGTCTGGTTTTAATGCAGTATTGTGAATGCGCGCGTCGGGATGTACTTTGAATTGAACTGATGTACGGCGATGGTGGAAATCGTACGGTGCGTGGCGTGCTGTGGTGGTGATCTGTCTGTCATTGTCTTGCAAGTTCTCCTGGTCTGTTCTATGGTACTGTTTGGGTTCTATGATGAAAATAAAACTTGGTTTATAAGAGGCCTGTGTTTCTGGTCGATACTTGCTCGTATGCACACCATCGGCTCTGATACCAACTGAGACGGGAAATTGTCACTAGAGAAGAGACAAGAGTCGAAGAAAGATGAATCCCAAAAGCTGAAATAAATTCAGAGAATCCTTCAGGCAAGATAGTCAATAATCATTCCATCCAATCTCAATCTCAGTTTGACCATGCTATTGAACTAGACTAAAGGCACAAGGACTAAATTATATGTAAGAGCTGAAATTGCACCTAATACTTCAACTGAAATGATAGAAAAATAAGAAAAGAAAGCTAAAGTTAAAAAAATAAAAGATTGATATCACGAAGAATCTTAAATTAGTACATCTATGATAAATTTACCCCAAACTAATTTTTTAACTATTAAAAACCCAAAATCGGTACACCTATGACAAATTTATCATAAATTAATTTTTTACCACTAAAAATTATAAAATGATATATTTGTAATAAATTTACCTCCATTGATTTTTGTTAAATTAGATTAATACTAGAAAAAACCAAAAATTGACATATGGAGGGTGAAACCCTAAACTAGTACGCCCATCATTAAACTCGGCGATGTGATGACAAAGTTTAATAGAGACCTAAGAATGGTAAATTTATTACAGATGTATTAGTTTGGGGTTTTTGGTAGTCAAAAAATTAGTTTGGGGTAAATTTGTTACAAATATATTAATTTGAATTTTTTGTGATATTAAAAAAAAATTGGCAAATCGCCAAATATTAAGGGCTATATTGGCTCGTGACAGTGGGCACTCTTCAAGCTTGTGAAATTCTGTAAGGGGAGAGACTATATGACAATATCAAAAGGCCAAGACTTCATACTCAACAGCCAGAAATTTTCCTTCGCCAGCAACCTCTAGAAATTGAAGAAGCCCTGTTTAGCAAGGTTGGCCACAAGACTAAGAATCTAGTGGCCATGGCTGCTGCGAGCTCGAGC
This sequence comes from Corymbia calophylla, assembly GCA_014182845.1. NCBI lineage: Eukaryota > Viridiplantae > Streptophyta > Magnoliopsida > Myrtales > Myrtaceae > Corymbia > Corymbia calophylla. The sequence continues at coordinate 32,488,758 of CM024697.1, read as the reverse complement.
TTGAGATATGGTGGCCATGGCTGCCCTAAGCTTGTCCGCAGCCATGGCGATCGTGGACTCTGGATCAATCGTCGATGGCCACAAGACTTTAGATCTAGTGGCCACCTGGAACCAAGAAATTCCAAATCGAGTGTTTATGGCCACCAGACTCCAATTCTAGCGAAAGCGGCCGCAAGGAAGCTCAAGCGTCCATGGCGGTGAACAAGGAGACATTGAGCTTTTGCAAAGCTGGCTCAGGGTTTTGAAATTGAAGGCGTCTTTGAAAAGTGAAGAGGAAACACTACATTCATTTTAGCCAAAGCTCTCAGAGAGAGAGAGAGAGCCTTTTGAAAGATGCAAAACAATCCACCCATCCTCCCCATCTCAGCCTTTTTTAATAAATACAACCCCTCATTATTTTTTCATTTGAGTCAATTCCAAGTCAGCTACTTTTAACCGCATCAATTCCCACCTAAACAGAATCCAAAATCGGCATGATGCAAATAAAGAAAAAATTAAATTTTTTTTAATTTATTATACTTTTACCAATCTACTTCTAAAGCATTCAATTTTATCAATTAAATTCTAAATCATTTCACATTTTGCCAATTGAATACATCCAATCAAAATTGACTGGAAGTTGTTCACATTGACATTTTTAATAATTTTTTGAAATTTCAGCCGGGAAAAAAAAAAATCAAAGATAAAGAAAAAAAGAACAAAAAAATCATGAAAATTTCAAGAAATTATTAAAATATTATTTAAAAAACGTCCACATTAGACAGGTCAAATTGATAAGACGGACTCAATTGGCAATAAATGAAAATATTTAGAACCCAATTAACAAAATTAAAAGGCTCAAAATAAAATTTATAGAAATACAATAAATTTAAGACTTTGGATAATTTTTTTCGTAAATACCAGAATCATTTTGAACCCAAAAATAATTATACAATTCAAATGATGACTCTAACTTCTATCCCGTACGACGTGTAAACAATTCCCTGCTTCAAGTTGAGATACGTTTGTCTCAGTTCTTTCAAGGTCAAATTTTCAGTTGGATGTACTCTGTGTTGATGAGTAATGAGGAAGCTTGTTCCATCAACTGTCTGAAACAGGAAGAGGACTCGGCATATCTGTGCTTAGATCACACAAAAAGGATCGATCCACCGACAACAATCAACAATAATGAAGACAAAAGCCGCATCATGAAAGCAAAATCAAGTAGGACACCACTCAAGAATACATTTGATACGGCAACAAATAGAATGGACCAGACAAAAGAATCTGTCGGGGACCATTTTCTCTGGCAAAAGCAATGCACAACCCAGCATCATCTACTACAAGCAGAACCTGCAAATATCTGTGTGTTCCGTAATGAAATCATTTATTGGGAAGAAGCATCTGGCAGTGCTTAACACTCGCATCCTGATGACCTCGGCTGACTGCTGTTTGCAACGTCGATGGTGTCTGGCAAGTATCTGCAATTTGCAGAGTATTTGAAGAGCAATACAAACAAGACTAAGTTAGTATTATCATTGATGCAGCAAATGAAACAGTACACTACAGAGAGAGATTTTAGTGTGCAAGGTTTGTGCAGGTGTAATTAGGACAATCAAAGGAAGCCCAACGCATTTATCAACAGGCTCAGAATTATAGACAGAACTTCAAAGTTTGGGTTACAGCTCAGCTACTGAAAGATGCATATTTATAGATGATATGCCAACTATACCATAATAGTGGAGCAACTAGGTGTCATGACTAGACAGGAACATTCCCTAAGGCCAATCAAAATAATATTAATCATTTTCCGGTTTATGAGAGAAATAACAATTTAAGGATACTGTGTCAAATAATCCACTGGCAGACACAAGCCCAGCTCATGAGATTCTCAATATGCTTGTCAACAGGAGCAAATTCATAGAGGAACTTACATCTCTTCTTCTTCACCACTTTTCAAGGCATTCTTAGCTATGCACTGAAAAGCTTCCTCCACGTTGACACCTTCCTTTGCAGAGGTCTCAAAATATGGTATATTCCCCTTTGAGGCACACCAAGCTCGAGCTTTTTTCTCTGATACCTGAAATCACACATCAGAATGCTTATGTCAACCCAACTTCCACACATTCATTTGAGAAAAGAGGGCTCTAAAGAGAGAAGGTAAACAAGCAAACTTAAAAAATTACCACTCTGCTGTTTCCACCATCCACATCGACTTTGTTTCCTATGACTACAAATGGAAAATTCTCTGGATCTGATGGACTTGCCTGCACAAGGTTTGAAGTTTGTTTCAATTTCAAGGTTGTCAGGTCAGCAGACGATTGTCAGGGAAGTGAAAGAGAAGCAATCTCAATCAAATTATAGCTTAAAGAAAAACCTGGATAAGGAACTCCTCCCTCCAATTGTTAAGATTGTCAAATGACTTCATAATGTTAACATCATACACAAGAACACAGCAGTCAGCACCTCGATAGAAAGCCACTCCAAGACTTTGGAATCTTTCTTGACCAGCTGTATCCCAAATCTTCTCAGACAAAAGAAGACATACATGACAACAATCAGTGAATGTGCAAAATTGGCAGGAAAAGTAATAGAATCGGTGTTGAACAAAAAAACAACTGATTATGTCGAGAATAATTGGTTGCAAAACCAAGCATTGCTGATTGGCAGAAGCCACAATGCAGACCTATTCTAGCGCTCAAGAATCATACAAAAACTGCGTTCTCTCTCAATCCCTCTGATATGAATATGCAATTTTGCTTTCATATCTAACCACAAAAATGGAAATGAAAGACAAAGGAACAAACACACACCCAACTCATGTTTGCACTCGCATCTGTGCATACAAATAGCACCACTGGACTAAGCAGCAGAAGCGACCTTATGCACAAATTCTCATGTACCATTGGCCTATTCATCCCATTGTAGTTGTGGCTAGTGTCCAAGTGACGTAGGTGGGTCTAACACTGTTAAAGAGAACTCCAAAGCATTGGGAATAACACCTTGAGCTATGGAATTCTAAATATGTAATTCCTAACTAGGACATATACGTCTTACAGGCTTATGGTGCTCTTGCCTTTTTCTGCTGAGCCACGCCACAATAGGTCAGGAAATGGGACAGCACTTAATACTAAGAAACTCAGCAGCATTTTAGTAACATATGATATTTCTCATGCACGAATTCTACATGCACAGGTGCTTGTGCAAAGTCTACAAACTAACTCTGCAGACCGCATCAAGTGGAAATAACCCAATAAGAGGCTTCTACTTGTCTTTTGCCAACAAAAAGGTTCAATTTAATGATTCCATCCTCACTTTTTACGCACTTGTTTCCCTGAGGTTTATCCCCAAGCAACAGAGAAATGCCCTACATTCCGTCATAAACTTTGTTTTAGATAGATAGCTTCACAGAAAAAGCTAAACCTTACAGCCTTGCTCAAAACAAGCTGATTATAATATCTCTTTGACTAACTTCATGGCTGAAACTTGGGGATTAAAAACTTTTCCTCCACATTTTTAAAAAAAAAAAAAACAAAAAGGACAAGAAGGCACACGTCCAGGGATGACACCTCCTGCCAAGTAGATAACATCAATTTTCTCAGGCACATATCTGATTAGCAGGGTACTGAACTTGAACTTGTCTATACAAAAGAAGAAAGCAAAACCTGTCTAAGGAAAATTTTTATCCATAGTTTTAGAACAATGGACCTTACCCCCCCTTCTCTGTGCAAGTTTTCACATGTGCCATACTAACATGTGTAATTTAACAGGAAACGCTTATCAAATGTCTTCAGAGAAAATCACAATAAACAATGCAAACATCACAAATAAGGGAAAAAACCAAAAAAAAAAAACTCCAACCTGAATTTTTTTGAGACACTAAAAATCCCAAACTATGCGCACCATAACACATTTACCCTGAACTTGTTCTTGTATCATAAAAATCCCAAACTTGTACCAATATGACACATTTACCCTCCTCAAGGTTCCGTTGGATGATTTTTCAGCCAAAAAACGTCATTTTTATTTCACTTTAGCCACATGTGCACCATGTCAACACTTTTTACTTTCTAGCATCACCGTAGGTAGGTTTTTAATGGTTCTCATTGATAGAACTTTGACAGATGGTAAATATATCACATAGTTACAAGTTTGGGATTTTTAATGTGACGGAAAGAAGTTGTGCATAAATGTAGTTTAAGCTTTTTGGCGGCTTTTGCCCAACAAATAATGCTTGAAATTGCTTGCAGTAAAAATGAAATTAAGCATGTTATCGCAGTATAGCAGCGGTCTGTCACTGACCTGTAAGGTGAAGAGCCTATCGTCGAGCTGAACTTCCTTGGTCAAGAAATCAGCTCCAATAGTCGCTTTATACTGATTACTGAACTTCTTATTTACATATCTTAAAAGCAACAGATTAAGGCAAACACCCTCCAAAAGAAATGAGACCGGGATAGCTGATTACCAGAAAGTAATAACCACACCTTAACTAAACAAAAGGGATTATTCAAATGAAGAAAACAAAAAAACAAAACCAACGTTCTGACACCAACTGAAGCAGAAGGAATAGGATACTGGTTCATCAAAGAGGTCTTCCCGACCCTGCAAATTAAAGAAAAACCAAACTCAAAGTCGATCCCACATGAACTCAAGGTGTAATTGTTCAAAAGAGAGACGCAAACAAGCCGCTTGAATTGAGTAGAGCCCACAATCACCTAGGAAATCTGGCTGATCCAAACCAACACAAACACAGTTCCTTATCAAGAACGACCCTTTTTTCCACAGACAAGATCACGGCGAAAGAACCACAGAAGGGACTTGTTCATCCACAAAAGCTCCGGCACAAGACGAACAGAGCTTCCCCGACGCAATTCTCATCCCTCCCCACACCCTGCCGACACCCGGCCCACATCGACACGTACCCACGATTCCCCCCCGCTCGCCTGACCATAATCCAAATTTGATCCGACCAGACGAATCAACAGCCCCACAGACACACCCATCAAACGCATCGTCGCGAATGCAGAGCAACAGGGGGCAAGAGACAGAAGCGAGCGACGGGACTCACCCGCTGTCCCCGAGGATGATGACCTTGAGGAGCGTTCTCCTGCGGGACGGCATCGCACTGTCTCACAGAAGAGAGAGAGAGAAGAGAGAGAAAGAGCTTCGCCGTCCGAGGTACGACAGCACTTCGAAATTCTCGCAGTCTGCTTCGAGGAGGGGAGGAGAGAGAGAGAGAGAGGCTTTGCAACTTCCGTCGCTGGCTGGTCGTCGGATCTTCTAGGAGCCGCACGTGGAATTTCAGCGGAAAGTTGCCCGGCCCGTGCACGCCTGTAAAATGTCTTGATTTTTGGGGGCAAGGAGGGAGTTCTATTTTGTTTATTTGTTTATTTATTTATGGGCTTCTACCAATTCCTTTAATATATATTTTTTTAAAAATTAATTGACTCGATTTGACTTATATGGTGTACCGCGCCTGGAATATTCCACGGATTATACAGATATATGAAATCGCGTTTTTTTTTTAAAATCTATTCTTAGCCTTTTAAAAATATCTTTTTTTAACGAGAAAGTTGATAAATAACTATACCCCCAGCAAAACAAACCCCATATAAAGTTTAACCAATTATATATATATATATATGTATATAAGCATATATATATATATATATATATATATATATATAAGCATTGCTCGAATTTATATCTTATCTAGATCTTAATAAACAGAAAAAGTAAAATGAGCATTAGATATCATAAACTATGAAAATTTGAAATATTTGAATGGTTCCTCAACAAATTTTTTAATTTTATGCAGCGCATGTTCTTACTTTGGAATTTGTATCCATATATAATCTTTTTTATAATCCATACAGTCTTTTTATATGGATTATAAAATCTTTTTACAATCCATTAATATTCTAATCCATATAATCATTTTATTATCTTTTTATAATAATACTTTTATAATTCATATATATATATATATATATATATAGATATATGTATGTATTCTAAATTTATAATCTTTTTGCTAAAAATCATTCATATCCATTTTGAATCAGGCATGCGTATGGCGCGAACTAGGAAACTAGCATCTTTGATATAATACGGACTAGGCTACTCCTTGTTGACAACCTTGTTGACAACCCAGTAATTGTCAAAGAACATAAAGATTAAGGAAAAAAATATTATAAAACCAAGAAGTTTTCTTAGACTTATCCATTGTAAAATTGACTTAGAAAACGACGCCTTTTCTTTTAGATAATGCACATTTATAAAGAGTACAACCATCTCAAGATAAATATGGATGATGACAAATGGTAGTCTTGCCCACTTTTCCTTTGATTGATTGTGTTTTGCAAAGTTAATGGGCCATGACGTTTTAATAAGAGTTTAAATTAATTAAGACTATGTTTGTTTTTACGTCGAAAATGAATGATAATATTTTTTTTTATAATAATTACATCTATCGCTTACAAAAATGAATATACAAAAAATATGTTATCGTCTACGAAAATATTTAGACATAAATTATTATCAACAATGAAAACATTTTTTTTAACTAATTATTTCAAACAATACAAATAATCATTTTTAGGAAAATGAAATAACGTTGTGTCACGTAAAGACAATGCACACATTGAAAAGCATATAAATATTTTAATAGGAAAACACTATATTTGGAAGAGTTAATTTTATTCATTTTAAGAATGCTACTGATTAAACACATGAAATCATGAAAATATATTATTGCGCTAAGTATTAACTTTGGTAATAACCACTCTTCTCAAGCACAACTTGATCTCTTTTTCCAAATTGAATCATGAAAACTGCACTAAAGACTGTGTAATTTTAATACCATTTGTTAGGAGTGCATAATAGAAATTCAATACCTTCACTTGAGGAAATTGCCAAAAAGGAACCCAAGTTTGAGCCTGTCAACATATCTACTTAGGCCTACCTTCACTCAAACACTTAAGATGAGCTATTTAGAATATATTAACTATTCCAGACCACATCAATTCTTCGATACGGATTACTAGATGTTATACGGCAACACCCGATAGATTGGTGGTGGGGGGTGTTTTTCCTACCCCTCAATGGGTAGTGGGTATTTAGTGGCTAGCATTTGCGTCCTTGGTGTTCTTAAAGGAAGGCAATTTGGCTTTTCTAGCCTCAAGATTTTGTCATTAGATGCAAAGGAGAGAAGGTTACTAAAAATGCTAAAAGTTATGTATAACGTACATATTAGAACTAAAATTTTTCGCCGGTCCACTAAAGTATCAAATCGGAGAAAAATAGCCACTTAAGCGCCTTTGACAAGAAATTCCAATTAAAGAAATTATGTAACTTTTATAATAAAAAATTATATCTAAGGTGTCATTTTTTGGCATTAAAGTGATCACTTTTACATTAAAATTAGCACTGAAATGATCATTTCTTTTAATAATGATTGGCATGACTAGTATTAAAATGATCACTTTTTAACTTGCTACACGATGTCATTTAAGGGCTATATGCTAATTGAACACACCAGCGAGTCACATAAAATTGAGAAATTAATAAAATTTTGCCATGTAGGATTTTCGGCGACCTAGATCAGAGTTGGCGTTTAAGTGATAATTTTTTCAATAAAGTGGCACTTAAGTTATCTGAAAAACACTTTTGGCATTAAAATGAGTACCATACATAACTTTTAACACTTTTAGTGTTTTTCTCCCAATGCAAAGTGATGTTTTGAAAAATAGATGATAAAAAGCGGCAATAACATGAAAGGCGGCAATTGTGTTTGTTATTTTTTTCATATAATGAACAACTTTCATTCTGTGCATGGCATTAGTATTCATTAATTAGTAATAATTTATGTTTTTCACCTCCTAATGTTAACAAAATTCATATTCGGCCTCATTTGGCTTGGCTTTTGGAGAATGTCATTAATAAAATGCAAAAAACTTTAATCTAAAGGGGTTTGGTGTAATGCAAATACTGTTTGATGAACTATAAATGAAAATTGCCTTGGAATGTCACTTGGAGGGAAATGCTGTTTAGTAAACATACATTTGGAAAGTCCTTTGGTGTTCCAATTTAATTTTCTTAACTTTAATTTGTTTAAAATTGGAAAAAGAAAAACAATGATCATAAATGTCCCTAGGAAAGAAATACATTATCCTCATATATGATACATAAGATACGTTATCAAGTAGCTTATAAATAAGGAAGGTCTAATTGATGGGAACAATGTTGGAAAAAGGTTCAAGTTCATGAAATAATCATTTTTTTAAGTACCTAGAATTGATAAATTCCATGAGTTTAAAATGATTCGCAGTGTAAATACATATCTGCATAGGCCTTTCTACATCAAGCAATGGATGCACAACTCAATAGTCCCTCCTCACTTATAAATCAAAGTAAGAGGATTCCATATCAAGGCTTACATACAACAAACAGGATAATGTTATAAACAAATATGACCATTGATGCTACTCTGGCACTCAAAGACGTTTTACATCTGTGGAAGCCACTTCCAAGTCCCCAGTGAAGAATAGATCTTGTCAAGAATACCTGGGCACCGACAGGATGCCTCTTCGTGCAGCAATTCTCCCCCATTTTGATGTTTTGTCAAGAATACCTTGGCATCTACTTGGTGAATGATCGGTCCATTGTAGAAATTTCTTCCAACATTCTATTCACATTGATTATATGCTATTGACATTTCCACAAATATGTTCTCACTTATCGCCAATAATAAATTTTCAACCGTAGCAAATATTGATGGGTCTAGTGGTGTCATCTTTGTCAGGATTCCATCTTGAGGGTCTAAGACACCTACGTGATGACAATGGTGTTAAGGTCTTGTTTATACCATTTTTCCATGGTCTCTTGTGTATGTTGATTTAGGAGTAGGGGTAGCTAATATTGAATAGAGTACCTAGGTTGGTAATAGATCTGTTTTAGAAAAAAAAAGGAGGAGTGGTGAACATTGGCATTGATTTGAGAGTGAAGCAATACATATAGCTCATGTGTCGTAGATATGGTGGTGAAGACACAGTTGACAAAGAAGAGACTGGAGTGCGTATAAATTCACCCCCATCCCTAATTATCTTCAGTCCCTTGAAATCAAACATCCTTGACCGCCTTGAATAGCTGTAGCTTCATGGAAGGAATTTGAAAGCTCCGGCCACGGAATATGGTTTCATTCCTAGCTTTCCAAATGATATAGCAGAGAGCACCAAATGAAAACCGAGTTATCTCACAGTAGAACCCCTTGCTAGAAAGAACATTACTAACCCAAAGGAGGTTGTCTGGCCAAGCCGAATTAGTCCAAGGAAGATTGCATTTTGCGGCCCAAAAGTTGGCAAGGGAATTAGGGACGCAAAGCATTCAAAAAACAAGTGGTTGACGAGTCGGGCCTAGTGTTGCGAAAAGCGCAAACCGAGGAGGGTATTCCGCCATAGGACATGAGAAGGACCTAGGTTGGAAGACGGTTCTTGGAAATTAGCCACGAAGGAATTGGTGTCTAGGGGCCAAGGTCTTATTCCGAGTTTTCCGGATGAATCCTCCGCCCAACCGATTCAATGCCACCATTGTCCATCCACTACTTTTTTCATATGTCTCCTTATCATCACTCATTGGAGCTCCTTGGTCCCTACATATAGATTTATCTAATTCCTAAAAGTGGTGCATTCCTCCTTCGCTGATATTACCTCACTTGTTGCCAAGAAAGAGCTCAAGATAGATGCTTACTAGGAAAAGCAAGATACCCCACTATTATGAATCTGTTGATCACTAAATGCATAACGTGTGTATATGGAAATTGTTTAGCTAGACAGCCCTGCGAAAGAGCAATAAAGCCAATGAACTTACTCACATTTCTTTTAGAATCGAATAGAGCGGCGGCATCAGGTTTCGTTGTTCATGAGAAGGTGAACTTCCAACTTAATTAATCCCAATTAAGAGGACCAACATTATAGTAATATATAAATTTGAACAAATTTGAGAGCACAAAATGAAAAAATAGATTAAAATTTATGAAACCAGCAAACTAATCAAAATTTGCAAATTGTATTTTCAACAAGCGATATGCCCCAAGTTGGGTGGTTCTTTATACTGAGTCGGATATAATGGGTATATAAGCTAGGTAAAATCGATATGTCGTTTATACCTATGATATGATGTAAATATATTCGATTTTAATACTACATTCATCAAATAGGAGATAGGATATAACAAAATCTATGAATTACATATTCTATCATATCTAGTCTTATTTTAGTTAAAAATCCAAACAATCAAACATAGCCTAAAGGGTAATCATTTCCAAAGCTAAAACTTGGAACCCAAAAAATCAAAAGGAGTCAAATCGGCTAGAGTTAGAGCAAGACTAGAACCAAATTAGTCGGTTCCCATTTCTACCCATAACCAAGTTTGTTTGGCTTGTTCATAATTTGTATTATAGTTAGTTTCAATCTATAACAAATGATCTTAGGTTAGCACAAAAAAATTAAAATTTTAATTATTTTTTATTAGCAAAAAGAAAAGGGAAAAAAGAAAAGAAGAAAATTGAAAAAATTTAAAAATTATGAATTTTTGATAATTTTTCCCATCATATTTTTTCTTGTTAAACAGCAAAAAATACTTTATGAATCTTTTTTCAATTTTCAGCCAAACACTAAAAAATAAAGTCATTTTTTTGAAATGTGACTTCTTAAAAAATATCATTAAAAAATGGTACATTTTCGTGACATAAACGGGTCCAAAAATCCTTAAAAGCATATGGATGAAGCTGATCGAGGAGAAAACATGGTGGTACGTGTTTTTTCCCAAGAGAAATTAACAATATCACGGGATCCGAAATAGAAGAAAAACACTTTCCATTAATTAATATTCGGAAAAATAGGGTAACACCCTCGATCGCATTTTCACGTCCCTCTGAAATTTTCGAGATACGTCGAACAACAACATGCTGTGCATTGAAGACTATCTGAATTCCTGATGAACGTATGAAAGGTTAGAAAGCTCGGCGACCCCGTTCTCTCTATATCGCCGCCATCGATCCAGGACTATTTCGGGCGGGGCCTTGGCCAATTCTAATTCACATTTGCCATCGCAGTAAATTTTGGAGCAAAAGCAGGAAACCAATCGAACTAAAAATAGGAACCCTCTTGGATGTGTCTTGGACGATAACAGGTCCAGAGAAGATTCACCTGATTTTTAGGGAGGAGGACATAAGCGAAAACCTCCTCCTCCTCCTCCTTGAAAGTGCCATCATTACAAAACGATTCCATCGCTCTTGTTTCCTGGAGAATTGGACCTTCTCCGGCAGGTATTCTCTCTCTCTCTCTGTCTGTGGCAGATGAAATTTGATGATGAGCAGTTGCTTTTCTCTTTTCTTTGTAAATTCGATTAGCGTTTTGGCTGATGAATTGATTCGTTGTGTTATGGAAATTTCTTGATGGTTTGTTGCTTGTTTGTGTTTACAGGAGGGGTCTTTGAGAAGGGTGCTGGGGGCTCTGAGCCGCCGCGCCGTGAGCCGTTTGGGTCTCGGTGCGCTTTAGATGGACCCATCTCCGCCGCTGAATTCTCCACCGTCGCCAACCCCTCCCAATTTGCGGTCGCCTCCGCCGTCGTCGTCGCCTCCGCCGCCATCACCATCGCCGTCTTCGTCTCCTCCTCCCATGGCGTCAAATTCGACCGAACCGCCGCCGCCGCCGCCGGCCTTGCCCCCACCTTCGACTTCGCCTCCCCCGGCTTCATCGCCTCCACCGTCGCCGCCTTCTGAGGCCAATTCACCTCCACCGCCTCCATTGGATCCCCCGCCCTCTCCTCCAATTGTTGCCCCTGGCCCTACACCACCGCAGCAACCGTTGCCACCACCGCCGACTACCCCGAACTCACCACCCGTATCCTCCCCACCGCCTCCTCAACCGGTGAACTCTCCTCCTGTAATTCCACCCCCAACCGACTCCTCCGGTGGCACATTATCACCGCCTCCTCCGCTCAACGAGGCACCGAATATTCCACCGCCGCCAAGCTCTCCCACACCATCGTCAAACAGGACAACGCCGTCTCTGTCGCCTCCGACGGGCACCTCGACAACTAGTAGCCCGCCAGCATCTCGCAGCTCCTCCTCGTCACTCCCTCTCGTGCCTCTCCTGGTCGGAGCCGCGATAGGAATAGGGTTGTTATTGGCCTTGCTCTTGTTGTGGTTCATCTTGTCACGCACGAGGAAGGAGAAGGAGAACCCGCGATCTCAGATGGACCATTACGCCGGCTCTTTTGGCGATGGCTCAAGAGGTACGTACACAAACTAACCCTAGCTCATGCTATAATGGAAAGGAAATAGTCATGCAAAATTAAAATTAGCAGTTATCGTGTTATCATTTTCATCAATCAAGCTTTTCCTTCTTCTTTCTTCTTCTTTTTGAGCAGGCAAAAGCTACCACAATACCTCTTACGATTCCTACCCGACTAGGCATAACGCTCAGCCGCCAGCAACAGATCACGTCCTTCAAATCCCTCCCCCGCCGGCAGCAACATCGGGTAGTTGGCCAACGCCAACGCCGCCTGTCTCGAGCAGCACTGAAATGAACTCGAGGAGTTCGCACGGCCCGGACTCTTCCATCACTCTCGGGTTCAACAAGAACACCTTCACCTATAATGACTTAGCGATGGCGACGAATGGATTCGCGTTCGACACCATCATAGGTCAAGGAGGTTTCGGGTACGTGCACAAAGGGGTGTTGCCGAGCGGGCAGGAGGTGGCCGTGAAGTGCTTGAAAGCGGGGAGTGGGCAAGGCGACAGGGAGTTTCAGGCGGAAGTCGAGATCATCAGCCGGGTCCATCACCGCCACCTGGTGTCGCTGGTAGGGTACTGCATCGCCGGGACTCAGAGGATGTTGGTTTACGAGTTCATGCCAAACAAAACCCTAGAGTATCACCTTCATGGTATGGTTTCTATAATCCCTGGTTTTGGTGAGAGTATATCACCTCCATGTATCGCTAACAATCACACCCAATTCACATGGAAAGGTCGTCCGCCCATGAGTTGGTCCACCAGGCTTCGAATCGCATTAGGATCTGCCAAGGGCCTCGCTTATCTGCATGAAGATTGTGAGCATCTCTCTCTCTCTCTCTCTCTCTCTCTCTACAATGATACATTGATCATTTCCTACTTGAAACCAACAGGTCACCCTCGGATTATCCATCGAGACATCAAGGGTGCGAACATCCTTCTGGATTTCAACTTCGAGGCCAAGGTCAGTAGACGTTGCTCCTCTTCTTCTTTTTTCCGGCACCAGATATTGCATCGAAACCGGTTTGAATTGGTAGCCACGTTGATGGATCGTGCAGGTGGCGGACTTCGGACTAGCGAAGCTTACTTCAGACAATTTCACCCATGTGTCGACCCGGATCATGGGAACATTCGGGTAAGAAACATGAATACTCAATGCCATTCAATTTTGAATTTCCTCATTTATTTCTAATCGTGATGAGCAACCGGTCTAATTCAATCCGGGGAATCAACCCGAACCGGCCTTATCTGACTTGTTCCAGGTAGGGCATAAAACTTAGGGAACTGACTATGGCCGTTTCAATTCCTGGTTTTACACCGCTTAACTGGTTCTAAACCGTCTTTTAGCTGGTTCATTTTTGTTTAGAAAAAAGACAGGTACATCGGAGATATGCTTCGAACTAGGCAGCCTAGGAAATCCACCAATGCCCTTATTCACTATACCACAGACTGTTCAATATGATATGTTTTCCTAGAATAGCAGTTAACTTAAACTTTAGGCCCGGTTCTCGGGTCGATCCTGAAATTGCCCTGGAACAGCCCGGGTTCTGCTCCTGGAACCAAAAATCAGGACCCGACTCTGACAGCATAGATTCCAGATCGAAAACTCAAAATTTTAGCTACCCTGAAAGCAATCACTCCTAACTATTTTTTGCAGTTACTTAGCCCCGGAGTATGCAGCGACTGGCAAGCTGACCGACAAGTCCGACATTTTCTCTTTCGGGGTTATGCTTTTGGAGTTGATAACGGGACGGCGTCCGATCGACTCCACCGGCGAGCTGATGGAGGACAGCCTCGTGGATTGGGTTCGGCTTTTTCCTTTCCTTTCATTCGAGAAAGTAAAATGACCATCAACAGATCAAAACGACCAATGAATCCAAATAGAAAGGCGTATAATTGAGATAAAGCCATGCGTGCGATTATTATTCTTTAAAATCTTTGCATTATGGCCGCTTAAATTCGAATTTTCAGTTGAATCAAGGTTATATTCGGATGTGCAGGCTAGGCTCCGAATCGGACGTGCCTTGGAAGAGAGCAACTTCACCGAGTTAGCCGACCCGCGGCTAGAAGGCAACTACGTCCATCAGGAGATGGCGCGCATGGTGGTGTGCGCCGGCGCGTGCATCCGGCACTCTTCTAGGAGGAGACCCAAGATGAGCCAGGTACATGCTTTTGCTTATCGAACTAATGTTTTCATCTTCTTCTTCTTCCTTCTTCACATCTCTAGGAAAGATTTACACACTCCACACCAAATTTCCTATGCACAGTATTAGTTTGACAGTAAATCCCACGAGCTACTAATATGTAAAGACCTATCAATGGATGGACCTCGTGGGTCGGTCCGGATATTAAGTATGAAATTTCTTGTCTACCCCGAAGTTAACTTACGAGATTGCCAGATCCACAATCTAGTCTATTAGCATGGATAAAAAGTCGAGAAAATTGGGCTTTTCTTTTCGTTTACACACTGCAATTGATCAAGGCTTCAATGTTAAATCATAGATCATACCACAGCATGAAACTCGCTACTAACCAATTGCGGATTGACCAGATCGTTCGAGCCCTAGAAGGGGATGGTTCTTTAGACGATTTAAACGACTGGCCAAAGTCGAGTGGCCAAAGCTCGACCGGCCAGAGCTGGGCCACCGGCGGGTCGAGCAGCGCCGACGGCGAAATCGTCTCTTACAGCGAGAACATGAGGCAAATAAAGAAAGTCGCGTTTAACAGTCGAGAGTACGTGAGCAGCGAGTACGGAGGCACGAGCGAGTACGGGCTCAATCCTTCTTCGTCGAGCAGCGACTCGGACGAGGCGAGCAAAGCCGGGCCAAGGAGACACGAAAAATGAAAGGATCGTTTTCGATTTCGAGGAGACGAATCCACCCGAATCGGATGATAATCTTACAGTCTTTTTCCCCCTATTGTTTCGTTCTTTTTATTTGAAAAACTTCCTTTGAACAATTGTTATATATGCTCGTGATGGAAGAAAAATTAGGATTATATATTGATGTGGTGTTGTGTTGTGTCAATTGCTTCTTCTTTTTCGAAATTTGATTTCAATGAAAATTAAAATTGCGTTTTAAAGAAATTTGATTCTTTCTGATTCTCATATTCCACATTTCTTCAGCTATCTCTATGTTATATAGCACAGTTGAATTGGCAATGATGAAGAATACTTAATAACAACCGAGAAGATCACATTTATGAACGTTTTTCTCTGAATTTTAATTTGATTTTGAGCATGATTATTAGTCATTGGTGTAGGCGGCACCACGTGTAAATTTTGCCAAAAAGATGACAAAAATTTAGTATACATAAACCACTCTAAATTGGAGAATAATATAATTCCTTCAAAATCTTCTGACTCCGCGAAATTGACACAGTCAAGTAGAGGAGGAAGACTTAGGCTCCGTTTATTTTAGGGGAAAATGAATGTCATGAAAAATGTTTTTTTTTTAAATTATTTATATCACTTGAAATAATTAGTCATTTAAAAATATGTTTATTATAAATAACAATTTATATCAAAATATTTTTGAAATATTTTTCGTTCATTAATTTTGTGAGCAAATAATCGATTATTTTTAAAGAAAAATATTTTCCAAATGAATTATTTTTGTGAAACAAGAGGAGCCTCGATTACAATTTGCAATTTCATGAGGAAACTTAACTTTCTAGGTTATGTTTAAATTGCAATATCATTATGTTTTTGTATTTACATAATTAAGAATATAAAACATCCATTTTCATATGTAATTTCTTTGATTTTTGTGCTGATCGTATTAGTATTAGAAACAATTTGTGGCAATTGTTTACTGATGTAAGATTGTTAAAAATGTACAATACGAAACTTGGAACCTTTGGAGCGGGCTTTCGGATTTTATGGCGGTTCGAAGATCTTATGAGGTAGTTTCCAAGTTTGGAATTCTTGGGACCGGCATCCACAAAATAAGTCTTATGGCAGAGCAAATGCGCTGAACATCTTGAAATCAGCCCACTTTTAAAGGTCCGTTTGTTTAAAAGAAAATCAATTTTGGAATATTGATTTCCAACTTTCCAGTGTTTGGATAATAGAAACTAATCGATTTACAAAAAGCGTTTTTCATGAACTGAAAGAAACAAGATTAGATTTGGGGAAAACAATAACGACTTCCCTATTGGCAAGAACGAAATCATTTTTCCCAAATTATCAAACATTAATTTTCCTTGAAAATGATTTCCATAAAAAAATAACTTTCTCCATCATGAATTTTCTGGTGAAATAAACACACCCCAAGAATTTCAAAGTGTCTTTCCTCTGTAGAGCTTGAGTAAAGCCTACTTTAATTCGGAGACTCGCAGGTTGGTCTTTCTTACTAGAGAAGTGGTTTAAAACATAAGATGTTGAGTCTCTTGTAATAAGGTCTTGATCGGGTTTTGTATTTCCTTAGTCAAATTTGAAGCTTATATTACTAACCTAGCTGTAACAATTTGGAGCAATTTTGATCTATTTGGCTTCGACAAGGAGTTTTGCGAGAGTAATATTTTATTGGAATAATGATTTTGTCAATTGAGTGTTTTCTTTTCGATTAAAGCACTTTTAAAAAAAATTCAATATAAATCGATGTAAGACTTTTGTTAAATAAATTTCCATGTCATCTAATTAGGTCGACATGGCTCGCTTGTTCAATAGGAGTTGAGCACAATTGTTGACTTGACAAACTTATCCAACAAAAATTAGTCATTTCTGTTCGAAATGTACACAAAAGAAATTTTCTAATCGGATCCTACAATTAATTCACATAAAATCACTAGAGAAATAAATGATGAACAACAAAAAACATTAGATGATTGCGTGATTCGGTCCGAATATTAATACTTACTAATAGATAGACCCAGCTACAAGAAATCCATTATGAATCTGAAGATTATATAGTTATGATCGCTTATGTGCTCGAATGCTTTTCACATCTAGATTGAGCCCAAAGCAAATTCACTAGTATTATCTCACAATCTCCCATAGATAATTCATTCAAAAAACTCAGAGAGAAAATGTAACACTTCTCTTATTTGCTCAACTATATGTCATATCACAACATATACATATATATTCCTATCAAAAATAGGAAATCTCTTTTAGGAAACATGCTCAAACTATAGACATATTTTCAATACCATTCAAGTCTTACCATGATAAAATCACTACATCGGCACTTTTAATAGTTACTCTTGACCGGATTTACTCTCGATCGGATGATTAACAAGAAGACTTGATTACACCAATGTATATAGAGGACCTTATTTCACGGATGACATAACATAGAGGATTAAAATTTCGAGTTTAATTTTATATTGACACCATAGGCATAGCATCGTGGAAGAGAATGTTGCTAAGGAGAAATTGCTATGTCCTCCATTCAAAGTCGAAAAATGAGTTTAAACCAAGACACGGTCTTTTACACTGTTGGCACCCCCCAGACTGCCCTCTTTGAAACGGACCAAGAATGTTCACGTTTTTTCTAGGTTTTTTTTCCAAATCCCGCTTCACTCAATCAAGCTCAACCTCTTTATCCTACCTTCAGATTTATAAAATCACTTCTTCTTTGACCGCCGTGCCATTCAAGTTTAACGTAACTGATGATCACCTTTTTCGTCTTGCCTTTCTTTTACGCATGTTTGTCTAATACAGCCCTTCGAGCCCCGGTGAGCATTTTCTTAACGTTTTCGTGTTCATTCCGCAAGACCTACACCTATTAATAGAGATGCATCTTAATTAGTTATTCAACATGGATGCTTCACATATTATAATCACGTGGCACTTTACTTCGCTTGATGCGTATCTAGTTCTAACATTTATCCTATCTTGTATTTGGTTCCTACCGAAGACAGGATAAAATCAAATATAAAGGGATATAGTCAGGATAAAATTATCAAATAGGGAAGTGGGATAAAGGTAAATAGTTTCTTGAATAACAGACTTCTTATGTAATAAAACTAAAATAAAAAAATACTAAAAATAAAAAATAAAAAACAATTTTCATTTTTAGTTATTCATTTTTATTTATATTTTGAATTTTTATACTCTATAATATTTATTTTGTAGATAGATATTTATTTAGTATCTATATTATCACAAATTGTAGTTATACTAGCATAATTTATTATTTGATGAAATTTTTATTAGAAAATGATGGAAGGGAATTAAAAAATAAGAAAAGAGATGGAAAAATAAATAAATAAAAATGAAGTAGAACCCAAAATTTTTAAATGAACAAATTCAAAGTTCAAAAGAATCTTTCTAATTCTCAAAGAATGTGGGGGCAATGAAATTTCTAAAAAAATATGGATAGTATAGGATATGAAAATGTCCAACTATATTACTGCAATTCACCAAACAGTGAATAATATATAGCAGAATCCTTGCATTTCATATCTCATCATATCAAATCCTATTATAACTAGAAATGTGGACAATCAAACGCCATCGGTGCTTTAAACATGAAATTAATGTTAGTTAAGTTCACGGGATGAAAGGTGACATAGCAATTTTGCATGACCAATTTATTAAATAATGTATTTTTATTAAAAGAAAAGGTTAGAACAACTACATTGAATTAATCCAAAAGGAGTTGTAGGAAGAAGTAGAAAATTTCAAGAATAAGTTCCATTTTGAAAAAAAAAAATGATTTAGAAATATTTTCTTAAAAGTGATTGCTTATATTGTTTGCAATAATTAGTTAATAAAAAAATTATTTATTATCACCAACAATTTATGTCTAAAATATTTTCGTAGATGATGAAAATATTTTTGTACATTCATTTTTGTAAGAGATACATGCAATCATTTTAAGGAAAATATTTTGCAAATCATTCATATTCCGATAAATAAATGTAAATAAGACAATTCACTTCTTTATAAGATGTATATCGTAATATTAACATCCATTATGGTCGACCTCAACTACTTAGGATAAGTTTGTTTTTCAAAAAATAAACAATTTGGAAAATAATTTCTTAAAAGCACTTGTATCATTTATAAAAATTAATAAATGAAAAAAATTCCAACATAAGTTATTGTCAATAATGAAAATATTTTATTGACTAATTTTTTATGTAATAAAAGCGATTTTTTAGGAATTGATTTTCCAAATCATTTTTTTTTTTTTTGCCAGTCTTGTTGTTAAATTGTCCTTGACCATTAATTCAAATCCCTCCTCTTCTTCTTCCCCTCTCTATTGAAGTCAAGTTCCAAGCCTGGTCCTCCGTTACCGTGGCAGTCAAAAGTTCAAAAATCCCAGACCCGTTCAACAGGTTTGATCAAGAGAAGGAGAAATCGAGAGCATATTGCTGGTAGTTCACGATATAAATACGAGACATACTCGGACACATTCTCTTCATCGTGCCCACAAATAGACACGCAACTTGCAGCAGCCAAAAGAAGAAGAAAGCTGCAAACCGTAAGAGATCAGCCGAGGATGAAGAGCATCCTAACCTCGAAAGTGGCAGCCTGCGTGATGATTTTGCTGTTCTTGATGGGAACTTCGATGCGGCCAAGCGAGGCGTTCCGGGTTCTAATTAAGAGCTACGGAGGACAGCGGGCTAATATTAAGGAGCCGAGTCTAGTTGTTCTCCAGATCCTGCAGAAGGCACCGCCCAAGGAGGCTGCACCGCCCAGTAAGGAACCGCCCCCTTGCACTGGGGATTGCACCGGCAAAACTCCTGGAAGCGAGCACTTCCGCTAGCAACACAAGCACCAAGGCCTTCGGGGGGCGATCAGCCAGGGGCGGGCCTATGCTGCATCATGCAGCTCATGTCCTTAGATCTAGCATCACTGGCCATTGGCCATAGCAAATAACGATGTTTGTTAAATAGATTAGAATCTTTACTCGATTCTCCATATCTCTCGGGATTATGCATGTATCTCATTAATTACGCGTATGTATTCCTGATTAATTATATTTTGTATTATATTTATCTTATCACCTTAAATAGTATGACTATAAAGTCTATATATAGGCATATGTACCTTTATCAATACATTGAAATATACAAAAATTATGTATTTTTCTCTCTTCCGCATTATTTTCTTAATTAAGTGTTTATGATGGTGAGGATGGATTTATTTGGGTGTACACAGTTGTGCTCGAATGCACCTAGTGCACTTAGGGTTTCCTTAGAAATAGTGGCCCTGATATCAAGTTGAGAATAATAAAGCAAAATAGAAAATAATGGAATTTTCTATATATTTCCATATATGTTGAAGAAGAATACATGAGCCTATGTAGGCTTTAATAAATGACTATGTAATATAACACACCAATCAGGATATGCACAATCAAAAAGATATACACACAATTTTTAGAGATACGGAGAATCAACAGAATTATCAAAATACATCTGACAGAAATTTGTGCTAGAGAAATCTCTAATTATCTCTAACATCCCATTAAACTCAAAATGACTAAACTTGTTCAAAATCAAGTCCAACGGGGCTATGAAAACTTGTTGCTCCATAAATCAGCACCCAATAGCGGGTTTAGTGGATACGAGTGAGGTTGCACGTAGTGATGCGTTTGGCAGCATCCTACGGCGGTTCGAAGACAAACTGCAAGCGACAGCTTGTCTAAGGGTGACGAGTCTAGAAACTATTTAAATTATTTACTTTCCTAAGGTTTCTACAAACTATTACTTTAGAAAAATATCCCACTCCCGAGGCATGCCAACTCTCTAGGCATCGTCACCATAAATATGGGTGACAAAAAACATATTATTTTCACACAAGTCATGACAATAAATATAGACACACATTTTAATGCATCTACCAACCTTCTTGCTTCATCGCATATTCCTCAAAGAAATGAATTGCATTAGTCAAACAAACAAGTAAACTCAAAATATATATCTATATATAAAAAAGTTGTATATATATTCCAAAAGTGATTTTGAGAAAAGAAATGACTATAGTTAAGAATTGAATCTAAACGTAATCTGAACAAACAAATGAATATACTCAAGAAGTGAGTCTCAACCTGAACAACTGAATGAATATACTTAGGAAATGAGTCTAAACATGATTGTGAACAAGTCAATGAATATAATCAGGAATTGAGTTTGAACGTGAATCTGAACAAGTGAATGATATACTCATGAAATGAGTTTGAATGTGAATCTAAACAAACGAATTAATATACTCAAGAAGTGAGTCTGAATGTGAATCTAAACAAACGAACGAATATATTCAGGAAATGAGTTTTAATGTGAATCTAAATGTGAATTTGATCAAAGAATGAATATATTCTAATTAGTGAGTTTGACCAAACAATTTATTATAGTCAGTAAGTCTGAACAAACAAATGAGAATGTTTTGATGAGT
Source organism: Corymbia calophylla (assembly GCA_014182845.1). NCBI lineage: Eukaryota > Viridiplantae > Streptophyta > Magnoliopsida > Myrtales > Myrtaceae > Corymbia > Corymbia calophylla. The sequence goes on along the minus strand of CM024697.1, from coordinate 32,467,135 downwards.
GAGTTTGAACAAACAAATGAGTATATTCTAACAAGTGACTTTAAATAAACAAATGAGTATATTCTAGTCTGTGAGTCTGAACAAACAAATGAGGTGTTTTATGAGTCTAAATAAACAAATGAGTATGTTCTGGTGAGTTTGAATAAACAAAGGAGCATTTTTTGACAAGTGAGTCTGAACAAACCAATAAACATATTCAGACTCAGTCAAATTTGATCGAACAAATAAACATATTGAGACTTAGTAAAATCTCATCGAACAAATGAACATATTAAGACTCAATAAAATCTGATCGAACAAATAAATATGAGTTGGATATTACCAAGAACTTGAGTCTAAAATTATAAGGGTAACACTTCCAAGTTCAGATTCATCATTTTCAAGCGAATATAAGGTGGATATTACTAATAATGATTCGGTCTAAAATTATAAAGATAACACATCTAAGTTCAAATTCATCATTTTCACTTACTAAATGTACCACACTTTAAGAAAATCGATAAACACCTTTTATATATGAGACTAGCAAGACCAATCCATCAATCACAATATCCACAATAATATTATTACACATCAAAATTGTGCATCTCAACTAACTAAGTTAAAAGTGTTAAGTAGATTAAGCTAACTTAACATTTAGAGTTTTCACTTGCCTCGAATAACTTAAATAATTAATTGTCGTGACCACCTTGTAACTCTTGAAAAGAAAAGCTTAGTTTTCCAATTCTAGGATTGAAAGGCGAGAGAATAATAGATGAAAGTCTCTTATGAAGTTTTGAAGTAAAGAAAATTCTATAACCAAGGTAAAAGGAGCTTGAGAAAGGAAAATAACCAAGATAAAATGTATGACTTGGATCTTAACATTCTAGCTTCAGGTGTGCATGTAGATTACAAATATTATGTGGCATGTTTATAAGGTTTTATTTAATACAAGGCCTGGTTGAAGAAGTTTTAGATGTAAAAGGGGATGACTCATATTAGAAGTGATTATGACTTACTCTTAGGTATCAAATTAACAAGAAGATCTCATTTCGAAAGAACGCAAGGCCATGCATGTCCCATCACAAGAACAAATAGTATTTTTGTGGCTTAATGAGAGATGTTTGTGATTAATCATATAATAAACAGAATTCTTCTTCCTTCGATGCCATTTGTGTAAGTAATTAACTATTAGTACTAATTACCTAAGGTTTAAATAATATACTCCATGACATCTCATATGAGGATTGCAGGTGAACCACGTCGAACACTAGGAAAAATTCAATAAAGTATGTTTTAAAATTTCACAAACATTAAACATGTAATTCGAAGAGTACATGTCCCCATCGACAACTCGAATTCTAAGTTAAATAATACTTAGCTTTGTAACCAAGTATTATTATTGAACATGAACAATTTCTAATGTCACATAAATATTATTATGAAAATTTTGTTTCTCCTGAATATTGGAATCTCTTACATAAATCTCTATTGGAACTATTGTGACAAACCAAAGATAAGAAAATCCCAACTTGTTCATCTACCCTAACGTACCGACTATCTTTTAACCAACATTTTGCTTTCATTAAATCACATAAGTTCAAAAAAATATGTCTTTCCAATCTGAAGGCTTCATATATTCTATCTGAATGTCCATAAACAACTTCCCTTATCCATTTGAGTCCTGATAGTTTGCTGTCTCTAATAAACTCTCTTGTATGTATGGGCATGTCCACTGAAACGATACACAACTATGCCATCAATATGTCAAGATCATCATCATCCAAGATTGTTCAACTGGATCTACTTGCCCATTAGACATGCTATTTGATCTCACTTCCATAATACCTATATGATTATACAAATACAAAAACATCAATATAGATATTTGAAAAAGAAATTCAATAACAACCAATAACATAAGTCGTAAAATGAAAACAAACCAAATATAAAAATTCTAAACAATCTATCATACTCATAGCACCACAAAAGTACAAGATTTTTTATATCAATATCTCTAAAATTTAAATATTAACCAATAACATAAGTCATACAAGCAAATAAAACCCCACGCAATTTCCAACACATTTGCTAATATCTACTGAAGACATTGAAGAAGTCCATATCTCCTTTCAGCTGGAGATCTGATGAAATCCTCCCTCCATGCAACACTAACAAATGCTCGTTTTACTACTTTGTTGTAAAGATCTTACTCCAACTCATGCATACTAACTAGGATATCGATCACTGCAGATATGGAGAAAGGGTCCTCGGGTGGTGGTGTGGCTTGTGAGGTGGTAGAGCCACTCATAGACTGACTTGTCTTAGTTTTGATAAGCTCTTGTATAGCTTTGCAAGAGTTGATAACACCAAATGAGGTGCTCTTTCTTCTCCTCTTGGTATTTAGAGTCATATCCAAATTGTGTTTTTCATGAACTGAAGTTGCAGTTTTGTTGGGTGTAAAGACCCTGTCATCAATGTGATGTTCACTTAAGTCCTCTAGATCACCATCTACATCGCTACCACCATTGTCCCCTGACACCGTCAAATCTTCGACATTTCCTGTGGCATGATCCCCAATGGCATATATACCACCAAATATAATACACAACTCGGGATACTGAGGAAATCTTTCATTCTTGAATTTTGCCCACCCAATATTATCCTGCAATTTTCACAATAATGACATATGTTAACAACATAATCAAGCCTTTGAAAACTTACATATACAATGATATCAAATTGATCAAAATTTAAAAAAATATCTCGATGTGAGAATCCTAAACATTTGGACTGTCCACAACAACTGTTTTATTCACATCATCCCAGCCAAATCCAGATTGTAAAAGAAGTTTCTTAAAACTACTATACTGTTTTCTCAATTTGTTCACCTTGTTCTTCAATTACAGTAGGCTATATTGGTGTCCCGTTTGTTTAATAAATCCATCCCATATGTTACCCCATCCTCTTTTGTTGTAAGTAGAAGATGTGTGATTTCCCTTTTTGACCTCCTCTACCAACAAACTTACAAACAGATTGGTTAAAGGCTCGGTCCACTTTGCATTGAACATCTCTTTCTGGGATGCCATTTAACTTTGATTGTTTGATCACCATATGAATTATGCATTAAGTCAATAACATAGTGATGTAAGAATACAAGCAATACACGTAGCCATAAGAAACCTTCAAGAAAACATAATTAAAAAGCAAACATAAAAGACTCAAATGGCAAAACATTGATCAAGTACAACCAAAACAAAGGACAGAGGACCTTACCACCAATTCCAACACAGCAATGGAACCCTGAGGGTCGTGCAAAACATGGGGGAGACAAAAGGCTCAGCTACTATTATATTCAAATAGATGAGTGTTCAACAATTGTCAATAAATTATCTCAAGTCTTTTTAGACTTATGAAAAAGAAAAAATAATTTTTTCTTCTCTTTCTGCAAAAATCGAAACAAGTATTAAAACCTTAAAAGATAATGAATAATTTAAAGGGGAATATATGTGTCAACATTTATATATTATAAAAGTTTCAGGTACTTAAGTTTAAAACAAGGTCAAGGTGCATACTCAATAATTGAAGAAAACAGAAAGTAAAAAGGTAAAATCGCTCTAGGCACATCCTCATATTATTTGAGAGTATCTACCATATGGTGTTGAAAGTGCGCTTCGCAATACTACTTTGATTTTCTAATATCCACAGTTGGTTGATAGACAAGAATAGAGAGCTACTTACAAACGTGAAAATGCCAATAAATTTGAAGAAAACAAAGTAAATTCAGTTAAAGATAGTAGATGCATACCCACATTAATTTACGAATTTGAAGAAAACAATGTCTGTGTACCATTGAGTTACATTCCATGTAAATTGCATAAGTTGCATATTAAAATATTTCTAAAAGTTACTAGAATACGCATTATATCTCTTGGTGAATTTTCTAATATTCAAGGTCATTCACTATAGAACTTCAAAGACCTACTCACAAACGTGAAGATGCCTATAAATTTGAGAAAGAATAACGATGTCAAATGGACAATTCAAAGATAGTAGATATGTAATCCACATGTAATCACGAATATGAAGAAAAAAACGTCTCTATGCCACTGCATGTAACCAACAGTAATGCTTCAAGATACTTATTAGCACTATTTTGTCATTGGTTAGCATGTCAAATGGACAAAAAAGGATGAGCCCAACACCAACCCTCTTGAAAGAGACACTCAGAGTCGTCAAAAAAGGGATCTAGAATAATCTCGCCCAAAAAGGGATCTAGGATGAGCCTAACAATAGATTTTCACATAAATTTATCATATACAAGACAAACAGAAAACCTGCACATAATCGTCAACAACAGATTTGCAATTTATCATATACAAGACAAACATGAAAACCATGAAGATGACCACACACATAATCTCGCCTAAATCGGCGATGGCATCTCTCGCTACCGCGCTCGCTTGAGCGAGCTCTCGCCCAAATCGACAACAAGAACCCTCACCCAAATCAACGAAATCCACACTCGCTCGAGTGAGCACTCACTCAAATCTGCAATGGAGACCCTCCGGGCCACGCTCGCCCAGATCAGTGATGCCACCCCTCGCGGCTGCGCTCGCTCAAGCAAGCCCTCGCCTAGATCGGTGACGAGGATCCTGACCTAGATCGGCGAAATCCGCGCTCACTTAAGCGAGCGCTCACCCAAATCGGCGATAGGGACCCTCGCGGTTGCGCTTGCCCAAATCTGGTATGGCCTTGCGACCGCGCTTGCTCAAGCGAGCGCTTGCCTAGATCGACGATGGTGACCCCCGCGCGACGGCCTCAAGGGTGTCCTTTCACAATTGTGAGGCAAACAATATGAGTACTCACCTCGAACGAGCAACAGTTCATGAAGATCAACAACGACAATTGTCGATGAAGGAGCAACAGTTCGCAAAGATGGGCAACAACGACCAGAGAGAGGGAGAGAGCACACCTGCAAATGGAACTCTTGTGAGCAAAGAGAGGGGAGTTTTGAGTTACAGAGTCGTGAGAGAGGAGAGCACAAGTTTCGGTAGTTTCTATTTCTTTTGATTCTTTTCTTATTCTTTTTTTTGTTCCTGGGAACAAGAAGTAACTTTTTTTTTATTCTTGATTCTGTTCCAAATCTATTCCCGAGAACAAGAATTTTAACAAACAGATTTCTGTTCCAAATCTACTCCCGGGAGCAAAAGAACAAAAATTTTCACTATTTGGTCGATTACCAAATAGGCCCTAAGTGTGATGAAAACATTAATAGACTTTACATTTCCAATTTTCATTCATCATAATTACTCATCATCAAACAATATTCCCATCCAACCTAATCATATGGTACACATGATAATGCAAATTATTCATTAATATTTCTTCCTCCCAAATTCTCTAGGGGTACTCTAACCCATAAGGCATCCCGAAACACTCCTAGGAGCATCCCAACCAATGGGGCATCCCGCAAACTTCCACCATGGGGCATGTCACGCACTAGTATATGGGTGACGGAAGCACATTAATCTCATTCAATTCATGATATATACATACTTATAAGCATAGCACATGTTTGACCAGTCAATTTGATGCATTAGACAAATAACAACATGAGAAATAGCATACAGTAATATCTAGTCATTAAAGTCCGAACTATAAAAAGGGTGCATTCTGAGTTAGAATAATAAGTACATTCTAGTCATAAAGTATGAACATGCAAATGGGAGATATGTGAGTCTAAACCAATGTGTACATTCAATAACAAATAGATTCACAAATTGATAGGTATAACAAATAAACTTCATAAATGAACAAATTCAACATGAACATATTTAAACTCAGTAAAGTATACTTGAACCAATGAACAGATTCACAAATGGATAGATTTAGACTTACTAAAATTTGGTAGAACAAACAAACAAATTTTGACATATTAATTTCTAACAGAACTAATGGATAGATTCTGACATAATGAATTCTAGCAGACTGAAGTGGAACGAATAAATTCTGACTATTTAGAATGAAGAAGAACAAATATGCAAGAGGCCATCAAGACATATATGGCAAAATGAACAAATTCTAACTATCTAGAACAAAGCAAAGCAAACATACAAGAGGTTATCAAGACAAATATGATAGAATAAACAGATTCTAACTATCTAAAACGAAGCTTAACAGATTCTGACTATCTAAAATGAAGCTTAATAGATTCTAACTATTCAAAATGAAGTAGAACAAAGCAAAACGAATATGTAAGAGATCATCAAGACAAATATGATAAAACGAACAATGTCTGACTGTCCAGAATAAAGCATAATAGATTCCGACTATCCAGAACAAAGCAAAGCGAACAAATTTTGACAGAATGAAACAAAACAAGTAGGTTTTAACTATTCGAAAAGAAGCAAAATAAAATAGAACGAACATGCAAGAGGTTATCAAGATTATTCAATAACTAAGATACCCATAATATGTAGGGGTGTAAGTGATTCAGTTCAGTTTGATTTTCTTAAAAAACCGAACCAAACCAAACTAATAGGAAATCCATAGAATCGAACCAAATCTACTTCAAACTGAATACGAATAGAACCAAAATCCCTATTTGGTTCGAATTTCTCTTCTTCTTCTTTCTTTTTTTTCGCTGTCATATATTATAAGATCAATTTTCCCAAGCCCCAGTTCAATTCGCTTCGAATTTTCGATTTTCGGTTTTGTTTTTTCTACCTTTTTGTTGTTGTCGTATATTATAAGAGTAATTTTCCCGAACCCCGATTTGGTTCAGTTCAGATTTTCTATTTTCACTTCTGTGTTTTTTTCTTCTTTTTTTACTATCATATATTATAAGATTAATTTTCTCGAGCCCAGTTCGGTTCACTTTGGATTTTCTTGAAGCCTTGATAGTTTGGAAATTGACAAGCACAAACCTCTTGCATCTTCTTTTCTAAATTTCAGATTGGCCAATCTATCCAACTGTGTCAACATTCCAAGCTCTCTCATCACACTTTTGCTACTCTCCTCATCTGCCTCTATGTAACAAAGCTTTTAAAGGGATTGCAATGCCCATATTCCCCTAAAGGCCTTAAAGCCGAATTTGAAGGATGAATAGGATATGTTCTTATCACGACAAATGAGGAGATGACGAAGTCATCACAGTTTCAAGAACTCGATAGGCAATTCAGTGACATTGGTGTGTTTAAGGTCCAGAGTCTATAAGTTTTGAAGACTCCTAGTAGAACTTGGAATTGTGCTCACCTTAGTGAAACTGAAACTTACATATCTCAGATAACACTAATCATACCATTCGACACATCTTTTAACTTCAAAAACTAATAAGAGGCAGATTTGTTAACTAAATAAGTGAGCTTAAACACAAGCTATATTACAAAAAAAAGTCAAAACTCAACATGTCACGCCCCGACTCTCGAGCTCACGGCAACCCCTTCTCTTGGTCGATTGAAAGCGACGTCCCAGGACCCATCGATGACCATTCATTTTAATCTTTCGTTAAGCGCAAGCGGAAGACGAACCATCCCCAGACAAACAAACAATCAAACAGGGATAGAGGGATGAATAGCAAGAGCAACATCAACTACTCAATTATTCAATTTACTGGATTAACCAATGGAGGATCGTTTTCCAAATTACAAGCCCGACAAAAAGGGCCGATCCATCCTCTAAGCCAAACCAAAAAGAAACTAGGCTAATCCAATTAAACAAGAAGAACCCTCAGGTTCAGCACCATCATCACTCGGACCCATCGGACTCAATCTCCGTCGGGTCGATCACTGGAGGAGCGAGGCAGGATCCTCCATTGCGGGTACGCCATTCTAGGGGCCTGAAAATGTTTAACCACGACGGGTTGAGATAAAATCTCGCGAGTTCTCCCCTAAGCCCCGGTTAGTACGTCAACTCAACCCGGGTATCTCTCCAGAACCACCCCTCACTCAACCCACAATAGACAACAGACAACCCGCAATCAAACAACCACCAGGGTCAATCAATAAACACCATTCGGTTCGCATGCAACCTTACCCGGTATGCCATACCCTGCACGTCAAATCTCATACAATGCAAGCAAGGCACATGGCCGTCGATGATACAATTCATCAATCACATGCGAATCGCGTCACAAGCGATCTCACTGCCATTGCCACACCTGCCGCACGTCAACTCATGCGTGCGTACCACAAATCATCACGACATCAAGAGCATGCGAATAATCGAGCATCTCACACAACTTTCTCATATCTCACATCCACACATATGCTCCGATTATTACGACCCTCTAGGCCACGGCACAACCTTATGGTTGGCGGTCAACGGTCGTAAACCGCATCGTCCTCCCCGTGAGGCACGGCGACGTCATGGGCTCTCCCCACCGACGGCATTCCATAAGGAGCATGGGCCCGGCCTCAACCGCGACTCCGCATCGACCACCGTCGGGCGACCCAATGGTCACGGCACAACCCCAATGGGGATTGGCGGTCATCCGGCTCAACCGGGCTATCAACTTTAATCGACCATGCAACACATCATCGAAAACGTTCATTCTTGTCTTTGCTTTTGCTTGGTCGTGAATGCAACATCGCTCATGCGTTCATGCTCATGCGACATGCCATTTCAGATAACCCGCGCAATATGTCATGCGATCTCACAAGACAATTCCAAAAATCCAAATTCCAACCAACACTCGATCACGCATTTCATCAATATTCACGAGCATAATTAACAATCGGCACTCCAATTAATCACAACAATCAATAGCACATCAAATTCAAACAAAATTTAGCTTCTAGATGAACAGTGCCGTGAACAATGGTTCGTGAACGATGTCCGTGAACAAAGTGATTAGTGAACATGTCCGTGAACAGATAATTCGTGAATTGATTTTTCCGAAATTCAATTAATTAAAACATTTAATCCAGAAATTAAACAAAACATTAATTAAAACAATTAATCAATCAATTAAAGCAAATCATGCTTAATTAATCACAAAACACAATTAATACCAAATTAAGCACAATTAAGCTTAATAAGCAAAATTAAGCTAATATAATCTTAATCATCTATCTAACCACCTGTCTTAGGGCTAATACAACTTAATTAAACATCCTAATCCAACCTTACCACTAATTAACCCAACCCTAAGCAAGTTTAGGCACTAAATAGGGATTAGGAGCTAAACTTACCCGTTAAGCGGGCCGGAGACATGGACGCGGCGGCGGCGACGAACCCGACACCCGGGGACCTCCACCACGACGATCCAAGGCGGTCCCGGGCTCAAAACAACAGCAACAAACTCGGAATCCCTCTGCAACTCTGAAAAACTGACTGCACAGGAGGAAAGAAGCTGATCGGAGTTGAACGGGCTGCCCGGAGCTCCGGCGAGCGGCGAGCCAGCGACCAGTGGCACCTGGGGGTCGAGGGGGAACCACTTGTGGCTGGTATGGGCGGTGATTGGGTCGGAAAGGGAGGAAAATGGCCGAAACAGCAAAACAGAACAGCAGCAGGCGGTCAGAAAACGGTCCGGCGACAGCCGGCTTTCGGGCGGAATACGGGATGATCGGAAGCTCTTTCCGGCGATCGGCCGACGCCATTTGAACGGAAATTCTCTTCTGAACACAACGGCGGGTGGCACGAGACGAGATTCCAACGGGAAGGCAATGAACAACTCAAATTTCGGTGAGAGGTCAGAACTGAAAAACTGAAGGAATGAAGGAAAACTAGGGAGAGAAGGGTGTGCGGTTTGGGGAAGATGAAGAGGAGAGAGAGTGTGAAGTGAAGGCTGAAGGATAAGCCTTATCCAAGCCATCAAGGCTTGCCCCACTTGCCAAACAATGACCTCATCTTATCTCTCTTCCTTTTTGACTTTTCCTCAAAATATCCAAGGGCATTTTGGTCATTTCCACCTTGCACATTTCCCAATCTGTCCTTGGGCTGAAAATGGAGGACGGGCCTAGGAAATGGGCTTGAAAATGAATAGGAACAGGCTCGGAAATTTATTGGGCTTGAATCGGCTCGGTTTAGCCAACGGGCTCGGAAGGGTAAAGAGTCGATTTGGCCCAACAGCTCACTCGCTTGCCTCGGGCCTTCCGTGGTGGCTGTCCCACCTTGGGCGTGAGGCCCACACCGATTTTGCCCAGCCCACGTCCTCATAGGCTCGTGTTCTTGGTCCGAAAATCCCTTTTCCAAATACTCGGCTCAACCGGCGGTGTCGATTGTCTAAGAAGTATCGTCCAAAAGTCATTCTCGAACATTCCCGAAAATTCAAAGTCCAATCTTTTGGATTCTCATGCCATGTCAATTTCGCCCGAATGCCATTTTGGTACTACTCGGGCCGACGGGGCGGCTTTGAGGATTCACGCGTAACCGACTCGTGCCAATTCACGTTCAAGACTTCTCGACACATGGACGTCCTTGACTACATGAAATTGCGAAGGATCGATTCTTATTTCAAAGTACACGATTACCAAGGATCGACATAGGGCCGTTCGCGGATTCGATAACAGTAAATGGAATCACCCGTCGTCCCATTATATTCTGTCCGCGAATCGACTTCTATTCGTCCACCGAAATCGGCTCGCATGACTACGAGGATCGTCCTTACGCAAGTCTCACGGTCTAGTCGTTTTCCCGGTCAAGTTCTTTAGTCGTACGAGTTCTATCCTCATTAGCCTTTCCCCTCAAGGTCAGTATCTCAGGAGTGATCAGTTCCGAGTGAGATCAACCAACAATGCATCGACGAAATTCACGTTCATTCCTTCCTTAAAAGGCTCGAATTTCAGGATGTTACAACTCTTCCCCTCTTATAAAAATTTCGTCCTCGAAATTTGCTGCTACTAACAAGTCCTCAAAAAAAATGGGGGTGCTGATGCTTCATTACTTCTTCACTTTCTAGTGTAGCTCCCTCATTCCAGCGGTCTTTGCCGCGATCACCTTAACTAAGGCGATAGTCTTGTTTCGAAGCACTTGCTCTTTACGGTCCTCTATTCTATCGGCCTTTCCACGTACGACATCCTGTCGTCTATGTCCAGTTCCTCAAAATTCAACACATGAGTCGGGTCCAGTTCGTACTTTCTCAACATGGACATGTGGAAAACATCATGTACTTGAGCAAGTTTCGGTGGCAACGCAAGACGATACGCTAAAACCCTGATCCTTTCCAAAATTTCAAAGGGTCCAACGTACCTCGGACTTAACTTTCCTTTCTTGCCAAATCTAGAAGTACCCCTCATCGGCGATACTTTCAAAAATACATGATCGCCCGCCTTAAACTCCAACGGTCTACGATACTTATCTGCATAACTCTTCTGACGATTCTGAGAGGTCTTTAATCTATCTCTGATGATCTGAACTGCATTCAATAACTGCTAAACCAATTTTGAATCAGCGATTCCCAGTTCTTTGACCTCGTTCCATAGACGGAGTTCCACAAACTTGACCAAATTTCGGCTATGCCACTCCGATAAAATCTTATCGCACAAACACTCTCTTTTTGCACAGTGCGTAGTTCAGTTCATTTCTGCCCCTTTCGACATCCTAGAAGCCTGCCAGGAGTCGCTCCTTGCTCAGGCACTCTGGCCCCGGCGACCACTCCCCGCCCTCGTCGGATCAGTCGTTACAGGCATCTTTGAACTATACCACTACTAGCAAAAGTCCCTTTTAAACATGCACCATCTCATAGAGGTATTATCCGCTTTGGCCTGTCCCATACCAAGCCTCACGGTTTTAACCTCGTCTGAGCACCTCAAAGTGTAAAACTTTCTCCAACTCGTCAACCCATGAGCTCGTTTCCACGAGGTCACTTATCGATGCTTGAAATCTGATTTACTGAACTTCATCAAATCGTTGTCCGAATTCCACAAACCACAGATTTTTCTTTCAACAATTCTTTTCACATCCATTTAATAACCAAATCAAGAACTCACCTCAACCACTTGAAAATTAGTGCAAACCAAATGTCATTTATTGCACCAAAAGCTTTCGGATACCTCTTCAAATCCTTTTTTAATACCTCGAGTAGAAATCATCGATAATGTTATTTCCTCACTTATCCATCTAGCATCAAGGGATAATTAATTCTTAATCCACCGAAAACAAAAATCCATTCCTCAAATCCCTATCTTATATATCTCCTGAAATAATCCATCTTCGGTAAATTCATATCTTAATCGAATCTAAGACTTCCGAGCAATAAATCATCCACCGTAATTCTTGTCAAAGATTATCGCCATTTAATAGATCATCTCTTATGATCCCATACCTACAACTCCTCAAATCATTAAGATAAACTTATTTGACTTCCATCAAATCCAATGACCTCAATTGTCGTGACGCGTAAGCAACCAATCTTCTTTGTTGCCTTACCACGCAGTCAAATCCCTTATACGACACCTCACTGCAAATCTCGTATTATCCAATAATAGACTAAATCCTCAAAACGGTGCGGTAATCGCTTATACTTAAGCTCTTAAAAATTTCACTTACTCGTCCATTCAAATTCTTACATCCTTCATTAACCTTCGTATCAGAGGCGTAACTATCGTAGAGAACCTTTCTACGAATCGTCTGTACTAACCTATCCGGCTTAGAAAACTTCGAACCTCTGTCACCGTCATAAGTCCTGACATAATCATGACTGCCTTGATCTTAGCGGATCCATAGAAATCCCTTCGTCCAAAATCATATGACCAACAAAACAACATCAGTAAACCCAAACTCGCACGTATTAAACTTAGCATACTGTTTATGCTCTCAAACGGTCTATAGCACCACCCTCAAGTGCTGTTCGCATTCCTCTAAATTCTTCGAACATTCTAACATATCACTCACGAACACAATTACGAATCAATCCAAATACGCCTTAATCAGTCAATCCATCAAATCCATAAAAGCAACTGGCGCATTAGTTAATCCAAACGGCAGTACGGTAATCTCGTAGTGACCAAATCACACACGATATGTCGTCCTTAGTTTATCCTCATTTTTAATCCTCAACTACTGATAGCCCGTCCTTGGGTCTATCTTGGGACATATCGAAGCTCCTTGAAATGGGTCAAACAAGTCATCCATCCTTGGTAATGGATACTTGCCCATGACCATCCCTTGGTTGAGCTACTGAAAAGCGATGCATAAGTGCAACGATCAAGGATGGATCATTGGTCCATTTTCCCACAAACTCAAAATTGTTACCCACTACTGGGTTAAACTGAATTGTCTTTTCATGACAATCCACTTTCTGTTGGGTGGGATGAGATTCCTTTTCCCCATCATCGCTCTCTTTTCAAATTGACGATTGTCTCTATTAGGCACGAACCGCGAGCCAGATGCGGTCGCCCTCTCGATCATATTCTTCTCTATCATCTAGGCCCTTTCGTATATCTCATCAAAACTCTTTAAATTCAAGGGCACCAGCTGGCTTTCAATTCCGGCTTCAAGCCATCTCTGAACCGTCTCGCCCTATCCAAGGGTTCTCCACTAATCTCGGTACATACTAGGCCAACTCAGCGAACTTCACCTCATACTGATCTACTGACATCTGATTCTGACGAAATTGTTGGAACTCTGCCATCTTTGACTCTCTCGCACTGTCTAAGAAGTACTTCCCATAAAACGCTTCACGAAAAGCACCCATGTGTCTCGAACCGTGCCTTTAGGGAACACTCTTCCTTGAGTGGCTTCCCACCAAATACCGACATTACCTTGAATCGATAAACGCCAAAAGCACTCGTCTTCCTTCCTCGAACACCTCAACACCAGAATAGTCCTCTCGAAATCCCTTATCCAAAGGGTCGCAGCTTCAGAGTCGCCCACGCCAATGAACCTCGGTGGCTTCAATATCAGGAACTGCTCTACCAGCCTAGGCATCGGTCTCTCTCACAGGCCTCTCCTCTCACTAGGGGAACCACAAGGACCATAGCAAAAGCACACAGCTTGCTGTCTTAACAAGGTCTCTAGCGCCAGCAGGATCCCGTCTAACCTAGGATCTGCCTGCGCGCTACCTCTAGCACTGGTCTGACAAGACACTGCCTTACGTCTAGGGGCTGACTGCTTAGGATTGCTCATCACTCTGGACTATGAGCAACCCGTCACCACACGAAACCACAAAAGCAATCACAAGCACGTAATATAAAAGCCATCCCTATCTCACTATCCCAAAAATCCCACGCACCTTATCACTCCAAGTCTCGACCTCGCTCTGATACCAAAACCGACGGGGTTGTCACGCCTCGACTCTCGAGCTCGCGGCAACCCCTTCTCTTGGTCGATTGAAAGCGACGTCCCAGGACCCATCGATGACCATTCATTTTAATCTTTCGTTAAGCGCAAGCGGAAGACGAACCATCCCCAGACAAACAAACAATCAAACAGGGATAGAGGGATGAATAGCAAGAGCAACATCAACTACTCAATTATTCAATTTACTTGGATTAACCAATGGAGGATCGTTTTCCAAATTACAAGCCCGACAAAAGGGGCCGATCCATCCTCTAAGCCAAACCAAAAAGAAACTAGGCTAATCCAATTAAACAAGAAGAACCCTCGGGTTCAAGCACCATCATCACTCGGACCCATCGGACTCAATCTCCGTCGGGTCGATCACTGAGGAGCGAGGCGGGATCCTCCATTGCGGGTACGCCATTCTAGGGGCTCTGAAAATGTTTAACCACGACGGGTTGAGATAAAATCTCGCGAGTTCTCCCCTAAGCCCCGGTTAGTACGTCAACTCAACCCGGGGTATCTCTCCGTAACCACCCCTCACTCAACCCACAATAGACAACGAACAACCCGCAATCAAACAACCACCAGGGTCAATCAATAAACACCATTCGGTTCGCATGCAACCTTACCCGGTATGCCATACCCTGCACGTCAAATCTCATACAATGCAAGCAAGGCACATGGCCGTCAGATGATACAATTCATCAATCACATGCGAATCGCGTCACAAGCGATCTCACCTGGCCATTGCCACACCCCGCACGACTCCAACTCATGCGTGCGTACCACAAATCATCACGACATCAAGAGCATGCGAATAATCAGAGCATCTCACACAACTTTCTCATATCTCACATCCACACATATGCTCCGATTATTACGACCCTCTAGGCCACGGCACAACCTTATGGTTGGCGGTCAACTGGTCGTAAACCGAGCATCGTCCTCCCCGTGAGGCACGGCGACGTCATGGGCTCTCCCCCACCGACGGCATTCCATAAGGAGCATGGGCCCGGCCTCAACCGCGACTCCGCATCGACCACCGTCGGGCGACCCAATGGTCACGGCACAACCCCAATGGGGATTGGCGGTCATCCGGCTCAACCGGGCTATCAACTTTAATCGACCATGCAACACATCGCAAAACAGTTCATTCTTGTCTTTGCTTTTGCTTGGTCGTGAATGCAACATCGCTCATGCGTTCATGCTCATGCGACATGCCATTTCGATAACCCGCGCAATATGTCATGCGATCTCACAAGACAATTCCAAAAATCCAAATTCCAACCAACACTCGATCACGCATTTCATCAATATTCACGAGCATAATTAACAATCGGCACTCCAATTAATCACAACAATCAATAGCACATCAAATTCAAACAAAATTTAGCTTCTAGATGAACAAAGTCTGCCGTGAACATGGTCGTGAACGATGTCAGTGAACAAAGGTGATTAGTGAACGATGTCCGTGAACAGTAATTCGTGAACAGGTGATTTTTCCGAAATTCAATTAATTAAAACATTTAATCCAGAAATTAAACAAAACATTAATTAAAACAATTAATCAATCAATTAAAGCAAATCATGCTTAATTAATCACAAAACACAATTAATACCAAATTAAGCACAATTAAGCTTAATAAGCAAAATTAAGCTAATATAATCTTAATCATCTATCTAACCACCTGTCTTAGGGCTAATACAACTTAATTAAACATCCTAATCCAACCTTACCACTAATTAACCCAACCCTAAGCAAGTTTAGGCACTAAATAGGGATTAGGAGCTAAACTCACCCGTTAAGCGGGCCGGAGACATGGACGCGGCGGCGGCGACGAACCCGACACCCGGGGACCTCCACCACGACGATCCAAGGCGGTCCCGGGCTCAAAACAACAGCAACAAACTCGGAATCCCTCTCGCAACTCTGAAAACTGACGCACGGGAGGAAAGAAGCTGATCGGAGTTGAACGGGCTGCCCGGAGCTCCGGCGAGCGGCGAGCCAGCGACCGGTGGCACCTGGGGGTCGAGGGGGAACCACTTGTGGCTGGTATGGGCGGTGATTGGGTCGGAAAGGGAGGAAAATGGCCGAAACAGCAAAAACAGAACAGCAGCAGGCGGTCAGAAAACGGTCCGGCGACAGCCGGCTTTCGGGCGGAATACGGGATGATCGGAAGCTCTTTCCGGCGATCGACCGACGCCATTTGAACGGAAATTCTCTTCTGAACACAACGGCGGGTGGCACGAGACGAGATTCCAACGGGAAGGCAATGAACAACTCAAATTTCGGTGAGAGGTCAGAACTGAAAAACTGAAGGAATGAAGGAAAACTAGGGAGAGAAGGGTGTACGGTTTGGGGAAGATGAAGAGGAGAGAGAGTGTGAAGTGAAGGCTGAAGGATAAGCCTTATCCAAGCCATCAAGGCTTGCCCCACTTGCCAAACAATGACCTCATCTTATCTCTCTTCCTTTTTTACTTTTCCTCAAAATATCCAAGGGCATTTTGGTCATTTCCACCTTGCACATTTCCCAATCTGTCCTTGGGCTGAAAATGGAGGACGGGCCTAGGAAATGGGCTTGAAAATGAATAGGAACAGGCTCGGAAATTTATTGGGCTTGAATCGGCTCGGTTTAGCCAACGGGCTCGGAAGGGTAAAGAGTCGATTTGGCCCAACAGCTCACTCGCTTGCCTCGGGCCTTCCGTGGTGGCTGTCCCACCTTGGGCGTGAGGCCCACACCGATTTTGCCCAGCCCACGTCCTCATAGGCTCGTGTTCTTGGTCCGAAAATCCATTTTCCAAATACTCGCTCAACCTAGCAGTGTCGATCGTCTAAGAAGTATCGTCCAAAAGTCATTCTCGAACATTCCCGAAAATTCAAAGTCCAATACCGGATTCTCATGCCATGTCAATTTCGCCCGAATGCCATTTTGGTACTACTCGGAGGCCCGACGGGACAGCGGCTTTGAGGATTCACGCGTAACCGACTCGTGCCAATTCACGTTCAAGACTTCTCGACACATGGACGTCCTTGACTACATGAAATTGCGAAGGATCGATTCTTATTTCAAAGTACACGATTACCAAGGATCGACATAGGGCCGTTCGCGGATTCGATAACAGTAAATGGAATCACCCGTCGTCCCATTATATTCTGTCCGCGAATCGACTTCTATTCGTCCCTGAAATCGGCCTGCATGACTACGAGGATCGTCCTTACGCAAGTCTCACGGTCTAGTCGTTTTCCCAAGTCAAGTTCTTTAGTCGTACGAGTTCTATCCTCATTAGCCTTTCCCCTCAAGGTCAGTATCTCAGGAGTGATCAGTTCCGAGTGAGATCAACCAACAATGCATCGACGAAATTCACGTTCATTCCTTCCTTAAAAGGCTCGAATTTCAGGATGTTACACAACAATCCAAGATGATTTTTGCTCAAGTACAATCTACTTTCTTTGAATGCAACAGCTTCCTCAAGAAACCTCTCGAAGTTGTCAAACAATGACCCAATAAAGGAAGTTGTAGCTTCAACTTCTCTCTCCCTCATCCTCTTCCCTTCTCCACACACAACTCAATTCCGACCACATCTACCTGCAACGGCCAACGCCGTCACTGTTCCCGGCAGTGGAGGACATATTGTTTTGGTGTTGCTTCGAAGGGAGCTACACCTCCATTCGACATTCGGCATGGACAAGAGAGAGAGAGGGGGTTTGTGATTTCATCTATAATACTATAAACGTAATTTCAAATATTAATGGTTCAATTTGATTAAACGAACCAAACCAATAAAATCCCAACCGGTAAAGAGAAATTCGATTTTCTTTATTATCCCAACCAAAGGAGAGCTGAATTGAAAAACCGAGTTTTTCAATTCATTTGTGTCTTGGTTCATGTTTCTGTTCAATTATTGATACCCCTAATAACATGCACATCAAAATTTCACCTCTCAATCAACCAACCAACCAAGTTAAAGTGCCAAGGAGATTAAACTAAGTTAATACCTAGGAACTTCACTTACCTTGAACGAACACAAACCATCAAATTGCCGTCACCACCTTCTAACTCTTGAATTGAAAAGTTTCATTCACTAATTCTAAGATTGAAAGTGAGAAGAATAAAATGCAAGTTTTCTTCTCTTGAGAGTTTGAAAAGTGTGAGAGGGTGTTCTTGGGCCAAAAGTAGAAGAAGTTTTGTTAAAGATTAACTAAGATAGAGTGAGGTCTTCAATGCTCGGTGGAGCCATGCGTGTTAATCACCAACTTGAGGTGACACAATTACAAGACAAAGCCTTGTCCATGGTTAGAGGGGGTGCAAGGAGAGATGACTCATTTAGGAAAGTAATTATCACTTAACTCTTAGGGTGCGTTTAGTAACATTTTTGTTTTTGAGAATAATTTTTTTCAAAATATTTTTTGAGTAAAAGAACGCATTTGGTAATTGCACAAAATTTCTATTCCCAGAATAAAAAAAGAATAGTAATGTATTTAATACGATTCACGAATTTTTTTGTGAAGTGAAATTTCTTTTAATTTTTTAATAATTTTTTTGTCTCTTCTTCTTTCTCTTCTAGGTGGGCGGTGATGGCAAGCGGCAACAACAGTGACTAGCAGTCAGTCGCAGTAGTGGCAACGACAACCGATTATAAGAGGAGGAAGAAGAAAAGAATAATATAAAAGAAAGAAAATAACTTATAATAGAAACTGTTCTTGAGAACAAGAATCAACTTTTTTACTTTTTATTTCCATTCCAAATCCATTCCTTGGCTACTTTTCTATTCTGGAGAACAAAAAAATTAGCTAATTTTACCAAATACATTTTTATTCTTTTTTTTTTTTTTTATTCCGAGAAAAAGAACATAAATTTTGAGAAATAGAAACGTTAACAAAAAGAACCTTAAGCGTCATTTTTTAGTTCTAATATTTCCTCTTGAGAGGACACTTGGCTATACATCGGATATCACAATAACAGGTGACGCTTACAAGTTTTAATTTGCAAGAAAATTTTGGCCAGTAAATGTTGCAAGAAACGCATCCTCTTCTTTCAACAGAAGAGGATGCGTATTAGCATAAATAGATCCATTTTATTATTAATTAACTAAAACTTACATAATTAATATCAGCCATTAACTACTAAGATAGCTATAATTTAATTAATATTGCCCTAATATTAACGTATTCATATTCCAACTCACACGTTGGACTAAGGAGAATTTACATTTACGAGAAAATTATCCGCCGCGTCTCACGAAATTTGCGATTACGCTAAAATTCCTACATAACGATCCGAATTCTAAAACAAATAATGCTTAACTTAATAATCTAGGTATTATTATCATGTATGGGAATTTTCAAATGTCGTATAAAAATAAATACGAACATTCCGAATGTTACACATATGAATTGCGACAATAGCAAATCCAATTAGAAAATGCGAAGTGGATATGAAAATGCAACTCACATGCATTGATTCACAAAAAAGGAAACTAAATGCACCCACAAATCCAACTAAACAAGCCAAAGCAACACTACATAAAATAAAAATGAAAAAAAAAAAAAAATCCCTCCCACCATTACCACCTTCGTTGCCATCGATGTGGTATTCCAAGATGTATCTATACCTTTTGCCAACCTGTTGCTTCGACAAGCTGCAATCACCTTCTCTGGGATGAACGAAGGATCAAGTGCATCAAATTTGGGGAAGCTAACCTTAGTTGAAACGAAAGAAATTACATGACATTGATATTTAGATGGAATCGACACTCCTCTAGCTGAGGGCGGAGCTTCTTTGACTTGGTACCGCTCGTGTCTTTGACTTGGTATCAAAAAAAGGAAAAGAGGAAAAAAAGAACAATATCAAAAAAGTATTAAAAAATTCAAATAAAATTTACGTCACAAAAAAAATTTATGGCCATACGAAATGCATTCTTATTTTTTTATTTATTTCGAAAATAAAAATTTTGTATAGTTATCAAATATGTTCTTTTTAGGGAATACAAATAGTAAAACCTATTTTCAAAAAAAATTATTTTCATAAAAAAAAAATGTTACGGAGTCCCTTTTCAAGGACTTATTTGAAATTTACATACAATGTATGACTAGATTGCAAATTACTTTCCGCTCCTCCGTCCCAAAGACAACACCAGATCCCGAGTCCTCCCTGGCAGTTCACAGTTTTTTTCCAGTTTTTTGCCTTCTCCATACCAAGTGCGCCGAGCGAGATTCAGCCCGCGCCCTGCATTGCGCTGCGATCTCCGCGCATTCGCTCTCGCCCCCGCCCCCGCCCATGGCTCAGCCGTTCATGAAGAAGGACGACGATGACGAAGAAGGTGAGCCTCCGGCATGCTCTCGTTCCCTCTCTCTTTTCCTCCTCCTCATCGGATTCGCCGGTTTCTGCTTGTGTATCTGTTCGCGAGATACCGATGCGAGTCGCGAGTTCCTAGATCCGTCGTTTTAAGTCCGGGTAGAGGTCTGATTGGATGATGGGCTGTGGTTGTTTTCTCGACTCGGTTTCGGTTTCGCGCTCGCTCGATCCGGGTGGATTCCCGTGTTGTTTCGCATTGTCGGTGGAGGTAATCGTGAATGTAGCTCCAACGAGCAATGGGGATGTTGAATTGCGTTGAATCTGCTCGGTCTCGATGGATGTGATCTGGGTTGTCTCCCTTCAGTGTCACTGTTGCGGACTTTCGGTTCTTTTTTGTGTGAATTTTGATGGGATAGACCTCCCATATGTGGGTCTTTTGTTTCGCCTGATTTTGTGATTCGAATGCGATGCAGCTGAATACTCTCCGTTTCTCGGGATCGAGAAGGGGGCGGTTCTTCAGGAAGCTAGAGTTTTCAACGACCCTCAGCTTGATCCGAGGCGATGCTCTCAGGTCTCGCTTTGTGTTATTCAATTTCGAACCTACATTTTGCGCCGAGTTCTTTCATTGGTGACTGAGTTTTCTGGTGTCTGTTCACACGATCGCAGGTCATCACGAAGCTACTCTATCTGCTGAATCAGGGGGAGACATTCACGAAGGTCAATTTCTTTTAAATGTTCCATATCACCTTATACTTCATTGGCCTTTATGCACAAGATCATGGAGAATTTGACTAAATGTGTCTCCTTTTGAGTTCTATATGTGACTGGATCTCCACTCAATGGTGCAGACAGAAGCAACAGAAGTCTTCTTTGCTGTGACAAAACTTTTCCAATCCAGAGATATAGGATTAAGGAGAATGGTTTATTTGATAATAAAAGAGCTCTCTCCTTCTGCAGATGAGGTTGTATGCTGTACTGGAATAATTTAATCCCGTATTATTTTAGATGAATGGGCCTGGGTTTTATTTTGCAAATTCTCACTTGCTAAATTTTCTTTGCTTTGCTAGGTGATTATTGTGACAAGCTCCCTAATGAAGGATATGAATAGCAAGACTGACATGTACCGTGCCAATGCAATTCGAGTTTTATGTCGGATCACAGATGGAACCCTGCTCACCCAAATTGAACGCTACTTGAAACAAGCTATTGTTGACAAGAACCCAGTGGTTGCTAGTGCAGCCTTAGTTAGCGGGATCCATTTACTTCAGGTTCATTTAAATGCTTTCTGCTGATGGTCTTTAGTTCCTTCTTTATGTCAAAATCTGCCTCTTTATATATGTCTCATGTTTACAGACGAACCCAGAGATTGTAAAAAGGTGGAGCAATGAGGTTCAGGAAGCTGTGCAATCAAGAGCAGCCCTTGTGCAGTTTCATGCACTCGCCGTACTCCATCAGGTTAGTTAAAGTGTTATTCATCTAGATGATTGGACTCACCTTTCGCAATTTAAGTGCAATTTTTGGAAATACTGCGGTCTTATATCCCAGTATTATTTCAGCTGCATGGCTATTTACCTTTCCATAGACAATTTTAGACTTGATTGCATTTTGTACGTTTCATGTCTATGGACGTCTGACTGCCCGTCCTGAGTGGAAGGCTAATTCCATGGCAGTAATATGATTCACTATCTAAGGCTAGACGTGAAGAGATCCTTCTGTTTACCTCTGTAAAAAAATCTGTGCTTTTATGAATAAGATGAACTTTTTAGTTTCTGGAATTTGCATTCAGGAAGAGAAGTTGTCTCATTTTCCAAAATAGAAATTAGCTAGTGGATTCTGGAGTGTTTTTCACTGTCATTTCTGTGTCCTCAGTTTCTTTTATCTTAAGGAATTGCTTGTCAAATGATTCTTTCCTGTTATTGTTCTGAACTAGTACGAGTTCATACATAGCGTCCTAGGAGGAAATCTATCACTTTTAGATGATGAAAAGTCGAGAGAGAGAGAGAGAGAGAGAGAGAGAGAGAGAGATCCTTGACACAGTCATACCCGCTTTCCCTGCTGTCAATGATCTGCAATCTAACATAGACATAATTTATCCTTAGTTGGTCATAATCAAGCAAATTGTTAGCGGCACTTGATTTTGACAAAGGACAAGAAGTACGCATATTTTATATTTCCTCTTTTATCGCAGTGGGTTAAATGTAAATACTTAGCCTTCCCTTTTCTTTAATACCAAGAACAACTTAAATTTAAGAGTCCAGTCTATTCTGTGAATTGGCTGATTCATGTTGTTTCATGACATATCACCTTTCTTTTCTATTGATCTCCTTCCCTTTTCTAAAAACAAACCTGAATTTGTCCTCTGCATTGACTGGTCATAATTGAGCGCGTTGCTTTGTGCTGCTGGACATACTGTCTTGTATCATGCTATTTTTCCCTTTTCGCTGTGGAAAGAGGCAAGCCTTTCTGGCCATGAAGAAAGAAAAGAGCCTCTGATTATACTCTAATGTATACAATGCCACACAATAACGAGACTGTTCTTTTTTGTATATGGATTACTTATTAGCTTAAAGGTGCTGACATCACATCCTATTCAAAACACGCAGATTCGGCAAAATGATAGACTTGCTGTGAGCAAGCTTGTAACAAGCTTGACAAGGGGGTCTGTTCGATCACCTTTGGCCCAGTGCCTTTTAATACGTTACACAAGTCAGGTACTTGTAGCTACTTAGCTGGAAGAAGTCCTTTTCAATATGACATAACTAATTTGCATGACATTATCATTTCATTAAACAACATATGCAGGTTATCCATGAGTCAACCAGTAATTTGCAAACTGGTGAAAGACCATTTTTGATTATTTGGAAAGCTGTCTGCGGCACAAGGCTGAAATGGTGATTCTTGAGGCTGCAAGAGCTATCACTGAGCTTAATGGAGTGACAAGCAGGGAATTGACTCCAGCAATAACTGTTCTCCAGCTCTTTTTGAGTTCTTCCAAACCAGTGCTGAGATTCGCAGCCGTCCGCACTCTGAATAAGGTTAGTACCTGCCACCCTACTCCTCCCTAGATAATCTTTCAATACTTTTTTGAAACCTTTTTTGTGTGTAGAAGACTAATCAATGTAAATATCCATTTATCATCCAAATGGGTGTGAGCAGTTTCGTCCTCATCACCTTCAATCTGCATATATTGTTACTTTTTTCCTTCTTCATTAGTTATATGTGTATGCATACGTATGTACCATAGATGCACAGGCACCATATATTTGAAGAAATAGAGCGACTGGTTTCAGTCTTTGTACCTCATTTGTAGCCCCAGGAGGACAGAAAGAAATTTGCTGGTTGTAGATTGAGCACCCTATTTATTGCCCCACTAATTGTAAGATGGAAATTTTTAGAAGATGTGTATGTGGACTTTTGTCCAGAATTGAGTTGTGCCCAGGCTTCGAAAGGATGTTTAGAACAGCTACCGGTTTTGGTATTAGAACTTTAATTTGTGGTGGAATGAGGAGCTCTTCTCTTGGTACTATCATGGAAGTTGGAATAAGACCTTTCAAGCTTAGATTTCCACATAGTTTGCATCTTGTTTGTGGTGTTGGATATAGTTGAATTCTTTTTTCAAAATTTAACTAGGCCAAGGATTCCCCATGGCCTCAAAAAAGAGTTTGGTTGCAGGACAACCAATATTTTTCATTAACATCCCTGCAGTTGCAGTTCTATTCCAAGTAAATCTCCATGAATATTCTTTAACAGGTTGCAATGACACATCCAATGGCCGTCACTAATTGCAATATAGATATGGAGAGTCTTATTTCTGACCAGAACAGAAGCATTGCCACACTTGCTATCACCACTCTCCTGAAGACAGGAAATGAATCGAGTGTTGAACGTCTGATGAAGCAGATTACCAATTTTATGTCAGATATTGCTGATGAGTTCAAAATTGTAGTGGTGGAAGCCATAAGGTCATTATGTTTGAAGTTTCCTCTGAAATACAGATCCCTGTGAGTTGGCCTCCTTCCATTTTCCTTTTTAGTACAGCAAATATATCTTATCATGTGGTTATTCTCTAAAGTAACTGATACATGGATTTGGATTAACCTGTGATAACATTATTTGGGTTTTCATCAGGATGAACTTCCTTAGCAACATTCTTAGGGAAGAAGGTGGATTCGAGTATAAAAAGGCAATTATAGATTCCATTGTGATCCTCATCAGGGATATACCTGAAGCAAAAGAAAGTGGGTTGCTTCATCTCTGTGAGTTTATTGAAGATTGTGAATTTACTTATCTGTCGACACAGGTGGGTGTTTGAGTTACCATTATGTTTAAAGAGTTCCCCTTTTTGTTAAAAATCAACTTATACATGTGTGGTTACATTTTAATTGGTAGATTCTCCATTTTCTGGGAATCGAAGGACCGAAAACCTCAGATCCTAGTAAGTACATACGGTACATATACAATCGGGTACATCTTGAGAATGCTACTGTTCGGGCTAGTGCTGTAAGCACCTTGGCAAAGTTTGGTGCCATGGTTGAATCATTGAAGGTGCACCAAGTTTCTTTTTTCTTCTGCTATTTAGCAAATGTTATATTCAAAATTCAGCAGTTCCTTCTGATCTGATCAATTCTGGATTAATCCCTGACAACTTCCTGGCAGCCCCGTATCTTTGTTCTTCTACGACGCTGTCTCTTTGATAGTGATGATGAGGTTAGTTGTCTGGGCATACATCATGTTATATGTGTTTAGCTTTGCTTATTTTGCTTGTCGTGCAATTTGGATTTTTTTTTTTCCTTTTATAGGAGCCTTCATGTCTTGCCTTGACTTAGTTTATGCATGCTTGCAGGTTCGTGACAGGGCAACTCTTTACCTGAACACACTTGGGGGTGATGGTTCAGAAGTTGAGACTAGTGCAATCACGAATGAGTTTCTCTTTGGGTCACTGGAAGTTCCCCTGGTCAACTTGGAGACAAGTCTGAAAAACTATGTCAGTTTTATCTCCCTCCTCACTCCTTGTCTGAAGACCTTTACTTTTTGAACTTACATGTCCATTTCCACTATAGGAGCCTTCAGATGAGTCCTTTGACATAAACTCTGTGCCTAAGGAGATCAAGTCTCAGCCGCTTGCAGAGAAAAAAGCCCCCGGAAAGAAGCCTACTGCTGGTCTGGCTGCTCCTCCTAGTGGCCCTGCAACAACTGTTGATGATGAGAGACTTCTTTCTTCAATTGCTGAGTTTTCCAGCTTTGGGAAGCTTTTTAAGGTTCCCTAGTTATCTTTTTATCTCAATAATGCTTATGCCCATCTTTTGTTGGTAGAGATTTTTTTTTTTTTGATAGATGTAGAGATTTACTTAAAAGGTTGTCTTTTCTTGCAGTCGTCTGCTCCAGTTGAGTTGACTGAAGCGGGAACAGAATATGCAGTTAATGTTGTGAAACACATTTTTGATAGCCATGTCGTGTTTCAGTACAACTGCACCAATACAATTCCGGAGGTGTTATTGGAAAATGTAATGTTTTCTTCAAAACTGCCATATATTGCTTGGACAAATTGCCTGAGACTGCAATTATAGTTTCTGAATTTGCTTCTAGGTTGCTGTTATGGTGGATTCCTCAGATGCAGAGGAGTTTTCTGAAGTTGCATCCAAACCTCTACGATCTCTTCCTTATAATTCACCTGGACAGACCTTTGTGGCATTTGAAAAGCCTGACGGTGTGCCTGCAGTTGGAAAATTCTCCAATAATTTGAAGTTCATAGTTAAAGAGGTATGAGTCGGCTTTACTTATATTATCCCCTTACTCCAGCTTATAGTTTAGAGAAGAATGATTTGCCATCCTCAATATCATGTTTAATGTGGTATAACTAAAGATTGTTCAAATAATGGCTTGTCTTTCAGTAACTGGTTTGGTCTAATATAGTCTGTTGTCATTGTCAGATATTGTAGATGATATGAAATCCTCTTGCTAATTGCCTCAACATGTGAAAACATTTGGTATGGTAGAAACACATGTGCTACTCTATCATCACATTCTGCTGTGGGATTGAGTGCCCATTCTCTACTGGCAACTTGTAATTAAAAAGGCCATAAGATTTAATGCTATTACTAACATTTTTGGGTAAAATCTCAAAATCAACTTGCATGGAGGAGAGAATGCAATCAACAGACCAATTTTATTCTTTGAGTTTTGAATCACTTTGTTGTTTCATATTTTACCTCCCTACCAGGTTGATTTGTCCACTGGCGAAGCAGAGGAAGATGGCGTTGAAGATGAATATCAGCTTGAGGACCTTGAGGTTGTTGCAGCAGATTACATGCTGAAAGTCGGAGTATCTAATTTCAGAAATGCATGGGAAAGCATGGGCGCAGATTTTGAGCGGGTTGATGAATATGGCCTTGGCCCTAGGGAGAGCTTGGCTGAAGCTGTAAATGCAGTCATCGACCTTCTTGGCATGCAACCCTGTGAGGTAATCTTTTTGGAAGTACTTTATTTTTGCAGCTTGATGTTGGTTTAAGAACATATATGCCAGAAAATTGGTGCTGTGAACCTATCTATTGTATCAATAAATACCTGCCTTGGGCTTTCTGACATAGTAATCCTTTCCACTGAAACTTTAGTGACCCAATCAATAAAGATGCAAATGAACAAATTCACATCAGTATGCTTTGCCTTTGAACTAATTAACCTATAAGGGTCTGAGGCATGATAAAGACAGATATATCATAAGCTCTTTCTACGTGTTCATTTGCCCTGAAGTCCGTGGAATAAGTGAATGAACTTATGGTTTTCTTATAGCGATGGAAATTATGCTGGTCATATTGGATCTACCCTTTCTATATATATATAAATATTTTGGTCGAAACCTACCCTTTCTATATTAGTGAATGTTCTTCTTAGACAAACCTCAAGCTAAATGTTGTTAAATTTTGATAAATAAAAGACATGAGACTGACAAGGAAACGATGACATCGAGAGGTGGAATGACTCCAAGGATTTCTCCAATTCAGTGCAGTGGCCATCACCATCTTTTTCATTCTGTTGTTAGATGTAGTCTCTTATCATCTAATTTCGTCCTGTGAAGTGAAAAGGAGTTTGTTTTTTTGTCTATAGGGAACAGAAGTGGTCCCAAGCAATTCCAGGTCCCACAGCTGCTTATTGTCTGGTGTATATATCGGGAACGTGAAGGTCCTGGTGCGCTTGTCATTAGGAATAGATGGTCAGCGAGATGTCGCAATGAAGTTGGCCGTGCGCTCCGAGGATGAAAGTGTCAGTGATGCCATACACGAGATTGTAGGGAGCGGTTGATTTGCATGTTCAATTTTTCTACTCTTTTGCCTTTTAGAAAGGAGAGCTGAAGTGGAATTTTGCAGAATAGACCGAAACTTTCTGAGTATAGGGTGGGTGGACATTGATTTGTGCAACTCCGCTTCGTTCTTTAGGTAGATATGATTCAAAGTTAAAATAGGGAGCAAAAAGAAGATGCTGGATCAGGCCTTTTCTTCTGCATATTCTTCTATTGTCCGACTGACTTGGCTTGGTCAAGCCGGTCTGCCTTAGTGATCCCATTCATATACGATGAACACAACGGCACTCTGCCATATTGGCATTTATGAACTATATAATAATTGTTTTGATCATGCATCTTTCTTCCCCTTTTCTTTTCTATTCTAACCGGTCAGAGAGCAGAAATGGAATACGATGAGGGGACATTTGAGGGGATAATGTAAGCAAGGGGAAAAATAGGTAGAGATGGAAATGATTGCTTATAAACTTGAAGAGTTTATTCATGAAAAAGAGATCCGAGGTCTAGTCACAGTAAAGTCATTCATTGTCCCACTTAAGGCTTTTATACTGTTCCGGAACTTTGAAAGGAGCTAAAATGTTTAGTTTTCATTTCATCTTCTTCATTTTATGAGGAAGACAATGAAGAAGACTAGAAATAAGGTACGATGAAATTCTTCGCATGAAAGAAAGGAAATTAGTCTAAGCTGGAAGGCAGGATGGGAGTGAAGGTAATCTGTATCTGGTGTTAATGTTGTTGAAAAAAATTAATTCGAATTGGGTAAAAATAGAATCACTTTGAGGCGTGATAACATTCTCTTTAAAAAATTATTTGACCCATAACATTGCTAATGGTTATTGGCAAAAATCCTTCAAGATATAATAAAGTCTCGATTGATATATCTCCATAGACTCTCAAAAGGAAACAATTGGAAAGAAGGCTATAATTTTTGGTAAAAATTCTGAAAAGACTTGATAATAATTGATTCCAAAAACTGAAGTATTTATCTCGGTCTTTTGAATAGAAGCAACCTTCGGAAAAGGGTTGCAAACGTTGAAAAGCCATTAAAAAAATTCTAAATGATATAATAATTATTTTTTTTTTAATTTAAAATTTCTTAACTTCTGTAAATACCAATCAAACAAATATAATCTTTCAAAATAACTGTACGAAACAAAAAAAACAACAACAACAATAAACGAGGATTAGTGATAATTTTATCCATATGCGTGAAGTGTCAAGTGCGCCTAATAATTGCATAATCATCTACACACCTACACATGGGTATTGTGGGGGAGGTCTAGAGCCCATTGTTTTCATTTGAATAAGATAGAAGACATGTCATGGAGCAGAGGTTTCCGTGATCAATGGAGCGTTCATGGTCGAGAAAGAATGACCAAAACGCCCTCGAAGAATCCTAAAGAGTCTTCCCGAGAATATTCTCAAGGACAGGCGATCCCGTAATTGTGCCATGGTCTAGAATTTTATCGACATAAATGCCGGTAGGTGGTAGGTGGGGCAATACAATCTAGTCTGCTAGATCGAAACTCGATCAATGGTTGTAGTATGAGGCCGAGTATAAGAAGAGGGACCCTCCCCTCATTTGTATCCATCCAACCATTTAATAATCTAAGTTATTTTCTTTCGTTCGAGCTTGATCCGGGTGAGTTGAGTGATCGGTCGATCCGAAATTCAAAGGATTTATGTTA
The DNA here is from genome assembly GCA_014182845.1 of Corymbia calophylla. Lineage (NCBI taxonomy): Eukaryota > Viridiplantae > Streptophyta > Magnoliopsida > Myrtales > Myrtaceae > Corymbia > Corymbia calophylla. The sequence continues at coordinate 32,437,649 of CM024697.1, read as the reverse complement.
ATTATGAGCAAGAAAAGAAAAGGAAAGGTTTTTCAAAGAATTTATGTTAATTATGAGCAAGAAAAGAAAAAGAAAGGTTTTTCAAAGGATTTATGTTAATTATGAGCAGGGAACGATAAGAGGTTTCAAAGGATTTATGTTAATTATGAGCAAAAAGGTTTTTCAAAGGATTTATGTCAAATTAAAAGCAAGAAGGTTTTTCAAAGGATTTATGTCAAATTAAAAGCAAGAAGAAGAAAATGATAAAAGTTCCATTGCCGGGAATCGAACCCGGGTCTCCTGGGTGAAAGCCAGATATCCTAACCGCTGGACGACAATGGAATAGTTGTTAGATGTTGTATAGCTATTGATATTAAATGATTTACCTGTCCTAAATATGATATTAAAATATTTATTTATTTATTTTAAATTTTCATTGTTGTCATTATTATTTTGATGAAAATTTATGTTCTTTCAAGAATATGTCTCTTGCATTTTCATACAGAGTTTAGAAAGGAAATCACTTTTTCTAAAATATTATCATTGATATGTTTTATCCTAATCTACCTTTTTCACTTCTATAATACTTCTTTCGAAATTCCCCCAACAGATAGAATCAAAATAACATAAGAGTTGTTAAAATTAATTTACGATATCAGAAGACTCCATAGAAAATGTATATCGTGGCTCTAACTTCTATTTTTTTTGTCCAAGTGGATTTTTCTCGACTTGACAACCCGCAAACCCGCCTGAACAAACAAAGATGCGCGCTTCCTCCTTTTGAATATGTAAAAAGACGGATTCAACCCGATTCAACACGTAAAATTTTTATTTGATGGCTGGACAAAAAAATGTCTCACAAAACATAATTTTTTTGTATTAAAGGTAAGACTCATCTACTAAGAAAAATAACGGGTTAAAATTATTAAGGTCTCAACCCATTTAAAACGATCCAATTTATGATCTTAATTGTATTGAGCTGAATCCGAGCAACCCAAAATAAATTCCAAACCCAACCTAATCCACCTGATGCCCGGTTCCCGGTTTTCGCCCTTCGCAGAAGAAATCCCATCATCTCTCGTTCATTCCCTTTTTCTACTTCCAAAACCTAATTTTGTGCTTCGTCCTTTTGGTTCAGAAGTCGTGTTTGCAAAGAACGAAAACCACGTGCGTCCTTGGCAAAAATCCCATCGTCTCCTTCATTCACATGTATACGTATTTACCTCATTTATCATTTCGTATAATAATAATAAAAAAATAAGAATACAGTCCGGCACAGCTTCAGCAGGAAAATATCACATTTACCTAGGTAAATAATCGGATCGAGAAAAAAAAAAAAAAAGGTATTACTTGGATCGGAATCAATGCACGACCAATCATGTAATTTAACTGAAGATCTTGGAAAATAAGGTACGTGGCACAATATATGAAAGACTTATTTAAACCTAAAACCTTAGGGATTCTTTCTCCCATACTCATAACTTATGAAAAAAAAAAAAAAAAAAACAAAGATGGAGAAAAAAAAAAAAAGGCTAGATATATGTATGTATTACACCTATTAAATAAGAAGGAAGGGCTTCACAACTAAATATAGGGACAAAGTTCTTCAACTACACCGCCATTCCTTATTCTGCCCTGTATATAACATCTAACGATACAGTCCTACCACACTTCAGGTGCTCCCACCAGGGTAAACACAGCCATTGTAGCCTGCAATTCAGACAATTCAACTCAAATAAGCAATAACCCACTTCTGAGATAAACACAATGCACATCACTAGCCCTGGCTCGTTTGCTCGAGTTCACGGAAATAACGTTTTATCTCGCATGAATCTGAGCATAGATCGCGAATTCGAACTTGGGCACCCCCCTCCCTTCCCATCTTGTGTTTGTGCTATCTATTGGTCTATGGCTTGATTCTTAGTAGCTTGAACTTTTGGAGAAAACGATTAGTCTTAACACCAAATTAGTATTTACAGAAGCAACTTCTAATTTACTCTGCCTCTTCTGATTTACAGCAAATACAATTGGGTAACAAAGGCCATTTTCGGAGGAAAAAACTTGATTTGTATATGCATCTCGCGTGACTATGCATGTGTCTAGAAGGGCATATGATATTAAAGATACGTGGATCGGTGTTCACTTATGCATGTTTGGAAATTAGAATGTCTAGGTTAAGTGTGAGTGATTCACAGAGCTACGTTATGGAAGACTTACTGGGATTGTTCGTTGTGAGCGTTGCCGTTTGAGAGAAATCGCAGTTCCAAGGGTTCTTGGCAGAGGTTTGGTAGTAGAGGTTCATGGCAAAAGCTGCATGTGATGCTACTGTGTTCGGCTCGAAGCAAGCGCCGCCAGGCTGGATCGGACTGCAATCAATCTTTTGGCCGCAAGCATAGTCAAGACCCGCTTGCAATTGGGCGTCGGAAACACCAGATTTGGGAACACACCAACCCATTCCAGACGGTTTTGGTGTCGGGGTCACCGGAGCTGTTGGAGAAGCTGGTGTCGGAGTCACTGGAGCTGTTGGAGAAGCTGGGGTCTGAACGAACGAAGAAACTTCGAGAATTATTAAGCGTTAATTTCAGATTTTACATCTTGTAAGAGTAGGAGAATTGGATCTCTTAAACGTAGTAACATATCAAATATAAATACAAGGCAACCATGAATGCATTACTCTTCTAAGCACACATTATCCACCATACTGTCCTTAGAAATAAACTAATGTACGCATAAATGTCCAAATAATGTGGCTTTCACATACGATGTCTACATGAAGTATGTGGCTTCCAATGTTCCTATTCAAACTATCTTTACTGGGTGGAACTCAACTCTCCCAAATTCTGAGCCAAAAACCAAATTGAAAAAAGAACGAAAAACCTCCAAAGCCTAAGAATTCTTATTCAAAGTGCCTTGCAGGGTCGACAGAGAAAAAAACATGTGTGATAGTAGCTTTGTGGCTGACTAGAACAGAGTAGGCCCTAGATGATTTCTGTTAAGTTTCATTTCGCTGCCTATATATCTCCTGAAAGCCTATTGCAACTTTTCGTCTCCTGTAAGAAAGGTCAAGACTCGTACTTCTATTATTTCAGACTTGGATTGCAAAGCAATCTGCTCACCACACCTTTTATGTTCATTGTTCGATATAGCAAGATTCCTGTATCGTCCATTACCTTGCCAAAATGAAGAACTGTAATGGCATAAAGAAGAGTGGAGGTAGTTGTTTTACCTGGCCGCTACTCTTCGCAAGACCAATGTCATAAGTCATGGTCAGGTCAGGCCTGTACAGTCCGAACGATCGTTCAGAAGTAGGCCCCGGTTTTAAATTCTCGTCGTAGAGTGCGAAAATGTATGTATCCACAGACTTGCCGGGCATCAGTGGAGTGCCTCCCAATGATCTAAGGTGGGCGATCAAATTGCCATTGTAAGCCTTAGCATTCTCTACACTAGGCCCGACCTCATTGCTGTCGCCATTGTACGGCCACCCCGTCTCTGCAACCACAATTTCAATGTCCTTGTACCCCAAAGCCTTCAGGGCAGAATATACAGCATCAACCTGCAGATTGTGATTTTGCTCATTTATCAAGCGGACACGCATTGTTCTTCAGATAAAAGCACATGTAACATGTCACCTAGCTAGTAAATGAGATCTACTCTAGCCCCATGGCTACATTTTCACCCACATTATTGAAGGGACTTTGACATTGAGAGGTCCCTGCCTATCACAACATGTTTAATTTCTGGTCCACATTAGGAACATGGCCAAAAGATGTTCGGAGGCTTTTGTCTGAAATTCTTCCCCCAGACAGCCTGTCAGCCAGTTACCATTTACAACAGATCGCATCAAAGAAACTTTCCAAGGTTCCCATCAGCCTCACAGCACAAGATGATCACCTTTCTAAAGAGATGACGACCTAAGCAAAGTGCAGTTACTAATTTTATCGTTTTGTAGTAGTGCTGGTACATATATCACGGGCATATATACCAACAGAATCAGATGCTTTTTCAAAAGGTAAGATGAAAAAGGTTGACGACAAAAATGTCTCAATGGAATTCTGCAGTGACACATAACCCCCACTGAATAACCAATTTCAGATGTTGGAAGGTTTGAATCATCAGTTCTTCTCAGAAGCATACTTTTTTCAGCCAGAACACTTTAACCATTAAAAACAACCCAGAAAAGAGAAAAGAAAATCAAAGCATCTCTCTTGCCTCCTTTTGCTACACCCATACACAGCATCTCTCCTCAGCGCATCACAAGTAGCATCTAAACTACAAGATAACTGATAAGGCAAGCTATTATTGCACAGTTGATGAGTGACAGATCAATGAGCGCTTGTAAAACTTGTGCTATGACACCACTATAGGGCATATAGATGCAAAACTTTCCGTTCTATGGGACCACCATTGCTAGTAGAGAACCCAACCAAAACGAAGAAGGGTTGGTTGTGGACTCACTTCTTTTCTAAGTCTACTCTGAAAGAATTCATTTACTGCTCAGTTAAGGCCCACCATTTTTAAAAGATTGACAAAGACTCCACCTGTACAAAGCAAAATGTCCTAAACAGGCAACCATCTATTTGAGAACAAATGACCATATTGCACAAAGCAGATCAAAAGTCCTTAATTAGCTCACCCCGAGCCCCGAAGCACGAATTGGACAAGCATCGACAGATAATTAACACCAGGTCGAAATTGCCCGCATAGGCTCACTTGGATTTGCCAAGGCCCAATCGTTTCGATAAATTAATCGAGCCCCAACTTAAATGAGTCGAACTCGGACTCAGACTCAGGTTTAACATCAACCTATGTATGACCAAGTCGAGCTCGGGTATTGAAATGGAGTCTTCAACTAGACTCGGCTACACCATCAGACCATAGCCAGTGGGCATAGGAAAAAAGGAAATTAGCACACGGAAAGAATCCAACGTCAGTGCATTTGACTGTTAGGCGCATGACACACAGCACAGTCCAAACAAAGAAGATAAAGAAAGAGAAAGTGGTGTCAGCAGAGATGGGCCGAGAGCTCTCCCCACCCAGGCCCAGATCACAGGAAAAGGAAGAAAAACAAGAAGGAAGGAAGACAGAGAAACCAGACTTCACCTGAGCATCGAACATGTTCATGTACTTGATCCCCGTCCCGAGTCGACCCGGCCGGCGTTGGGCTGGAACAGGCAGAACGCCAGCGTCTCGCCTCGGGTCGCTCTGGTACGCGAAGAACGGATAAGGGTTGATGGCGAGGGGCGACCCGTTCTCCCGCTGGAACTCCAGCAGGTCCCTCAAGCGGCCCTCGAACGAGGGGTGGAACAGGCCGGACGACGGCGGGTCGGACTGGCTCAGCAGCGACATGGCGTGCACCGAGGACACCCGCACCTTGCCGCCCAGCCCGGCGGCGGTGATGGCCCTCTGCACGTTCTGCATCGCCGGGAGGAGCTGCGATATCAAGTTCTCGTCGTTGGACATCAGCACCTGCGAAGCACAAGAAAAATTTGCGCTTTCTTTAGTCCTTTCTTGATGTCAGCTCCATCAAAAGAGAAAAAGGAACAGCATCATCATCAATTTCATCATTCAAAAAGCGAGATGAACGAAAAACAGAGGCCTTTACGCCGTTTAGCTGCATTATTTGTACTTAAGCTATATGAATTTCGAATGATGACTTCAATTACGCTTCAACACTTCTTGAATTTTAGCTCTTCTTGAGCCTGTGAATCTTGGGAAATCGAAGGGGTCGCGCTTCTTGATTTTACTGTGAAATAAAAGGCAAGAAGCTTGGAAGCATTGCGTACTTCATCAAACAGTAATTGATTGTAGAAAACATTTTGAGTGCGGCCCGCTCCGACTCAAGATTGCTTCGTAATAATTTCCTATGCAAGGAGGCTGATATGGACATGCATTCATCTTTCGATTTCTATAATATATGATCATGTGCTTTGATTCATAGGCAAAACCACCTCTTTTCAAGATACATACTTTTGAATTATCTAAGTTTTTTTTTTTTTTTTTTAACCAATCATCCTTACTTAGTCTAATTTGAAAGTTATATCTTAAAATAAGCCGTGAGATTTCATGAGATCATTACTGTGACGTCCTCAAATTCGAGCCTTTTGAGGGAGGAATGAACATTAATTTCGTTAGTGCATTGTTGGTTGATCTCACTCGGAACTGATCACTCCTGAGATATTGACCTTGAAGGGAAAGGCTAATGAGGACAGAACTCGTGCGACTAAAGAACTTAACCTGGGAAAACAACTCGACTGTGAGACTTGCGTAATGCAGGCCAATTTCAAGGATGACTAGAAGTTGATTCACGGACAGAGTATAATGGGATAACGGGTGATTCCGTCTATTGTTATCGAACCCGCGAACGACCCTATGCCGATCCTTGATAATCGTGTATTTTGAAATAAGAATTGATCCTTCGTAATTTCATGCAATCAATGACGTCGATGTGTTGACAAGTCTTGAACGTGAATTGGCACTAGTCGGTTACGCGTGAGTCCTCGAAACCGCCCCGTCGGGCCCGAGTAGTACCAAAATGGCATTCAAGCGAAATTGACAAGGCATGACAATCCAAGATTGGACTTCGAATTTTCAGGAACGTTCAGGACGGACTTTTGGACGATGTTTCCTCGACAGTCGATAGTGTCAATTGAGCCGAGTTTTTGGGAAAAGGGATTTTCGGACTTAGGAAATGAGCCTACGAGGACGTGGGCCGGGCAAGAACAGTGTGTGTCGCATGCCCAAGGTGGGATAGTCATCGTGGTAGACCCGAGGCAAGCAAGTGAGCCCGTTGGGTCAAACCGATTATTTACTCTTCCAAGTCCGTTGTCTAACCTTGAGCCATTTCGAGCCTAACAAATTCCTGAGCCCGTTCCGATTCATTTTCTAGCCCGTTTCTTAGGCCCACCCTTCATTTTCAGCCCAAGGGCAAATTGGGAAATGTGCAAGGCGAAAATGACCATTTTGCCCTTGGATATTTTGTAGAAAAGACAAAAGAAGAGAGAGAAGATGATGTCATTGCTTGGGGACTTGAAGCAAGCATTCAATGGCCTTAATGAGGCCTTGAAACCAGCTCTCATCTCTCTCTCTCTCCTCCTCTTCAGCCCCTCCAAAACCGCGCACCTCTTCCCTTGGTTTCCCTTTCCTTCCTGCAATTTCAGCTTCTAACCTTCCTTCGAAAATCGAGTTGTTCATGGCCTTCCCATATGAATCTTGGCCTGTGTCACCCACTGTTGTGCTCAGGAGAGAGAATATGTATGGATGGCATCGGCCGTTTGTCGAATGGAGCTGCCAGCCGATCCATACGGCGTCTGGAAGTCGGCGGGTTGCTGACCGCCTACTATAGCGACCAGTCTGTCCAATTTCGCCTTTGCTGCTATTTTCCTCCATTTCCAACCAAACCACCGCCCATCCTAGCCACCAGTAGTTCCCCCTCGACCCCCAGGTGCCACTAGTCGCCGGCCAATCGCTCGTCGGAGCTCCGAGCAGCCCGTTCAACTCCAATCAACCCCTTTTCTCTTCAAGCAGTGCTGTTTTCAGAAGTTCAGGGAGGACCAGAGGTTGTTGCTACTGTTTTGAGCCCTGGATCGCCTTGGATCATCGTGGGTGAAGTCCCCGGGTGTCAGGTTCGTCACCGCCGCCGCGCCCATGTTGCCAGCCCGCTTAACGGGTGAGTTTAGCCTCTAATCCCTTAGTTAATGCCTAAACTTGCTTAGGGTTGGATTAATTAGTGTTAAGGGCTATTTAGGGTGTTTAATTAAGTGTATTAGCCCTCAGATAGGTGATTAGATAAATGATTAAGATTAGCTTGGCTTAATCTTGCTTATTTATGCTTAATTGTGCTTAATTAGGCTTAATTGAGTATTATATGTTAATTAAGCATGTTTTGTCTTAATTGCTTGATTAATGTGATTAATTGTTTAATTTAATGATTTATTTAATTTATGTATTTAAGTATTTAATTATTTAATTATTTAATTTTCGGAATTTATTTATTTTTAATTTCTGAATTTAATTATTTAATTATTAAATTCTGAAATTTCACTATTCATGCACTGTTCATCCAAAATTAAAAATGTGCATAATTTCATGTGTCTTGATCATATAAATTGAAATGGATGTGACATTGCATAAACATCCGCTTGAATCGTGTGATTTTCACAAAAAGGGGAAAAATGGTTTGTCCGAGGGACACCGGAAATAGACCGCTTTTGTGAGAAATGACTTGAAGTTTTATATACAAGCATGTGTGCATTGGCTAATGCTCTAAGATAATAAGTGGATTGTGACGACATGCTTGCGTGATCACTAAACTGAACCCACTGTCTCGGGAGAGTATCTCTTGACATCCTTTGGAAAGTGCAGTTTTGGGAGAGTATCCTTTGACATTCATTGGGCATGCAGTCTCGGGAGAGTATCCCTTGACGTTCGTTGGGCATGCAGTCTCGGGAAAGCATCCCTTGACGTTTTTTGGGCATGCCGTCTTGGGAGAGTATCCCTTGACGTCGCCACGTCTCACGGGAGAGGGCGATGCCTGGCTTTGCCAGTAGACACCGGCAGAGGTTCGGTTGTAGCCTTGTGGGGTCGTAATAATCGGAACACGTGTGAATGCAAGAGTACATGAAAAACATGGCATCATTGGTTCCGATTTTGCATGAGATGATCACATCATTTATGGCACGCACGCACGAATTGATAACATGCAGGGTGTGGCAATGGCTAGGTAGGATCGCTTGTGATGCGACTCGCATGTGATTGGTGAACTACACATCTAATGGTCATGTGCATTACGTGTATTGTATTGATATATAACGTGCAGGGTATGGCATACCGGGTAAGGTTGCATGCGAACCGACTTTTGATTGTTGGTTGGCACTGTCTGTTGTTTAATTGTTGGTTGTTGGTTATCCGTTGTTGGGTTGAGTGATGGGTGGTTCTGGAGATATACCCCAGGTTGAGTTTGTGTACTAACCGGGGCTTAGGGGAAGAACTCGCTTAGAATTTATCTCACTAGTTATTGAATAACCATTTTCAGGCCTTTAGAATGGCGCACCCACAGTGGAGAATCTTGCCCCCGCTCTACCAGTGATCGACTTGATGGAGCTGAGTTCGATGGGTCCGAGTGATTGTGATGCTGAACCCCGGGGTTCATTTTGTATAGCTGGATTAGCCTAGTTTCTTTTTGGCCTGGCTTAGAGGATGGATCGGCCCTTTTTGTCGGGCTTGTAATTTGAAAGACGATCCTCTGTTAGTTAATTTAGTAAATTGTATAAATGAGTAGTTGAGGTTTTTGTTGTTCATTCCTCTATCCCTAATTGATTGTTTGATTGTCTGTTTGGACTAGGAATGGTTCGTCTTTTGCTTGCGCATAACGAAAGTTTAAAATGAATGGTCGTCAACGAGTCTTGGGACGTCGCTTTCTATCGACCAAGAGAAGGGGTTGTCGTGAGCTCGAGAGTCGGGGCGTGACAATTACTAATTGTTTTAAAAGTGTAAGTGAGTAACTACAAGTGTAATTTAATATTTAAGTATCCAAACCATGCAGTTCTCTTATTTAATGTGAGATTTTAAGGAATACTATTACTGACTATTATAAAAGCTTCATTTATGAGATGAATGCGTGATTTATTATTTAAATATTTTTAATACTTTCCCTCACTCATAGGCTTTGCTTTGGCTTTAGTCTAAAGCGTGAGAATATGCAATTGGGCAAGCAAATAAAGATTTGGAAGATTTGAACTCAAGATCTATTATTCTAACACTATGTGAGATTTTGTTGAACCGCTACCTATTGTTCTTAAAACTTAAACCATTAGATAGATACATAATTTATTACTTAAATATTCTAGCATTTTAAATGGAATCTATATATCCTCCAAAATCACGTTTTATTTATTGGAAGTACGCAGGAATAAATTCCATTTTGCGTGAGGACTTTGACCCCATAAATCGCTCTTAGCACCCCAAGCATTTCCGAGGCTTTGTTATGATCCCATGCTTTGTCGCACCTTCTAAGCACGTGGAAAGGGTACGGGGTTACTCTTCATTAGCCATAGGTGGATCCCAAGAAGGATAGAAATACTGAAGAGTCTTTATAAATAAAACATTCGAAAGAATTCTACATTTTATCCTTATATATATTTTTCTTTTTATATTAAATCTCTTTAATTTATTATTCCTCTATTTTCACAAACTTTCCAACCAAATCTCTATAACATCAAATCCAATCAAATTCAACCGAAGTGGTTGTCAAACAATGCTATGCATGCCCAAGTGGATATGCGTGGAAAAGTTAAATTAATGTAAACAACGTGGGAGGAAGACATGCATATAATTAAAGATGTTATCCACATATTTTTCAGTCTGGCAAAAGCAAAAAAAAAAAGAAAAAAGGACACTCTTTAGAGTGGTGCTGGTTACATTAAGAATGTTATATTAAGTAATGAAGCATAATGTGACTAGGTCATCAAAAAATGGGTCCTGCTCGACGCTTAATGAAACTTCACCTTGTCATTTTATATATCAACTTTGTAAGATCAATACTTGCTTGCTCTCGACGCACATGAACCAAGAGCATATTACTCTTGAAATCATGTGAAGTCTCATAAGATTTAATGATTAAGACCAATTGGGCTTATAGAAGGTTCTTTTCTGACGAAGTTACTATGTTGTGGCTCATAAAGAGGGATAATGAATCCCGACAAACTGACTTTTGATAGTTTTTCAATAATTTTGTATTTAAATATTCATATTTGTTCAAATGATTACCTTAAATTTTGAAATTTGCGCACAATGCCAGGCTTCTATTTACTACATTACTGAAATTATGGATGTACCCCTTTTTTTTGGTCGTAAAGGAATTTCATTACTAACTTCACGGTTGATTACAACTAGAACCAAACTCAAGGCATAAAATAGATAAAAGGGCTTGCGAGGGTCGGGAGACCCAGTTCGGCGGGAGGGTACCATGGAGGTGTGCTTTTGCCACCCAATCAGCCCACGGTATTCTTGCTTCGGGCTCAAACGAAACCGGATACCTTGCATCCGGCCCAAGCAATTTGCGGCAGTCTTGGACCGGTGACTTCACGGCCCATGACGGCTCCTCCAAGCCCATGACCGACGAATGACAGCTGAGTTATCAGCTGAGATGAGCACGTGCTGTGTTGAACGAAGACTCTTGCATCTCTTTTAGTTTCAGTTACGTTGTCGTGAACCCACAAAAAGCAGCCCTCAATGCTAGGGTTTCAGCGACAAGGGATGAGGGGGCGTGGATTGTGCTGGAGAAGCCGGCGATCAAGGTGCCTTCTTCGTCTCTGCAAACACCGACAATCGCTCCCTCCGTCGAAGAGCTCCTCCAGGCGGCGTCTATGTTGACCTTTACGGAGCCCACTTCCGGCGGTGTCCAGGTCTTCGGCTAAGGTAAGGGTGTTTTTTTGTTTTGGGTACCCCATTTCTCGGTTAGTTGGTGCTGTAAGAAGGCTTCTTCGACGGTTTTCAGTGGGTTTGGTGGCTGATCAGCAAAGGTTGCTCTATTTCGGGACTTCCAAATGCACCATAGGAGAGTTGCGAAGAGGGTTTTGGTCTTGGACGAGCTGTCTGAGGTGAGGACGTTGCTGATTTCTTTGTCTATTGTTGTTATTCTTGTCGGGTCAGTGTTGAAATCTAATCCCGAGGCTGTCCAAGCTTGTTCTGTCCAGGAGCACAGAAAGAATAGGTGTTCTGAGGATTCAAGGGCTGATCTACACACAGGGCATGCCGGCTCAGGTACTAATTTCCATCGGTAGAGATTAATTTTTGTAGGAAGCGCTTCTTGACAAATGCTCCATAGAAAAAACCTGATTTTGGGGGATGCGCGTAAATTCCAGATTTCACTCCATAGGCGCTTCGGATTCTGATATGAAGTTGATGGTTGGGAAACAGTGTCTAATTTGTTCTATGCTCTGAGTCTGTTGTATCCACTCTTCACTTGGTAGGCTCCCGATTTATTGGCAATCCATAGTAGTTTATCTGGGCCAAGAGTTATACTGAGAGGCGTAACAAGAATTTCTCGCACAAAATTTTCACAAAATGTTTCCTTCAGTAGGTCTATGTTCCATGCCCTAGTATCCTGGTGGATGAAATCAGCTACAAACTGTGGCTCATTTAGATTAGCCGGGCCGCCAATTTTTCCGGAAATCAGCCATCGATCCTCTCTAACTCGAATGCTTTCCCAGTTCCCCACTTCCCATTTTATCTCATTTTCAATCGCATCTCTTCCTACTAGAATACTTTGCCAACCCCAGGATGGTCGGAGGCCTCGTTTTGCATTCCAAAGATTACCACAAGGGAAGTAAAGACCTCGGAAAAGTCTACACCATAAAGTCTCTTTTGCTGAACTTAGTCTCCATGCTTGTTTCCCCAAAAGAGCTTTATTAAAATCCATTAAATCTCTCGAAGCCCGCCCCTCCCTTGTCTTTTCTTTCCTTTAGCAAGTCCCAATTCTTCCAATGTATTCCTCTTCTATGTAAATTCTGCTTCCACCAAAAAGTTGCTATTTTCTTTTCAATTGCTTTGCAGATGGAAACAAGGATTTTAAACATCGACATAGCATACTGTGGGAGTGCCTAAATGACTGATTTGAGTAAGACCTCTTTCCCGGCTTTTGAGATAAGATTTTCTTTCCAACCCTCTAATTTTTCTCCACCTTTGCTAGCACCCATGAGAACATTTCTTTTTTTGTGCTGCCCCAATCCGAGGGTATCCCCAGATATTTTCCTATCTTCTCCATAATTGGCACTCGTAACTCAGCTGCAAGGTTAGCGTGTAGGCCTTGTGGGCAGCCTTTCCCAAAGAAAATCCCTGATTTGTTTAGGTTTATGGCCTATCCTGACGCGTAGCAATACTGATTTAGGACATTGGACAGGTTTTGTGCTTCTTTAATGCTGCCTTCTAGGAAGAAAATTGCATCATCCGCAAATAGAAGATGAGATAGAGTAGGACAGTGAGGGTTGAGCTTAATGTCTTTAAGAGAGCCTTCCAAAACAGCTTTTGTGATAAGGGTAGACAATGCACTCGCCATGATGATAAACAAATAGGGGGATAAGGGGTCACCTTGTCTAATCCCTCGGGATGGCTGAAATTGTTCTGTGGCTTCTCCATTGACTTTCACACTAAAAGATACAGAAGATATGCACCATTTAACGAGAGAGACCCATTTTTCACAGAACCCAATCCGAAGCATGTAATCCCCTAGGAAATCCCATTCCACTCTATCATAAGCTTTTTGCATGTCTAATTTCAGCACCGCTTGGAATCTCTTTTTCCTTTTTCGAACCCGTAGCTGGTGGAGTACCTCTTGCACGATGAAAATATTATCTTGAATTTGCCGACCACCTATGAAGGCACTTTGTTCTGGGAGAATAAGCTGTGGGAGCCATGGTTTTAATCTGTTTGCAAACACTTTAGCAATGATTTTGTAATTAAAATTACATAGACTAATGGGTTTAAACTGGGAGATATGTTCGGGATTAGGTACTTTGGGGATGAGGGTGAGTTGTGTTTGGTTAATCTTAGGGTTAAAGGTGCCTAAGTCAAAGAAAGACGGTACCATCTTAAAGATGTCCTCTCGAATTACTGGCCAATTGCTGTGGTAGAATAACCCATTTAGTCCATCCGGCCCAGGCGCCTTAGTAGGTCCCATTTGAAATACCTCACCTTGTACTTCTTCCATGGTTATGGGCCCCAACAAGGCTGCATTTATATCGTCTGTGACAATCTGAGGACAGCATTCCAGAATTGGACCATAGTGTCTCTCCCCGATCGACGTGTACAAAGCCTTATAAAAGGCAGATATGTGGTTTTTAAGAACAGTAGGATCTTGGCTCCAGTTCTGGTCGTCAATTCGTAAAATAGAGATTTTGTTCCGTATTCGCCTTTGAATCGTAGTGGCGTGGAAGAATTTGGTATTCCTATCCCCCCATTTCAACCAATTAACTCTGGACCTCATACTCCAATACATCTCCTCTTGTCTCCATAGGTCGTCTATTTTCCCCACAAGTTGCTTATATTCCTCTCCCATTGATGCCCCATCATCAGTATTAATCAGGACGATTAATTTCTTCTGTAAGGCATTTATTTGACGATAACCATGTTTAAAAGTCTTGCTGCTCCAGCGCCTAAGCACCTGAACGACATTTTTAAGCTTGTCAAGAATATTCCCTGTATTTCCAGCACCATCTTCCCAAGCTTTTCTAACCACTTTTGAATATTCTGGCTTATCTAGCCAAAACGCTTCAAATTTAAATGGTTTATGAATGCAGGGGGCAATAGGGTATAGTGAGAGGAGGATCGGGCTATGATCTGACCCAATCGCCGGAAGAGCATATACTTCAACATTGGGGAAAGCGGTTCTCCATTCCAGGTTACAAAATGCCCTATCTAGTCTTTTTTTAACAAGCTGATCCCCCACCCTTCTGTTTGTCCATGTATATGTACAGCCCTTACTCTCCATATCAATTAGAGCACATGTGTCCACAAACTCCCTGAAAGCTACCATCCTATACCGGTCAGCCTCTCTCATGCCGAATTTCTCCCAATGGTATAAAATTTCATTAAAGTCTCCAATGCATAGCCACGGGAAAGAATTAGGATGGTTGTAGTGCCTCAATGTTTGCCAGAGGGCAAGTTTGTCTTGAAAGACAGTGGGTGCGTGTAAAAAGGCTATTCGCATAAGAAAATTGCTGCCCTGTTCTCGACATCTCACTTCCATCCACACCTCTGAGCTGGCTTCTATTTCCACTGATACCTCCTCACTCCATAATAGTGCCAAACCACCCGCAATGCCAACTGGGTCAATAGTCTTGAAGTATTTGAGCTGAAGACGCTTCGCTAAGCGTTGAATGACCTCCTCTTTGTTTTTGGTTTCCATGAGGAATACCAAACTGGGCCTTTCACGAGCCACTAAGGCTCGGAGGTGCTGGACTGTCAAGGGGTTACCCAGCCCTTGACAGTTCCAGCTTATAATTTTCATGTCTTCCTTGGTGGCTTATTAGGGCTAGCCACCAAAGCTCGGGTATACTCCCCTTCCCACATCTGAATAGGCGTTTCTAACAAGTGCCCTTCATCAATAAGACTATCTTGGTTGCCTCGTATAACATAAGGATTAAACCTTTTCTGTTTTTTAGTCACTGGCGATTTCATTGAAGCTTTGCCGTTTGTACTAGAATTCAGGCTGTGTTGCTGTTTAGTATCTGATAACAGCAGCTTCTGAGTTTGCTAGGCTCTTTTTCCGCTTGCGGGGGAGGTAGGGGTCAGAATATTTCTTTCATGCGCTGCTGGATGGTAAAGTACCATCGCAGTTTCAGTTGGTGTCTCCTTGACTGTGATTGTATTTGTTGCTGCCATGTAGATTGGGGTCTCAGGTACCATTTCTTCATCGCCTTCAAGAGCCTCAATTTCCCCGAAATTTTTTTTCCAGCACGGACTTGATTCTTTCACCTCAGCTTTAAGCCATAAACCAAACTTAGGAGGAGAACCTGTGTCTTCATAAGGAATTGTAGGACATGAAGTTGCATAATGCCCCATACAGCCACAAGAATAGCAGTAATGAGGTAATCTTTCGTACTTGAAGTCAATCCACCATTTCATACCTCCCAAGTCAATAACCGTTCCAGTTTTAAGGGGTTTGTGCAGGTCTAGAACCACTTTAGCTTTGCCTATTCTGCTAGAACTATTATATTTTGCTTCAATTTTGACTTTCTCTACTGTACCAAGTTTCCCCGCAATTTTACTAATAGCTTCTTCAGTTATTATAGCTCTAGGGAGACCAACTAAATGAACCCAGAAGGCATACTGGGAAAAATCATAGCGGTGTTCTGGTATGTTGGGGTCTCCCTCTTTCAGGATCAGCAAATTAGTCGCGAAGGACCATGGGCCTATTTCTAGCACTCTCTCCTTTTCTTCAACAGAGTTAAAGGTAAATAGAAAGAACCCTAGCTCTATCATGTCGCATTTTACTGACTCAATCCTCCAAGCTCTCTTCATGGTACTCAAAAAAGCTGGGAAATTAATGTTAGGTTTAGAGAGTAGTTTACCATATAGAAGAAGCTTACTTTCCTGATGTATCGATTCGGGGATAATTGCATTCAGCTCCGTAATGTCATCTTTAGCCCATAAATCCCCCATTCTTTTACATAGAGTGACCATACGCAGTTGATTTTCCTGTTCACCCTCCATATTCTGAGCTTGGATGACTGGGTAACAAGGGTTTTCAGATGAGGTAATGTTTCGGTTGGTGGGTATGAGGTATTTGAGGGTTGGGAGTGAAGGGAGCTCGGCGGGGGTTCCGGTGGGTCAATGTTCCGGGAGTGGCTAATGGCGTGATTGCAGGTGCAGGGAATGCGGTTTGTGGCTGGGAATGGGAAGATTAATCCGGTGGGTATTGTGGGGTGTTGGCCATGGTATCTCTCAAGATGTGAAAAGGCCAGGGATCTGAAGAAGAAGATGAGGAACGGAAGGGGGAGCAGCACCTATTACTTCAGTTGCTGAGAAGAGTCGGCATTGAGGGATTGCTGAAATTTGCAGGGAAGGAGCATTAGGGTTTCAACTATCCCCAGCTGGGATAGGGAGAAAACTCACCCATGGTGAGAGAGAAGAAGCATTAGACAGAGTTGGGAGGGTGGACCCATGTGTATTTTAAGGGAATGGACCCCTTACACTGTTAAAAAACAATTAAATGTGTTACTATGGCGCTTACCTTTGCACATAGAAACTTCTACCTAATTGGAGAACTCATTTAATTATGAAAGAAAATACCAAAAAGCTATACTTTTGCATTACCATAGGCATCGAACTTTGGGTCATAGCCTCATCATGTATTTCATCAATCTTTAGCATGAAGTATTTGAAATCCTTCAATTAGTCCCAATACCTTCACATATTCAATGTACATGAAACCAAATTATTCAAAACCATGACATGGTCCCTATAGCGTCTCTTGCGGATTTTTCAAGAACAACTAAAATTTTCAAAGTCAAAGTTCGAAAGTTCCGCCCAAAAATTTAAGCGTCTATGATCTTCCCTTTGCTAGGTCGGGCTAAGCCACTTTGATCCAAATTCTTATACTGCTCTAGGATTTGACACCAATCGTATTTTTAGGTTGATTGCGAACAAAAAGGTCAACTAGACCATGAAGCGACAATCAAAAGTTTAAGGCTCAAGAATTTGGTTACATGCGGAAAAGAGTTAGCATATTCCACATCATTCTTTCGGTAATACATTCCTCGGTTAAATATTCCTATCATGAGATTTCCTTAAGTGATACATATGTAGTTTTCTTTTTACGTTTTGAACACTAAAAAACTTTGTTACTTGCTTTCAGGTGAAATTTTCATCATGGGGGTGAATAAGGGCTCAACTGATCATGATGTATGACCCACGTTCTTTCAAAAAAAGCAAAACGCCGTAAATGAGTCCAATGCATCAAACAGAGTATGGATTTATCAAAGCACTAAGAAAAATTAGGCATGGAGTGGATGCCATGCAAAATCAACGAAAGCAGATTTGAAGACACTGTTTGAATGGCGATCGTGAATCCAACATATGCAACTCAAACAACAAAGATGAATTCAGTCAGATCAGAGCAGTATATGATTCAAAATAACAACATCAAATTCAATCATAAAAATGTACATGAGTCCAATGCATAGAGTTTGAATAACAAAAGTGAAATAGCAAACCAACACACGTATTCTATTAATTAATAGCTACAAAATGACTTGCAAATCAAATCACATGGACGGACGAAGTACATATCCAAACATCAAAGGCACGACCCATTGCATAACATGCAAGTTCGATGCAAAATACTAGTTAACGATGTATAATGTGCAACTAGCTAATTTCTTGACATGTGCGAATAAATCCATATTAATCATGGTTTAAATAAATGCAAAATGACATGTATTAGTCCTACATGTCGCATTAATGATACGAACACACAAAAATCAGTATTCACATGTCTGATTCATTGCATAAGTTTCCCGACATAACATGGATGAGCCCACATAAGCAATACTTTTCAATGCACGTTGCACATGATCGAGAATGGAGTCGATTTTATCAAAACCTATTTTTAATATATTTTCACAGTACTTTCAAAATGCTTGTAGACATCTAATTTTTATTTAGCAAAGGTTTGACTAAAATTGACCGAGACTATTACTTGCTTAAAAATTCGACACAAGGATATGATTAGATTGTAACTCTTTGTAGTTTTCCAACAATATCCAATATACCAAAGTCAAACGGCAAATTCTCAAGATATTAAAACTTTTTATTATAATTGCCTAATCGGGAGGTGTTAAGAATTTTGGACTTGGTTGATTATTTCATCTCGAATATTGAGTCACAAGCTTTTTGAAGCCCTAAGAATCTCATCAATCGGATTTATATTGAAGAAAATATCTTAACTTTCCACCACAACCATCTATTTGGCCCAAATCTCAAAAACCCGATTCGCGTCACAAGCTTTCTATGGACATGAAAATTGGGTCAATTAGACATTAGATGAAAACTCAATGCGTAATTCTAGGGGCCACTAGTACTTTTGCTAGAGACAAGTCAGCACTTTGCAACGTCCGCTCATTGCTAACCAAGGCCTAGGGTGTGCCTACCACTGCATAGTTCACAATTGGCCTTAGTCAAGCTTTATAGCTATCTGTGTCACGCCCCGAACTTTGAGCACGCAATAACCCCTTCCCTTGGTCAAACAAATGCGACATCCCAGGACTCGTCGCTAACCATTCATTTTATTCTTTCATCATACGCAAGCGGAAGACGAACCATCCCCTCAGGGATAGATGGATGAACAGCAGAATAACAACAACTACTCATATATACAATTTTTAATGGATGATCATTTCCGATTTACAAGTCCACAAAGGGGTTAGATCCATCCTCTAAGCCAGACCAAAAAGAAACTAGGCTAGGCTAATCCATCTATACAAAAAGAACCCTCAAGTTCAGCACCTCTATCACTCAGACTCATCGGACTCAAGTTCCGTCAGGTCATAGTCAGAGGCGTTCAGGTTGATCACTAGTGGAGCAAGGGCAGGATTCTCCACTGCGTTGTCGGGAAAGTCCAGCTTCATGGGCTCCTAGTCAGCATCTTCGGGGCCCCTATCGGGCGGCCCGTCAAAACCCTATAGAGGACAGATCAGGAGATCGTCCTCCTGGATGTACCATGGCAGGAACTGATGAGGGAAACATACTTCTCATACAGATATACCCGGCCAGGGAAACGGTGGTGCGTCACGATAGTCTACCAATCCTTGGGGACCCTGAATTGCATCGGGAGTACGCCATTCTAAGGACCTGAAAATAGTTATATAATAACCTGTGAAATAAATCTCAGCGAGTCTTTACTCTAAGCCCCAGTTAGTACACCAACTCAACTTGGGATATCTCTCCAAAACCACCCCTCAAGCAGGCCAACCACAAACAACCATACAACAACCAAGATCAACCAACAATCAATAATCGGTTTGCATGCAACCTTACCCGGTATGCCATACCTTGCACGTTATCTCCAACACAATACACGCAATGCACATGACCATAAGGTGATGTAATTCATCAATCACATGCGAGTCGCGTCACAGGCGATCTCACCCAACCATTACCATACCTTGCATGTTATCAATTCATGCGTGCCATAAACAATGTGATCAACTCATGCATAATCGGAACCAATGATGCCACATTTCTCATGCATTCTTGCATCCACACGTGTTCCGATTGTTACTGCCCCTCAAGGCTACAACCGAACCTCCGCTGGTGTCTATTAGCATAGCCAAGCATCGCCCTCCCCCGTGAGGCGCGGCTATGTCGAGGGTTCTCTCCCAAGATGGCATTCTCGAAAGAGCATGGGCCCGGCCTCTACCTCGACTCCGCATCCGGACCTCGGCCGGGTTTCTAACGAATCGGACTATCACCCCCCGAACTTCAACCGGGGTAGCGGGTTCAACTTATTTATCACACAAGCATACCACCACAATCCATTTTTATCTTGAGTATTAGACAATGCACATATACTTGCATATACAACCTCAAGTGATTTCTCATAAAAGCGATTCATTTCGGTGTCTCTCGGACAAACCATTTTCCCCTTTTGCGGATGTCCATACAATTACACATCCAATTCACATCATAGGATCAAAACACATGAAATTAGGCAATTTTTCACTTCCGTATGAACAATGCGCGTGAACAGTAACTTATGAACAGTGCAATATGAACAGTATAATCCAGAATTTAATAATTAATAAATTAAATTCAGAAATCATTAAAAACATTAATTAAAACAAACAATCAATCAATTAAGGCTAAACATGCTTAATTACACATAAATCACAATTAAGCAATATTAAGCAAGATTAATCTAAACTAATCTTAGCCATCTATCTAATCACTTATCTTAGGGCTAATGCAACTTAATTAAACCTTCTAAACCATAATTAACCCTAACTAATCTAACCCTAAGCAAGTTTAGGCACTAAACAAGGGAGTAGGGCTAAACTCACTCGTTAAGCGGACTAGAGACACGGACGCAGCGGCGGCGACGAAGGCTACGCTCGGGGACCTCGACCATGATGATCCAAGACCGTCCTGAGGTCAAAACAGCAGCAACCAACTCTGTCTCTCACAGAACTTCTAGAAACCGAATTGCCTAACGGAGGAGAAAGGCTGAACGGGCTTATCGGAGCTCTGGTGAGCGGCTAGCCAACGACCAACGGTACCGGGGGTCAAGGGGGACTGGTTGGTGGCTGGGCTGGGCAGTGGTTGGGTTGGAACAGGAGGAAAACGGTTGATCTAGGGGGTACAGGGCTAGGACAAGCGGGTTGGCTAGCGGTGGCTTCTAGTCGGCGGCTCCATCCGGCGAACGGCGATCGTGGGGCACACGGGTTAAGCCTCCTAGACACGGTGGTGGGTGGCACGGGTGGTGATCAGCACATGAAAGCAATGAACAACTCTAGTTTTTGGAGGAAGGTTGAATGAGAAAAAAAGAAGAAGAAGAGGAAACAAGGGGAGAGAGAGGGTCGGCTGGTTTGGGGCTGAAAGGGAGGAGAGAGAATGATGGGGGAGCTGGTGTCAAGGCCTCATTAAGGCTCTTCAATGCTTGCTCCATCCCCATGCAACATGACATCATCTTCTCTCTCTTCTTTTGTCTTTTCCTTAATAATATTTAGGGGCAAAATAGTCATTTCCACCTTTACACAATTCCCAATCTGCCCTTGGCTGAAATGAAGAGTGGGCCTAAAACATGGGTTAGGAAATGAATAGGAACGGGCTCGGAAATCGGTTGAGCTCAAATTGGCTCAAAGCCAGGTAATGGGTTCGGAAGGGTTAAATGGTAGGTTGGGTACAATGGGTTCACTAGCTTGTCTCGGGCCTACCATGTGGCCGCCCTACCTTGGGCATGGGGCCCACATCGGCTCCGCCCGATCCACATTCTTGTAGGCTCGTTTCCTCGGTCCGTAAATCCTTTTTCCAAATTTTTGGCTCTATTGGCACTATCGACGATCGGAGAAGCATTGTCCAAAAGTTCGTCCCAGACGTTCCCGAAAATCTGTTGTCCAATAATAGATTCTCATGCTTCGTCAATTTTGGTTGAATGCCCTTGTGGTACGTCTCAAACTAACAAGCGGTTTCGAAAATTCACGCGTAACCAACTCGTGCTTGACTAAGTATCAAATCACGTTCAAGACTTCTCGACACATGGACGTCCTTGACTACATGAAATTGTGAAAAGTAGATTCTTATTTCAAAATACACAATTCTCGAGAATCGACATAGGGTCGTTCATAGATTCGATAACAGTAGATGAAATCACCATTCATCCCATTATGCTTTGTCGACAAATCGACTTCTAGTTGTTCATGAAATCGGCTTGCATATCTATAGGATTGTCCTTACGCAAGTCTCATTGTTGAGTCGTTTTCCCAAGTCAAGTTCTTTAGTCAAACGAGTTCTATCATCATTAGCCTTTCTACTCAAGGTCAGTATCTTGGGAGTGATCGCTTCTGAGTGAGATCAACCAACAATACATTGACAAAATTCACGTTCAGTTATCCCTCAAAGGGCTCGAATTTCAGAACATCACAATCTATGAGGGTTCTTCTTAACCTAGAACATTTACATGGAGCTAATTAATAAATCTTGTCCAAATTAGATCAAACTGCCTCTACGAAATTGCATGGTACTCCCTCCACTTAGTTAAAAATATCAAACCCCACCAACTTTTCTGAAATGTCTCTTGTGGATTCCAAGGCCTAAATTAATTGGCTTCAAAGCAACAATTGGAATTTCAATCAAATCGATTTAGAGTGTCTTCAATTCCATGTACTTGGAGTACTATCTACCTTATCGATAATGTAAACTTCCTTTAAAACATGATATATCCAAACTTGGTAGTTTCGCATAATCTCAACTGTTCACATTCTATATGTAGGTCCTTCCAAGTAAATTGATGTACTCATATTGTTAAAGTTGTTCTCCTTCTATTTGGTTCATCAAAGTACCTCGATGATCCCATATCCTCACTTGTTCATCAAAATCCAATGGTTCTCCGAAGTCTTAACACTTACTACTCAATATTTTGTTTTCTATATACAGATTAACAAATTTCTTTAATATTACAAACAGCATGGTATTAACATCATCTGTATATAAACTTCTACATGTAGAGGATAAGTTGCTCACACTATATATATAAGTTCACATATAATGTTTTGTCATCTTCAAAATACTTTGCCAACATAATTTAGCTCATTGAAGGCTATTGGGTTGCTACACAACATCACGGGGATATTTGTATAGGGCCCTCGGCCCGCTGCTTAGTAGACTTGGGCCTCCTCTAGCAGAGTGCCAAAACTTGGCACGGAGGGACACTTAAATGCCAAAAGTTACAAACGGTACACTTAAGTGCCAAAATCGGAGCAAAATGGATCACTTAAGTGTCAACTGCGAGAAAATTCGGCCAAATTGCCACGTGTCCATTTTCCGACGACTTCATTTGCTGACGGAGCATTTTTTTCAAAATAAAAATTCCATGTGGCAATTTAAATAAAAAAAAAATTGTCAGTAAAGAACAAGCGTGCGATATGAGTGAAACGTGCACTTATTAGGCGTGCCACCACTTGGCACAAAATTTCCCATTTTCTTTTGTTGAAAGATCACTTATTTTATTTATATATTTATCCAAATTTTGACCCCTCATTTCTCTTGAGTTCAATTTACCCGATATTTTCTTTTGTTGAAAGATCATTTTATTTATATATTTATCCAAATTTTGAAAGAGTTCAATTTACCCGATATTCACATTTATAGACCTGAACTTTTGGAAAGTTCTGTCTGAATTTTGGAAAAGTATTAGAGATTGTGTATTTCTGCAAAATTTAAATATCTTTTCAAATGAAAAAATGCTGAATTTTGAATACCCAATTCATTAGGTAATCTGATTCCAAAGCAAGCAAATAAGACCTAAGTAGAATTCATCTATCATTTTTTTATTTCTCTATGCTTTTCCTTACCATTGTTGGCCTAACCCTTTCATCGAAGCTAGCCTGCTATTAAAATAATTAAAAGATTACACCGGGCCTCACCCAGCATTAGTGGATCGAGTTTTTCTAAGTAAGACAAATCCTCCAACCTTGCTCATTTGTTCTTCGGTCTTATAGGACAGATAGGGTTAGCAAACGTCAACTTATGAGCGTATTATTAAATAGGTTAACTCGAATACAACCCTAAAAATAGTTGTTTTAAAAATTTGTACTTTAATATATCATTATTAAATGGGCAGACTAAGCATCTCTCATGTAAAGGGATACAGTAATTGAGTCAAATTTTGTCAATTCCTAAAAGACAACAAGCAACAATAACAGTTTTTTTTTTTTAAGACGTAATTTAACTTCTATCGATTTATTCATGAAATGATTTTCTTACTAAGTTAGCATTATTATTTAAACGCAATCAAATAATATAGAAAAAAGCATTAACATTACAAGCTTTTTTTTTTTGCTTAATTTATGGAAGAATTTAATGTTCATATTAGATTGCATAGAAATAGTTTGAGTATAATACTTTACCAAAGTATAACAATGGCTGGTGTCAAAATTTGTTCATACTATTAGTCGTTAGTCGAGGAAGAACTCTATTAATAAAGTAGTCACTTTTACGTGAAATACATATATGTACATGTTTTTTAAGAAATTTATGTTTCCCACACATTTGTTGAACTTACGGAGAGATACTTTTTAGGTCCCTATTATATTCAGGTAAAATTACTTCAATAAATTTATTTAGTATCTTTGCTTTAGTCAATTGATGACGTAATATGTCAAAATTATTAATGCCCAAATCATTATTATTTTATTTCGTATTCATAGAGATAAATATAACTCTCTTGTGATTTCCCATTGAATGGCACAAATTAGTAGCAAATTTCAGTTTTAGACACGATTTTTCTATTAAGTCTTGTAAATCAAGTGAGTTCATAATATTTCATCTTCTTGTTTATAAAAATTGATGTATAATCATGATAACATCATCTTGCGATTCAATTGTAATAACGCTGACCTGTTATATGTGGTTTTAAGAAGCATGACGATATATACATGTTCATATTCTGAACCGTGTAATTTTTGTCCTACATATTACTGACGGGTGATAAGAATAGATGAGGAAAAATAAGTCAACAATATTTGAAATTTTGTTTGTTTTATAATCAAGCATCTAAACTTATTTTTTTATTCAAACAAGTACCTCAACTTTTCAAATTTGGCTCAAACTAAAACCTCCATTATATAAATTATCATGTTATGTAATTATATAACATGGTTTGCTTACTTCGGTAAAGTTTAGCCGAATTGATGACGTGACTCGCTTGCTAAACAAAAGTTATACCTTCTTGATTTAGATGTTCCATCATGAGGAGAAAGAGAGAGAAGAGACAAAGTGTGTATGTGGGGGGGGGTTGGACGATCTCGGCCATCCATTATGTCTCTATTGATGTGGTGCCATTTTAGGAGGCCACATTGGATGCCGACATGGATAGTTAATTGTTATTTACAAAAAAATGAATCAACAAAAAATATTTTCATTATGCACAAAATGTTTATATATAAATTATTGTCGATAATGAAAACATTTTTCATTATAATTATTTGAAGTAATACAAGTGGTTGTTGCTGCAAAAATGTCCTCCAAGCCGTTCATTTTCCATGAAACAAATGAAACCTCAAATTGTTAGTGTGCATTCAAATGGGATTATATATTTGGTCATTGCACTTAGTAACTATTCTTGTGACAATTGCATACATAACAAATAATATAACTTGAAAAAAAAAAAAACCAAATGCATAAAGCCTTATTCTATGTTTTTTCTCAAAAGGATCAGGACAATCCATCTTAGGCAAATTAGGGAAAAAAACTCATTCTAGCATAAAACCTTTCACATACACCTTGTGACAAAGCTGGAAGTGTCGTCTCTCGATCATCTTTTGGTCGTTTACATTCTTCAGGACTATCTTGAAGAGTCGCTCCACTAACTAGTAAAGCTGGAAACTTTTTCCCTCCACTTTGGGAAAATTTCATAGGCTTGACTTAAAAGTCATTGCTCTTCTTTTCTTTCGTGCTAATGAGAAAGAGAAGATACATTGTCTCATGGTGAAGAAAGCCTCGTTTAGTGTTCAGCAGAATCAACAATGCACTTAAAACATTTCAACTTGACTTGGATTTGTAGATAGTATGCATTTTTAGGATTTTCTTCTTATAATTATAGCATATACCTTGTTAGTATGAAAAAAAAAAAAACTACACAAGTAAACTTATAGTTACACTACTAACTTAAGAAAGAGGTATTATAATCCTAACATCAATTGTGGATAGGTCAATTATGTAAAATTTTTTATATACTCAGTTGTCTCTTTTTCCTTGTTCTCATATCTTTGTGACAATTAAGATTCAAGATGATTTGATTTATACAATGATTTCCAAATATGGTTTAGGGAGGGAGAGAGAACTGTGATTGCAAAGGACTTAGTCTCGGGGCTCACATGCAATTTTTTTCCCATAGAATTTATATAATGGCTCCCATATATGGTTTTGGGAGGGGTGACAAACCAATGATTGTAAAGGAGCTTGTCCTAAGGTTCTCATACAATTCTTTCAGCAAGAGAGGATAAGTGTAACTCACAGTGAGACCAATTATCCAGAACTGGTGATCTCAGAGGACCTTGTCTCGAGGTTCACATGTAATTCTTTTAGCTAGAAAGGGTAAGTGTTGCGCAATACCATTGTCTGGATGAATGAAGTAGAGAACGTGTGAGAGGAGATTTAGGCAATGCTAAGGGTCTTGAATGCAAAGTGGTAGGTAAGAGTTTGATACATTTGTATCGGAAATTAAAGCTAGTCCTTCTATTGTGAAATTAACTATTAAATAATTGGTTTAGGTTATTTACAATGAGGATGAGAAATTTCCTATGAAACGTGATGACATATTAATATCGGTTGGATGTTGCATCGCCATGTGTAGGGAACAAACAAATTAGAGGTAAGTAGCCCATGTCATAAGGGCATAAATTGACATTAAGCACAATAAGAAAATGTTAGGAGCTGACCAGGTCAGACCATTTTTTAATGTGCCTCACTTTGAGTGTACAAAACTCTCTAAAATCACTTCAAATGATGTTTCCTCCGTCACAATAGTTGAGATGCTGCCTTCTGGTTAAACTTTAGACTGCCACTTTATTTATTTATTTATTTATTTTTGTTGCCACTTTGCTTGTCTAGAAAATTACGTTCAGCATTACGACCCACTACTTTTTTCCTTAGATGTTTTATCTTCGTTCAAATGGTGTGACAATTGCACACAACAAATAATAGATGTTAAAATAAACTAAATACATAAAGTTTTATCCTAAGTTATAGCTCAGAAGGATCACGACAATCCACCTAAGGAATATTGGGGAAAAAAAATTCATCCTGACATAAAACCTTTCACAGACGCCTCATAACAAAGCCGGAAGTATTGTCTCATAGTCATCTCCTGATTGTTCACATCCTTCATGACTAATCTAAAAGCGACATTTCTCTTACTAGAAAAGCCAGAAACTTTTTCCTCCACTTTGGAAAAATTTCATAGGCTTGACTTAAAGTCATCGCTCTTCTTCTTTCAGTGTTAAAGAGAAAAGAAGATGCCTTGTATCATGGTGAAGAAAAGTCTTATTCAATGCGCAATGGGACCGATGGTACATCCATGTTTTTTTTTCCAAGCTCTAGCATTGGTGTTCTCTGTCACCGACACACTCTCTAAAATAAAAATTAAGACACTCAATAGGTTCCAACTTGACTTGGATTTTATTGACAAGAAATTTAAGGTGGATAATTTATAATAAGAATTTATAGTCTTCCACGGATTAAGTTCAATTTTTGTGGTACTCCTAGAACAAATCTCTCTTTTAGATAAGATCGTGGGAACCAATTATCACTTTTAGCCCACAAGATCATCATTCATTATGATAAAGGGATTAGGAACATGGATAAATAAGTCATCCGATTGCACCATTATGATCATCCCCCTCATTTCAAAGATTTATTTAATGAATCTGGTTTTCCAAGAATGATTGGATCAAACACATTAAATAAGGTGTGCCCTGTGTGAAATCCATCCTTTCAACACATGTTTAGTTAATTGGGATTAGATAAATAGTATTGTTTCCTTCAAATTGTCAAAAGGACTGTTCATATGCATTAAAAAATAGTGACATGGTTATTTATGCATAACCTAAATTGAATTTGAACCGTTAAAAATGGTCAAATCTCTTCAACTTTTACTATTTTTCCATTTAATAATTTTTTACTTATTAGACGCAAATAACTTCCTCCAAGTTTGACTTTTGGTCATGGAAAGCACCTCGGACTCGAAGCGAAGAAGATTGAAGACATAATAATTGCAGTAGGGAAATGCATGTGGAACCGGACAGAAATAAATCAGACTAACATGATCATAAAATTACCTTTGGAATTGGTCATCACACTTAAAAGAACTGTTGTAGTAATAATTAATGCCATGACAATTGCACACGTAATAACTAATTGAAATTTAAAAGAACTGAATGCATGTGTATTCCATGTTGTTGCTTAGGAGGATCAGGACAATCCCCATAGTCGCCCCATGGTCATTCACATTCTTCATGGCTATTTTGAAGCATGGTTTCTTTAACTAATGAAGCTGGAAACTTTTTCCTCCCACTGTGGAAAATTTTCATTGACTTAAAAGTAGTCATTCTTCTTTTCTTTAGGTGCTAAAGAGAAAAGAAGTTAATCGTACTTAGTGCATAAGCTAAATTGAATTTGAACCATTGAATATAGTAGATTTCTACTTTCAGTGCTAAAATCACTTCTCAACTGCTCAAGTTTAACAATTATTGCGCCGATGATCTAACACATTATGTTAGTGGCATATATCACCAAAATATAAATCAAGTGACAATATTAATGAGAGGTTATAAATTACAATCAAACTCCTTGGCCATATTAAAGCGATAGAATAATTGCAACATACGCACACACAGAGACTGTTAGGTGTTCCCAAAACATGACATAATGAGTCTTTCATAGTTCGGTGAAAAAAAGACCATGTGTTCACACCTTTGGATGTCTTGATCCATCCTTGAGCACCACCGTTTACCACAGTACCAAAGTAAATCATGGGTCTTTCTGCTCTAGTATAAGAATAAATCAACAAGAAGGGGAACAAAGTGCCAAGTAAAACACTGTACCAAATCTTAATCTAGTATTTGTTGCTGATTGTTACAACTCCATGGGTACATTAAACAAAAAATTGTTTAATGTTGCATGGTCAAATTAATCAACAATTTAATAACAAATTCAGCATCAAACAAAGAAATTTGTGCCAATGCGACAATCCAAATAATGCCGTGTTATGTGGTCCTAAGTGAAAATAAGTCCTTGTCTTCATACCTATTTGAAAGCTAGGTCCATACTTAAGCATCATGATTTTCCAAAGTTCTAATATTATTAATAATGCTATGGCATAAAACCTTTAGTGAAAATTACCCTGGGTGTTCATAACTAATAGATATTTTTATCCACCCGCAAGCAACATGATTTACCAAAGTTCTAATATTATTAATAGATCTAATATTATTTTATATTGATACACTTAATTGTGCTTATAATTAATCTCTTTCGAGTAGTCATGTGTCAAGTACTTATGTAGTAAAAAAAAAAAAAACTACTTGGTGGCTAGGAATGCACTTTTGAGAAAGCCTGCAAAATTTTTTCTTTTAATTATTTAATAGTGAGCTTATGACAAAAGTTAACCTAATGACATGAAATACTTCAATTACAAAAAGCAAAACTAAAGGGATCAAAGCCATATCCTCAAAGCTGGCATGCGGTCTTCATCGAAAATAAGTCCATGTGTTCATACGTAGCACATATATTGGTCCACACTCAAGCACCATGTTTTCCAAAGTTTTACTATTAATAATAGATCAAATATTATTTATTGCTAGTACTCTTAAATGTGTGCAATTATTTTTTCTTGAGTGAGTGGTCATGTGGTAAATTATTATAAAGTAAGGAAAGAACTACTATGCGGAGGTGGGGGATGACATTTCAAGGAAGCCAGCATCCGACCAAGGGAGAAAAAGAAAAGTGAAGCCAGCAAAGGTGTTTTTGTCAGCCACCCATGACCTAGCTTACAAGAATCCACCATCCTAAAGTTATTTGTCGGTTCGCGCAATAATAGAGTCCACTAGGACCCCTACTGATCAACACCATTCACTACGTTTGTCGGCCACAGAGAAGCTTTTGTCCTTCTAACAACCCGAATAATGCGTTGGTATGCGGACTTAAGTGAAAAAAAGTCCATGTGCTCACACCTTCACATGTTTTGAACCCCTTCCCCCCTCTTATGCACCATCATTTTCCGAAGGTATCAAGAAAGTCATGTGTCTCTATCCTCTAGTATAATAATAAATCAAAAGGATTTACGACTTCTTCTTCAGTATCAGAAGCATGGACCAGAGTAACAATTTTTTTAGTCACTTTTACAAAGTTTTATACCAAAATGGAATTTATACTTTTATTGATAGCGAGGAACTGAGAAAGGGTGATCAAACGGAGCCAGTGCTTATGAAGGCCATCAAGCAATTGTGCATTGTAATCATTGTCTTCTCGAAGGATTGCACTTTGTTTTGATTGTGAATAACATTTCATTATTAGGATTAGGCACATGCTCGTGTACACTCATATATATGTATATATATATCAAAACAAAACAAAACTAATCAATTCGTGATTACTACCACGAGTCTTACAAGAGGTTTGAATAAAAATCCTAGACATTATTCGGCCATTGAACCATTGGAGTTATGTGAAAAAGAAAGAAAAAAATATTTATGTGAGGATTCTCAGTATGTAATATATCTTTTGGTATATCAAGTAATTCAAATGCTACTATAATATGGCTCAAATATATACGTTTAATTTCTAGTGAAGATTCACATATCCTAAATTTCTAGTAAGCCAATGTTGCATTTGTCTAGACACAATTTTCTACATCCACCATTTCTCACAAGTTTGTTGTACCAATGGCATGTGGTCAACACATAGCAAATTTCAGGTTTGACTAACGGAATGAGAAACAAATCATGGAATCTAGAAATGGGCATGGAAATTCTGAACTCGAGCTATATTTTCACACGAACACCTTAGTATTCACACATGCATTGCTTTGGGATTCTGCAAATAAATCACAAGAATGGCAAACATGAAATCTGATTCCATCAAATGAAAACATGAACGGAAAAGGGAAGAAATCAGCAAGCTTTACCATGATGAGCGGACGGCCGAGGGCGTGATTCTTGTTCCTCCTCAAGATCACCGAATCCTGCACCTTTTGACTCTCCAGCTTTTTCTTCCACTCATCGCTTTCGAATCTTGTCTGATTCTGATTTTCCATTACTTTCCAACTCACACTCAAGTCTCTCTTTTTTGGAATTCCCCACCCACCGAAAGCCATCCCGCGCTTGAAGCTCACGATCGGTTTTACTTTTTCAATGGGTCCCCATCTCTGGTATCTATCTCTCTTTTCTAAAAGGAACCACCAAATCCTTTTCCCATTCCGTCTCCAAAGCTCACAGACAGATTTTCCTCAATAAATCACCAAATGACCCGCTTTCTGTTTTGCCCCGGCCAGCTCACTTGATTGAATCATTCTTTGAAACTGCAGATCATCTGTTCGTCCAAACTTTGACCCCTCATTTCTCTTTCATCCAATTGACTCAATATTCATTTTCGCGGAAAGCTCGTGACTTGAGTTTTCCAAAATGAAATTGTCTATTTTCTAGAAAAGTCTTATTGTTATAAGTAAAAAGCATTACTTCATTCTAAGAACTATTTTTGTTTTAGTGTGCTGTGAACCTTCTGAGATGAACTTGAGGGAGTTTAACGGTTTTCTAAGCAGGCGCATATAACTCTCTTACAAGATGGCACTTATGATTCGCAGAGGCTCTCTCAAGCCCTATCAAAGGGAAATTGATATCTCTTAATTATTTGACTGATTTTAACTACAATCGCCACTAAGGTTAGGAGATAAGAAAGACACAGGAGACTACTTATTTCTGTACACTAGAGACTCATAAGCTGAGGACTCAGGTTATGCTACACAAATGTAATTCCCATTATGGGTACCTTTTCCTCTTATAAAAGGCTTTGCATGCAATTATTCCCTTTTTCGATTTCTTCAGAAGAAACGGAAGTCTAAATAGTCATGTAAGGATACACAAACAAATAAAAATCAAATTAACTAATAACAAATAAAGTAAAAGATAAGGAAAGAAAAAACCCGAACCATGTTGGGCAACATTATTCGTTGGTTATTAACTTTTGGGACAAGACCCCTATTCATAAAATTAACGTGAATTTAGTAAATAATAAATAAGAGTTTCCTAATCTAGGTGACAAAGATCAATTGCCAACACTACGTAAAAACGATGATGAGAATAATTTGAAAAACTGCAAATAATGAATTACACACGTACTGAATTCAATGTAAAAGCAAACCTAAAGCAACGGTAACATGCAGGATGGAGCAAAAATCACGCAAACAAACAACGAGGTCACTCCGGGTACTTCCAGGGTCGAGCATGGACAAAACACACTGTCCAATACCATCATGCAAAGGGATTAACTAGGCAACATGATTCTTCCCTAGACAGGTTCATATGAAGGTGATTCAGATACGACGAATTACACATCTAAATAGGGTGAGAAACGAATCCTATAACTTTTTGACTCTCAAACTTTTTCCTCTGTTAACCGCTTTCTAATCTTGTCTGATTTTGATTTTCCGTTACTATTCAACTCTCACTCAAATCTCCCTTTTTGAAATCCCCAGCCACCGGAAGCGATCCTGCTTTCGAATATCCAAAGCTCACAGACAGATTTTCCTTAATCAATCACCAAATGACCCGCTTCCTGTTTTCCCCCACTTATCTCACCCCTGGCCAGCTCACTTGACCGAATCAATCCTTGATCTTGTCTGATTCTGATTTTCCATTACTTTCGAACTCTCACACAAATCTCCCTTTTTGAATTCCATAGCCACCGAAAGCCATTCTGCTTCCGAATCTCCGAAGGTCACGGACAGATTTTCCTTAATCAATCACCAAATGTCCCGCTTCCTGTTTTCCCCACTTATCTCACCTCTGGCCGGCTCGCTTGACTGAATCAATCTTTTCATACTCCAGATCGCCTTCTTTGCTCTGTCTTTTCCCCCAACTTTTTGTGTAATCCAAAGTCATTCTGATTAGTGAGACAATGACCAGATCATGAGAACGGGAATAACACGGTAGTGAAAATAAGTCCATCCGTTCACATCTATTAACATATCTTGGTTCATATTTAAGCACCGTGTTTTTCCAAAGTTCTATTATTATTAATAAATCATATATATATAAATAGCTGGTACACATAATGTGCATGTAATTATATATCTCTTGAGTGGTCATGTGGTAAATTATTATATAGGAGGGAAAAAACGACTCACAGAGGTTGGGAATGAAATTTCGAGGAAGCTGCAAAAGTTGTTTTTATTAGCGAGCCCATCACCTAGATCACAGGAATCCACCACCCTAAAATTGTTGGTTGGTTGTGCAAGTCCACTAGGACTAGTATTGACTTATACTATTCATTACTTTTGTTGGCCACAAAGAAGCTAGTGTCACTTTGATGGTTTGAATAATGTCATGGTACACAGTTTTCAATGAAAATAAGTCCATGTGTTCACACCTTTAGATGTCTTGCTTCATCCTTAAGCATCATCATTTCCCAAAGTACTAAAAAAGTCCTGCATCTTTGTCCTCTTACTATAAGAATAAATCAACAAGAACATCAAGTGGTGAACAAACTACCTAAAAACTTTCTTGAGCCAATAGTTGTTACTGATCGTGGGACTCCATCATTCAATGGCTTCTTCATCAAAACCCAAAAGATTTTACAACGTCTTCTTGAGTTTCAAAGGCACAGATGTGCGTAACAACTTCCTTGGTCATCTCCACAAAGCATTAGATCAGAATGGAATATATGCTTTTGTAGATAGTGAAAAATTGAGGAAGGCAGACCAAATATCACTAGTGCTTATGAAGGCCATTGAAGAATCGTGCATCGTGATCATTGTTTTCTCCAAGGACTATGCTTCATCACCGTGGTGCTTGGAAAAAATTGGTGAAGATTATGGGGTGCAAGGACCAAAAGGACCTCACCATTCTACCAGTTTTTTACCAAGTGGATCCAAGAGAAGTGAGACGCGGGAGACAGAATTATGGGAGAGCACTGGCTAAACATAAGTTCAAGTTTGGGATGGATTCAAAAAATGGCATTGTTGTACAGAAGTGGAAAATTTTATAATTTTTTTAAATTTTAAATAATTATTTTATTTTTTATTTTTCCTTTTTTATTGTGGCTGGCCACTAGACGAGGGTCTACAAGCCCTCATCGACCTCTTGTGAGGGTTACCTCGCCTAGATCATCATGATCAAGGTGACCCTCTCCCAAATTTAGCCAGGGCTAGCCTTGGCTGGCAAGGGGCAACCCTCTACAGGCATCACCAATGGTTGGCCATTGCTTGAGACCAACCACCAGTGAAAGCAAAAGAAAAAAATAGAAAAAGTGACAAAGAAAAATAATAAAGGAACACTGAAAAAAGAAAAAAAGTTCAAAAAAATTTTAAAATTTTTTCCACACAATGCCAATTAGCCACATAAGACAATTGGCACTCATTGAACCATGGCATCAACATTTTCTAGTAAATTGGCAAATCATCAAAAGATTAAGAATTGAATTGGCATAATTAAATAGTTAGAACTGAATTAATACAAATGCAATAGAATTATGATTTTTTTATGATTTTCTTACGATTTTCTTATATTTATAATGAATATGAGAAATTTCCTATTCAACAAAATTGTTTAGATGATGTAGTGCCACGTGTTAGGAGAAAACCTCTTAGAGGTAAGTGATTTATATCATAAATGCATAAGTTGACATGAAGCACGATAAGAAAATGTCAAGCCGTCCTTAATGTGGGCTCGCAAAGTATGTACCGAGTCAAAACTCTTTTTAAATCATCTAAAATAAATTATGTTACATCTGCCCCAATTTTAGGTTTGAGACACTGTCTTCTACTTAAAGTTTAAACGGCTACTTTATTCATTTAATTTTTCGGTTGCCACTTGGCTCTTCTTCAAAATCACCATTAGAATTAGGACCCACCACAATTTTCCTTAAGATTTTTTATCTTCTTTCAAATGGGTTTGTCTTAGTCATTACACTTAAAAAAACTGTCGTATTAATAACTATTGTCGTTGTGACAAGTGTGGGCCTACATAAAAATTGATTTGCACAAATAGCAAATAATAGAATTTTTCAAAAATCTGAATGTATTTATAGTCTAAATTATTACTCAAAAGCATCATGACAATCCAGTTAAGGCAAATTAGGAAAGCATCATGACAATCCAGTTAAGGCAAATTAGGAAAAAAAATTATTCTCACATATTACCTTTTTCGAACACCTTGTAGCAAAGCTAGAAATGTCAGTCATTCACAATCTTCATGACTATCTCGAACCATCGTTCTAGTAGAAAAGCTGGAAGCTTTTTTCTCACTAGGGGAAAATTTCTTAGGCTTGACTTGAAGTTGTCACATTTCCTAGACTTGAGTTAAAGTCGTCGTCGGTCTTTCAATGCTAAAGAAAAAAGAAGTTGTGTGTCTCACGGTGAAGAAAAATCCTTGTTCATTGCGCAATGGGACCAACCATGCATACATTTTTCTAACAGTGGTGTTCTTAGTCAACAACACACCCTCTCTAAAAGAAAATACATACACTCAAAACGTTTGAACTTGACTTGGATTTGTTGACAAGAAATCAAGATTGAAAATTTCTAATGAGAATTTATGATCTTCCATGGATTACCGTTGAATTCTTGAAACAATTTAGGCAAAAGCACATCATAAGTGCCGAAACTTGACACAGAAGAATACTTAAAATGCCAAAAGTTTTGATGGGTGCACTTAAGTGCCACTTTTTTTTTAAAATTATGACACTTAAGTGCTAACACTAGCAAGAGTAGCCGAAAATCCAATGTGGCTTATTTTAATAATATAAGTGGTTTATATAGCTTGTTGGAAAACTAACTCAGCAATGAAGGTGAAAAATGATGTCATTTTAACCCCAAATTTGAATTTGAATATAAATATTACTTAAAATAAATTAAAAGAACTAAAAAATTTTAAAAAAAGATGCAGCAGCAATTGTTCGACAAGGGCTATGGAGGCTCTTGCCATTGCCCCACCATCACTGGGGGCTTTTGGCCCATCTAGGCGAAGGCTGGCAACCCTCATCGAATCTAGGGGAGGGCCGCAACCCTCAAGCCAAATCTAGGTAAGACCCTACAAGCCCTCCCTAGTGATTAGCTGAGGTCATCAACTGGCCAAGGTCGCCGGCTAATGACCTTGGCCGACCCTCGCCTTACCGTCGCCGGCCCTTGTCAATGATGGTGGGACGGTAGCAACGAGGGCCTCCACAACCCTTGTCCTCGCCAAACAATTGTTGCTGCTGCCTTCTTTTAATTTAATTTTTTAATTGATTTTAGGGGTTTATTGTGCCATGTGGCATTTGTTTTAAAAAATGCCATGTGGACGATTTTTTTAAAATTACCACGTGTATAATTTTTTTTTTTTAAATGGACACTTTGGCAAAAGAAAATTTATGGAAAATGCCATGTCAGCATATTTGTTAGAATTTCTCGCCATTGGCACTTAAGTGTTTCATTCTTATCCAATTTTAGCACTTAAGTATGCCTTTTGAAATTTTTGGCAACTGCAGTGTCTAGCACTCAAAGAATATATCTTAGGCATTAAGAAGTAATGATATAGTTATCTATCTAGAAAAATTATGAAGTGAACATAATGCATAAACTAAATTGATTTTGAACGTTAAAATTAGTAGACTCCATATGAATCTCTTCAACTTTTACTATTCAAATTTAGTCTAATATATATTGTTCATTTACTAATTTCTTACCTATTAGACCCAAATAACTACCTCAATGTCGAACTTTTGGTTGTGGCATATATCTCTAAATTATAAATCAAGTGCACTCTTAACGAGAGCATAAAATTAACCAAATTCTAAGTCACGTGGAAGTTGTAGAATTATTGCAGTGGGAAATGCATGCGTAAGCAGAGAGATTGTCAGGTTTCACTCACAAAACATCTTGTCTAACTCATTTTATAGTGGAATTCGCAAGTATTCTCAATTTGCTAAAGTTCATTTGTAAATGGCATGCACAGGTACTCTCCACGTGTCCTCGTTTACTCTTCTCTCTTCTTGTGTAACACTATCATGGCTAGGCAAGTGACAATCATCATTATTTCTATGGCATCATGTGAAGAATAATGCAATCTTATAAATATGTATCGACAATATGCATTGTGCAAATCATACGAGCGGATATTATCAGATAACATGAATATTTCATGTACCATATTGTAGCAAATATCAACGTCAACCACTCATATCAAGAAGCCTCATGGTCAAGTTTTGCCGATGCTTCATCTTCCATATAAGAGAAAGAAAAGTGAAGACTAAACACATGAAAACCATTTCCGATTGCTAATCTTGATCATCCAATGGCTTCTTCATCAAAACCCAAAAGTAATTATGAGGTTTTCTTGAGTTTCAGAGGCACAGACCTGCGTAACACCTTTCTTGGTCATCTCTACAAAGCTTTATACCATAATGGAATATACACTTTCATTGATAGCGAGGAATTGAGGAAGGGAGATCAAATATTGCCAACGCTTGTGAAGGCCATTGAAGAATCATGTGTTGCAATCATCATTTTCTCTAAGGACTATGCTTCCTCACGGTGGTGCTTGGAAGAGGTGATGAAGATTATGGAGTGCAAGGAGCAAAAGGACCTTGCCGTTCTACCAGTGTTTTACAAAGTGAACCCAAGAGAAGTGAGACAGGGCAACAAGAGTTATGGGAAAGCTCTAGCTAAGCACGAGTCCAAGTTTGGGAAAGATTCGGAAATAGTGAAGCGATGGAAGAAAGCTCTTTTCGATGCTAGCAGCTTGTCTGGGTGGCATTTGAATGATGGGTAAGTAGAGCTGAATCCATCTTTTGTGTATGAAGCTAATTTTTACGAATATAAAGACTGTTTTAAAAAGAAAAAAATCCACACGCACGATTGTTAGTGCAAGTGTAGATGCTTCCTTTACTGATTCTCGAAAATTCTTAAATTCTTGCTCTATTACCCAGTGATATCATTTCTATAGAATCAGTCTTATCAAATCATTTTATTTCTGTGGCTTGGACGATTGTAGTACCGTTCCCAAAAAATGAATATTTCTTTTGTATTGATAGATTTTTTAAAGAGTTGATATCCGTTAAAAATCTAATAGTTTAAAAATTACTAGTCATATTAATTTTGAATAAACTATTAATAATTTAACAACACTTTCATGAAATTACTAGCTTTTTATAGCTTGCAATTACCACCTTTTTATTTTTTACTGAAATTTATATGCCTTATTTTTACCAATGGCTTAAATTTACCAACTCATACATTAGTTTGGGAAAAGTACCCAAAAAATCCTAAATCTAATGCACTAATACCAATTCAGTCCTAAACCTTTTGATTATACAAATTTAGTCTTAAACATTTTTACATTTATACCAATTCAGTCCATTTAGCCAATTTAGACTGAAAATTGCTGACAGGAATGCTGGCCACCTTACGTGGTATGATGGGTGCTGACTTGGACTTTTTTATTAATTTTTTCTTTTTCTTTCTCCCTTCTTCTTCCATGGCTGTGCCGGCCATGGTCCACGAGGGTCGGCCTCGCATGAGCGAGGGCAAGCACCAATTTGTTGGGTATCTTGAGCGAGGACAAAATGCTTAGTGATCTTTTAGTATCGTGCAAGCTAGCATTAAAGCAAGAACCAATTCTTGGTGAGAAAATCAGCGATTGGAAAGAGAAAAGCCGTAACTTAGGAAGGGATTTGCGAGGGAGACGTGTTTCCTTTGCTGGGACTACAAAAGAAATCGGTGGGTTAGGCTCAAAAGGTTGTCAATTCTTCCGAAGAAATAAGGACGTCCGGTTTCGCAAAATGCCAACAATTTGAGTCGCAACCTCATCTGGTCAAAGAGGGTACGACTCCATTTTCTTCTCGCCTAGGCTCGCTAGTGCGATAATGGCTTCCTTCAAATTCAGCTGTACGTGGTCACCAGATCTGGCAACGGCCTTGCCCTTGCTTAGGCAAGGGCGACCTCTTGCTTATGCAAGGCCAACCCTCGCTCGCTTGTGCCAGTGACTAGCATAGCCATGGAAGAAGAAAGGAAAAAGAAAGAGAAAGAGAAAAAAGAGAACATGAAAAATTACATAAATTTCCAAAATTATTAAAAAAAATGTCCACATCAACTCCTATTATGTCATGTAGAATGACTAGCATCTATGTCAGCAACTTTGGCCTGAATTGGCCGGATAAACTAAATTGGTACCAATATGAAAATATTTATGATTCAATTGGTCAAATTGAAATGTTTAGAACTAATTGGAACCAATGCTATAGGTTTAGAACTTTTTAAATACTTTTCCCTAATAGTTTATCAAGTTTGCATTTGATCATTTATCAAATCCTTTCCTATTAAACTATTAACTAATTTTGGATTATCAAACCTTATTTGAGTTACTTATGAACATTTATTTTTTATTTTATTGATTTTTATCATCATTTACTAACTTTTATTTATTTTTCTTGCAAATAACTTAAATTTATCATCTCTTTTATGAATTTATTAGTTTACCAACTAGTTTTGGTTTATGAATCCTCATCTTAGTTGCTTACCAACATTTCTTCTTCTTAATTTAACAACTATTTTTAGAGTTGTCAATTTTTAACCATACTTACAAGTATATTGGATTTACCAACTTTTTTGAGAAATTATTGAACTTAATTGTAGTGTTATCATCTTTTGTCCCATTTAAGTTACCAATAAATTTTACATCACCAACTTTTATTATACTTAGTTATCAGTATTTAGTTTTCTTTCATTAAAAAATTCTCTATTTTAACAAAAGATACCTCTCTTATCTTTTACCGACTTTTGTTCACTTTTCTCGCCAATGCCTTAAATTTACCAACTATCGTAACTTTCCTTGAGTAGCCAACTAGTTTTGGGTGACCAACTCTAATTTGATTATTCCGTACCAACTCTTAATTACTAACTTATCAATTTTTATTATCATTTAATAACTTTTATTTGACTTTCTCAGCGACTTTTTAAACTTAGCAACCATTTGTAGAAAATACCAACCTCAATAAGAGTGATTATGAATTTTTCACTATTTAAATTACTAACTAGTTTTGCATAACTAGCTTTTAGTAAAGATAGTTTACCAGTGTTAATTTGTCTTCCTTTAAATTAAGAACTTTTTTTTTTTTTTATAATTTCTAACAAAATAAAAAGGTTTTCTTATCATTTACATTCTGACTTATTATACCCATTACAATATGAAATTAGGAATGTTTGGTTGTGTAACTTATCAAATTTTCTTTGATTAAGTTATTAACTTTTCTTTTATTATCAATACTCATTTGAGTTGCTTACCAACATTTAAAAATATATGAACTTCTGCATTGAAATACTACTTTTATTTGCCTTGCTTATCAACCTTTTGAATTTGCCAACTCCATTTAGAAATTACCAACCTTAATTAGAGTACTTATCAACTTTTCTTCGATTAAGTTACCTATCAACTAGTTTTGGGTTTGTACCTCTTACTTGAGTTAATTCTTGATGTGTATTTATTTTTTTAAATTATAAAATTCTCTTATCTCTGAAAAAGAAAGAAGCTTTTCTCTAATTTTTCAACCAGCATTCATTTACCTTTCTTACCAACTTCTTAAATATGCCAACTATTATACAAGTTACCAATAATTATATGTGATTATCAACTTTTCTCCAATTAAGTTACTGACTTGCAAACTATAAAGAAATATGGTAATTTCATATAAATGTAGGTAAGTTACTAACAACTTATGTGAAAGGAAATGGCCCATATCTTTTGTTCACCAACAGTTTTTGGACACTTACCTACACTTATTGATATTCACTAACAATGATAAAAAAAAAAAAAAACTATTTTCGGGCGTGGAACAATTGAATTCCTCCTATGGGTTTTGATGAGCCGTTTCATGTGGGTAAGTTCTATAGCACTTTCTTTTTTATCCTTGTCTCCCCCTTCAAAGTATAACAAAAGTTTTGAACAATTCGTGTATGGACTATTTGAGTTCTTCAATTTTTTTGTCAATTGAAATCTACAAATTTTCGATTTTGGTCAACTTGAGTCCGAAACTCGCTACTAGTGACCTTGTGATTTTGAAAAAACACATGTGGCTAACCATAGAATTGACAAGTTACTTTTTCCAGTTATAAAAAATTGATACTATGAGTCATTAGCTGAAAAGTTCACTGACTCATTTGAACAAAATCAGATGTTAAAACTGGATCTACCAATGGACCATAAGTTAAGAAGTTTTAATGCACTTATCCCATTTTTTTGGAAGGAATAAGAAAGTTGGCAACACCTGATAAAGGATTATTAATGTGTATAGACCATGGGGGGCAACAATCATGCTTCAAGGTTTTTAAGAGTTTTTGAATAAAAAATATTAACCACCGTTAAACGTTTTAAATAGCTCTTTTTGATAAGCGTGCATATGAATCACATATATCTATCAAGCAAAAAAATAAGTACATCGTCATGTATATATCAAAAGAACATGAATTATTTGGATGACTAAATGTTGAAGCCTTAACTTGTTTCAATTGGTGTGGAGCTTTTGGAGTTCTAATTCAACCTGGT
This sequence comes from Corymbia calophylla, assembly GCA_014182845.1. Taxonomy (NCBI): domain Eukaryota; kingdom Viridiplantae; phylum Streptophyta; class Magnoliopsida; order Myrtales; family Myrtaceae; genus Corymbia; species Corymbia calophylla. The sequence goes on along the minus strand of CM024697.1, from coordinate 32,396,169 downwards.
AGGAATGCATATTGTTTTTGTTGTGATCATCACAAATGTGATGCATTGCTTTATCGTTGTTGGCCTGTAATTGCTCGTTATTTCCTTATTTGAATTGCTAAAAATGATCCTACAACTTCTTTTTTCTTTTCTTATCAGAGATGAGTCAGAGCTTATAGAAAGAATTGTGAAGGAGATCTCCACTCTTCTAAATCGAACACCTTTGCATGTTGCTAAGCATCCAGTTGGGATCAATTCCCGAGTGGTTAAGCTAAAATCCTTGTTAAACCTTGAGTCAGATGATGGTGTTCTTATGATGGGATTATGGGGAAAGGGAGGCATAGGGAAGACAAGTTTAGCTAAAGCCATTTATAATGATATTTTCAGACAATTTGAAGGTTCAACTTTTTTGGCAAATGTTCGAGAAACTTCAAAAGATTGCAGGAATTTAGTTGCGTTGCAAGAAAAATTACTTTTGGAGATATTATTATTGAAACAAAGATTAGTACTATCCAATGTCGATGCAGGTACTAATCTAGTACGGGATAGACTTTGTCGCAAAAAAGTTCTCCTTATCCTTGATGATGTAGATGACTTGCGTCAATTAAATGCTTTAGCAGGAGAAGATAAGTGGTTTGGTAATGGAAGCAGGATCATCATTACTACAAGAGATAAACATTTGCTATTTTGTCACGGGATAGATCAAGATCATGTATATGAAGTTAAAGCATTGGAGGACTGTGAAGCTCATGAATTGCTTTGTAAGCATGCTTTTCAGACACACCAAAAACAAATAATCAAGACAGATCTAGTGGATAATGTTCTGAATCATGCCGAAGGTCTTCCTTTAGCAATTGAGGTGCTGGGTTCCTTCTTATGTGGTAGAGGAGAACATGAATGGAAAAGTACACTTAAGAAACTTTCTAGGATTCCTCACAAAACCATTAATAATGTGCTCAAAATAAGTTATGATGGACTAGAGGATAATGAGAAAGAGATTTTTCTCCACATTGCCTGCTTCTTTAAAGGGTGGGATAGTGAGTACATAAAGAAAGTTATTGACAGTTGCGATTTCGAGATAGCTATAGGATTAGAAATTCTCATTGAGAGGTCCTTGATATGTATTGAGCATGGAATCATAGAAGTGCATGAGTTGATTCAATTGATGGGTATGGATATTGTGAACCAAGAATGTCGCGATGATCCCAGGAAACGTAGCAGGCTATGGCTATATGATGATGTTCTCAATGTTCTGTCTCATGACATGGTAAGACTTGCAAATATAGTCAAAATTGTGCTCCTTATCTTTAATTACTAAATATGCATTACTTAAATAGTATCATATATACAGGGAGATTGTGTGGTAAAAGCCATAGTGTTGGAGCCACCGAAGCAGAAAGAGATATATATCAAGCCTAATGCTTTTACAAAAGCGAGCAGGTTGAGATTGCTCATCATGCACAATGTGCATAATTCTTTCCAAGGTCCTATATGTCTTCCTAATGAGCTAAGATGGTTTGAGTGGGTTGGATGTGCTTCTTGGTTTCCTGATTTTTCCTCTGGTCCAAAGAAATTAGTGGGGCTTGATATGAGTAAAAGCAGTATTACAAGAGTGCCAAAACAATTTAAGGTGAGCATTTACCTACATAAACCCTTTTTATTATCTACTTCATTAGTATATGTACTTGTGCATTATATGAACTAGTAAACAAAAGAAAGTGGTGTTTCCGCATTATAGAAAGCACTTTTCTTTTCTTTCAAAATGACCTTAACTACTTGCTTTAGAAACATTCTTTCATGCAACAAAATTGGTATTTGATATCTGAGTATATGCAAGATATCTGAATACTTGTAGTCTGGAATAGTCAACAGGATTCCCGGGACCATACTTCCTCATGAGCTTTCCACTTGATAACAATTGATGGAGATCGATTAACTAAGTAATAGCCTATGGTCATTACTTTAGCCTAAAATTCCTTGCCCGGTCTACATGCGAAAGAATGCATTGAGCTCGCTCAATCAAAGTTCTACTCTTTCATTCTATGACACCATTCTACTATAGTGTTCGAGGTACTGTGTCATGTCCGACAACCCCTTCTCCCTTGCAAAAATTAGCAAAATCTTTACTATAGAACTTCATGTTGTTATTGCTTCTAAGGCACTTAATTTGATTACTAAATGCTTCTGAATAAGTGTCTTAAACTTTTGACCCGGTCAAACACCTTAAATTTGTGCTTTAGGAAGCATATACATACCATTTTTTCAAAAAATTGTCAATGAATATTAATATATATTAAGCGGCTCCTTTCGAAGAACCCAGAGATGGGCTCCAAACTTTAAAATGAATGTAACCAATCCATGCTTGGTCGAATGCATAGTTATAGTGAATTTAACTTGACTTTGCTTCCTAAAGATGCATCGGTCACATGAGTCTAGCCTCCTATCTTCTAACCCTTGAACAACCCACTCTCACTTAGTATTATTATACTTATCTCATTCTTATGCCCCGATGGCATATCTCATAACTTAGTCACCTAGTGAAATTGCAAGTGCTCTAATCATGGTCTCTCTGAGTAGATGATACAAAGAATTCACCTTCTTCCTTGTCATCACTATCATGGCACCTCAAGAAGTCTTTAGCACTCCTACTTCAATGGTGTACTTACATCTAAAGTTATCAAGTGTTTCAAGAGAAATACGGTTATTCTTGAGCTTCGTTATATGCCTCATTTTTGTTAGTATGTGCATTACTGTATTGTGTATCCGAATTTGAACTATATCTATCCAGACAACCTTTTAGGCTGTGTTATTCCCCATCAGAACTCTATCATCATGTGTAGTCCGGTAAGTAATAAACCAGTTCCTATGAATAATCTATATTATAAGAACACCCTAAATTCTAGCACTATGCATCTCTTGACGAGTCAATTGTCACACTCAAGACAACCTTTGCATCATTGGTACTTTTCTCGGCAACATTCACCACATTACACTACTTGCGGTATGTTGGCTACTAACTCTATTTCTCAAATTTGGGCAATCTCTCCTCTTGTACCCCTCCTCATGATGTTCAAATCACATCACACAACCCTTAGACTTTCCATGGTGAGACTTCAATTTGTTTTGATGCCCGCTCGTAGACTCCGACATTGATCTCTACCTCGAATCACTAGTCATCACACCACCTCTCGTGTTAGATTCTCATCTTGCAACTTTCTATACCACTCTTTAAAGAACAAGGCGAATTGTACCTCTTTAAGGTAATTGCAGTATGCCTTGTAATAGTGAATTAGTAAAGTACTCCTATGACTCTAGTAGAGAAGCCAACAATATCATTACTTAGTTTTCATCTTCTAGGGGTCTCTTCAATGTTCTTCAAGTCCATCATGAGTGTGTTAAACATATCTAAATGGATTTTGATGGAAGTATCTTTAGCATAACAAACTTGAAACATCCTTTTCAACATGTATAACCGATATTCAAACCTCTTTTTTTTAATAGAGTGCCTAAATTTTTACCTACAATGCTAGAGCATCCTACTCTTCAGCCACCATTATTAATACCTCATCTGATAAATTCAATAAGATTATACTCCTCACTCTCTCAATTAACTCATCTTTATTGACATCTTTCAACATTTCTAGCAACTTAGCCTTGCCATCCAATGCCTTGGCCAATTTTACAATTGTTAATAGTACATGCATTGTAAAGCTCCACAACCCAAATTTGTTCCTCCCATTAAACTTATCAAAATTTTTACTTTAACTCTACATATAATCGCAATAACAAAATTTCTAGACAATGACAAGACAAGCAAAAATCCCAAATCAAATCTAGAAAATTCTAGCAGTACCTCTAATACCAATCGTGGTAAAATAATGTAGAAACTAATGGATCTTGCAATTAAATCAACGTAAAATTACCAGTAAATAAAAGAGAAATATTTATGTGTTTGTCCTCAGTATTGGTATCTACTCTATGGAGAGAGCCAACAAAAAAAAAATCCACTAATTAATCGGAGAATTTTAGAGTTACAATCGCTCACATACTTGAGTGCTTCCCAATCCTAAATACACCTAAACCCACAATGCTCACAAAGAAACAATTCGATTTGGATGTGAAACTACACTACATATTTATCACCGTGTGTTTCCGCTCCTTTGCTTGACTAAAGAAGAGCTTTCCCTATTGTTTCTCTTTTGTGCGATTGTAGCTAAAGGGAGATCAAAAATAAAACCCACACTTTATTTTATATCTCCAAAACCCACCTAAAACTTTCTTCAGAGTATTCCTTTTTGTTTCCTCTTGTGCGGCCTTTTGAAGAAAGTCAACTGAGAGGAGTTCAACTTTTGGTCTCATACCTTGGATAGATATGAAGAAACCCTTGTCAGTTGACCGAACGTTGGATTCATATATCCCAACAAAGAAAAAAAATAAAATCCAAGATTATCATCTGAAGAATGCAACACCATGTCAACCAAAATCGGACTTTTCTTTTACACCTTATCCAATACAAAGATCCACATCCTCCAATCGGGTTGGATCCAATATATTGACTCAAACTTGAGACATAATTATAAAATATATGAGATAAAATAAGATAATCATTTCACATATACGTGCATGAGTATAACATTTGTAAAATAAGTAATAAAGTATAATGAAAGGAAAGAATTTAATTTTTTTTTGAAATCCCTTAAAAAGGAGGATGTCCTATCTTTACTTTGTTTAATAATATAGATGAGGTTCAAATGCTTTTTAAATCCAATTTGTCTAACAAGGGACATAGTTATAATTCGAAGTCAAATCAAATCCACCTAGTGAAGATTGCGAATACTCTAGTGTAAGCTGTGTAACCCGTTCTAATTGTGTCGGCTATTTACACATAACCTTTTTTGTTTTACAAAAAACTTGTACAATGAGCAAATATAAAGGAAACAAAAAAAAAAATGAAGAACAAATCCGCTGATATTGTGTATAACAGTGAAAAAACCCAAAGTCGTAGGGAGCTCAGTGACCAAGCGCTTGCTTTGGATGTGGTAAATTAGATATCCTAGTCACAACATCTCCTAATGAAATTAAACTTAAGAGGCCAGGTAGCTATCAAACGATGGAGTCTTACTCAATGTACATACCTGAACAATAGGATTTATCCTGCATTGATAGAATTAGCTTTGTCAAATGTTTGAATGCACTGTGCTGTAAATCAACGCATTGTCAAGTCATTAAGTCAATTCTTAAGGAGCAGCATTTCTAAGCAAACATAACAAAATATCTGCTAGAAGCTTAGCCAATAATGTAATTCATTTACAAATAATGGGATTTTGTGGTGGCATACCACTAGTTTCTTAATCAAAAGTCAGAGCTAGATATTGAATTGTTTTTCTTCGTAATTTTTTTCAACTTGGTTTCATTGTCTTTGCATGACTTCAAAGAAATTTAAAATTTTATTTATTTTTGGAAAACTTTCATTTGTGATAGAATATAGTCTTGACATCAAGCTATTAGATATAGTCCAAATCAGAACTAAAAAAATATTCACTCTGGTGCTCGCCACATGACATTAAGTTTGCTTCTCTAATTGGCGCGTGACATGACACATGGCTTAATTTTGTCATGTGGGCCACATTCTAATGGTTGCTGCATTGCACTTCACTTTACTTGTTTGATTGCCACATGGCCTAACATGTGGCATAGTTTTACCACATGGCTCACATCTGACCAATATCCATTAGCTTTTTAATTTATCATCTCTAATCTCCTACGTTATATATGTATTACTAGTAAAGTTTCTAATTGTTTACTAATTTCTCAATACAATATGTAATTTTCATAAAATCAATTTATAGTAACTTTTAGTGAAATGTTGATTTCCCTATTTTTGCAGGACTTCCAACAATTGAAGTACATTAATTTCAGTAACTGTGAAGCACTGGTTCATATGCCGGACCTTTCTTGTACTCCAAATCTTGAGGAATTGGTTCTTTCTGATTGCAAAAACTTGGAAAAAGCCCATGAGTCTATTGCATATCATGACAAGTTACAGATGTTGAATTTAATGGGGTGCAAAAAATTTGAAAGGTTCCCTGATATTCCACGTAAACTCGAAGGCTTGACAAACCTTTGTTTACATGGGACTGCTATTAAAGAACTTCCTACATCAATAAAAAATCTTGTCTCTTTGAAAATAATGGATTTATCTAATTGCAAGAACTTAGTAAGTCTTCCATCTAGCATTTACAAGTTACAAAACCTTGAACTCTTGCAAATTGGGTATTGCACAAATTTAACAGGATTTCCAAAATATGAGGATTCAGTTGATCCATGCATGAAGTATGGACTTTCCAAGTTACTCTTTTTGTCTCTTGGGGGATGTAATTTGTCCGAATTAGAATTTCTCCAGAATCCTTCTTGTTTTCCCTTCTTGCAACAATTAATTCTATCGGAGAGCAATGTTTCTAGCCTTCCCACATTTATTCCTAAGCATGATCAGTTGTCTATATATGCAATTTCATATTACCATCAGTTACAAGAGATACCCGAACTTCCACCATTTTTTAAGCTTCTTTCACTCAATAATTGCAAATCTCTGCAAAAAAATGAAGGTTCATTTTCAGCTTCTGTTTTGGTCCGTAGAGTGTTGACCATGGCTGACATTCCCTCTCTGGAACAGGTGGCTCTCTCTCTCTCTCTCTCTCTCTCTCTCTCTCTCTCTCTCTCACTCACGGTCCGTAGAGTGTTGTGTTCTTGTATATTGCAATCGTAGTAAATGCAAAGGCTCAAGAAAAAGCAAACAAATATAGGGTGATTTTGCACGTGTTTGCATGTAATAAAATTGGCTACCATACTTTTACGAGAATGATTTCTATCACCTGAGAGTTGTATGTTAATGCAAGCAAGGGTCAATGAATCTCTACTTGTTTAGAGAACTCTAGTTTGAAGTGGAACTCACTAGGATTAATCACTAAGCTCAAAATGAATTCTTTTATTTGAGTTACTATCGATAATAGACTTCTATACTTTCTAATGATCTTTATAACAGACGCCTCTTGATTACATAATTTGGCTTCCTGGAGAAGAGATGCCAGAGTGGGTCCTCCCTATTGAAGAGAGTTCCATATCATTCATGGCTTCAAAGGACTTGTATGACAAGTTTCTTGGGTTGACTCTTTGTAGTGTTTTAAAAAATGATGAACAAACAAAGTTTCCAATAGTTGAGATTTTAGCACATGTGAATGGCGAAATGAGGGATTGCAAAGGACACACGAACTTCGTGACCACGGATTCAGATCAAATCTTGCTCTGGTATTTCACACCATATGATTTGTGGGGAGAAGTCAATTTTGATCAGATTGATGGGAGTTATGTACACTTTAGCCTTACAATATCAGCTACAAAGGTGAAAAAGTGGGGATTCCGAATGATATGCAAGCCACTTGATGAAAATTTAAAGGTTGAAATTCAAGATGATCGGCTCATTGATCTCGCTTTACTCCATGAGGTTGTTCTTGAATCAACAGATTTAGAAGTTGAGAGTCTACTTATGCAAAAAGATAGTTTGATCAAAATAGATTTACAGAAAGACTTGCAAGATTGTCGAAGGAGTAGTGAGGAACATCGTCAAATAGTATCAAAGGGAAATCGGAAGCTTATTCTCACTCATGGCATGCGAACCAAGACTATGTTGACTTCCAATTCAACCGGCAGAGATGAGGATGGTAGTGTTGGCTTGCAGCTTTTATTGTTAGAATGATTGAAAGTTGCTAAGGAAGCAATCCATAGGTAAATGAACTCCCCGATCTTGATTACAGTGCCTTCTTTCTTCTTGCTCTTCTCGTTTTCTTTTCTAAAAAATACTAGTAACCCGCTGTTAATACCTCCTTTCACCCATATAATAACATTGAGGTACTTGATGTGTCCATTTTAATTGGTGTTAACTTTGCTAGCTAGGACAACGGAAATAATCAGCCCCAGGGAGAGGAGGTTGCCCCACTTATCGACTTAATATTGAGAAAATGAGTTCGACCAAGAAAGCATGCAAAGGTTGTGGCTGAAGATATACATGAGAAGGAGGCTTGGGCGAATAATATCTTGTGTGTAGAGCACATTTCATGCGAAGAAAAGTCGAACATGAATAAGATCACAAGCTCTTACCGGTGGCAAAGCATGCAAAAATGGAAAGTGGTCGGGATGGAGGATGATCTGGTCCGGACGTGAAGTGATTCCAGCACATGTAAAGAGGTGGGAAGTGATCGTGTGGTTTATCACCGTGGGATGTGCATTTGATGCCGCCGGAGTTAAAAGTGGAAGAGAATGCACGAACCACTTCCATTCAATGGAGTATAAAGGACCACGGCATAGGAGGAGAGAGACGAGCGCACGCAAGAATACTCTTTCCGTGAGTTTTATCTTATCTTTTTTATTTATTTTTCTTTACTTATTTGCACTTTCGGTTCTTGCCACTTTCATTTCCTTGTATTTTTGTCTCACAATTTATTTCTTTTCAGTGTAATCTCAAATCCAGTGCATCTGTCTTTATTTCCTCTTAGTTTCGCATAGACTCACCCCTCCATCCAAGCCCCACTTGTGCATTTTATCCTCGAGTATGAAACCAAGGAACGATCTTGGTCATTCTCTCCCTTCACTCAATTATCACTAGAAATGGATTCAAACACATGACTGAAAAATTGCCCCGTTATGTTATTTTTCTAGAAACGATTTTTTGCAAATTATCAATGTCAATTTTTTCATGAAATAAAAGAAGCCTATCAAAACTGATTTTTCGTCTTAGTGGAAGTACCCTTCCATCATTATAGAAATATAAAAATTTGATGGTTGCTTGCTTAAAATAAACAATTAGCTCTTCTATTTTTGCTCAAATCCCCTTTAATTAACCCTAGTTAGTTAACTTTAATTCTCAGAAAAAATTTCTGTAATTGTTTCTTCTCTGGAAGGTACAGCTTTTCTTTCTCTTGTTTTCATAGGTGAGGTATAAGTTCATAGAAAAAACAAGCGAGGGCGTACTTGGGTTGGTTTTTAGGCAAAAAACTGAGCCAATCTGGGTCCTGTATAGGTTGGGATGGAGGCACGCAGGGATTTGGGTGCTTTTGAGGTCATCAGGAAATGTGGATGCATAGTATGTACTTATCATTATACAGGTGTGCAGTGGGTGATCGATTTGCCAGGAGAATTGAATTCTGAGAAACTTTAATCACTGGATAGGGCTCTGTCTCTTTGTTTAATGAGGAGCTTGAAGGGGCAAAACCATAGAGGATTGAAGAAGATGCAGCGAGATGGCAAGCCACCAGGAAAGGTCGCTTGACAGTCGAGTCCTTTAACCACTTCTCGACATTCGCAGCTAGGGAGAATTGAAAACAAAATTCACTTGGAGTGCGAAAGTAATATCAACATTGGCTGTGCCCATGGATAACTGGTTAGGTGGTTTTTTTTTTTTTTTTGTCCCTGTGGACTGTGGATACGAAAAAGAAATAGTCACGAGAAACGTGAAGTTCACATAGAATAGAGACAAAAGCACAAGAAGTGGATTGTCGATTCTGAATTCTGAGGCCATTTTAGGATTCGCTTTTTATCCTTATGTGCCATGGCTTTTATGAAGGAAAATGACTGAGAAGCTAAAACTCCTGGATGTTTCTCGAATGTTTGAGTGAAACTAGATTAATGAAAGATAAACTTCTGAGGTACCAATAAGTTGCTGTTTTTGCTTTAGTGTTGTTAGAGCCATATCAGTTAAAGTGTCAGGTGGGATTTGCATATGAATTACAGGATGAGTATGTATTAATAATCATTACTTGGAAGGCTGTGACCAGTATACTATACAGGACCCGCTAAATCTTGATTATATAGCTAGGAGATATGGTCTGAATATATGTTTATCATCATTGCTTCTCCACCCCCATTTTATAAATTTTGGACAGCACTATGCTGTGGTTCTGAATTGATAGCCTACATTATCCACTCATAGTTATTGTTAATCTTTTCTGTGTTTCTGCTTTATATATTTCTTTAATATATGATAATATAGTATATCTGAACAAATCTGTTAAGAGTGGAATTTTCTATGCATTATTAGGCTGTACATGGTTTTGTTCCCATTATTCTAGTGACGTCCTGAAATTCGAGTCCTTTGAGGGATGAATGAACATGAATTTAGTCAATGCATTGTTGGTTGATCTCATTCGGAATTGATCACTCCCGAGTTACTGACCTTGAGGGGAAAGGCTAATGAGAACAGAACTCGTGCTACTAAAGAACTTGACCTGAAAAAACGACTCGACCGTGAGAATTGCGTAAGGACGATCCTATAGTTATGCAAGCTGATTTTAGGGATGACTAGAAGCCGATTCGTGGACAAAACATAATGGAACAACGGATGATTCCGTTTACTGTTATTGAGCCCGCGAACGACCCTATGTTAATCCTTGGTAATCGTGTACTTTGAAATAAGAATCTATCATTTGCAATTTTATGTAGTCAAGGATGTCCATGTGTCGAGAAGTCATGAACGTAATTTGGCACGGGTTGGTTACGCATGAATCCTCGAAGCCACTTGTCAGTCTGAGTTGTACCAAAACGGCATTTGAGCAAAATTGACAAGGCATGGGAATCCAATATTGGGCTTCAGATTTTCAGGAACATCCGAGACAGACTTTTGGACGATACTTCTTCGACAGTCAACGGTGTCAGTTGAGCCGAGTTTTTGGAAAAGGGTTTACGGACTAAGGAAATCAGCCTACGGGGACGTGGGCCGGGCAAGACTAGTGTGGGCCTCACACCCAAGGTGGGACGGCCACCATGGTAGGCCCGAGGCAAGCAAGTGAGCCCGTTGGACCCAAACTGACCATTTACCCTTCCGAGCCCATTGTCGAAACTTGAGCCGATTCGAGCCCAACAAATTCCCGAGCATGTTCTTATTCATTTTCTAGCCCGTTTCTTAGGCCCACCCTTCATTTTCAGCCCAATGGCAATTTGGGAAATGTGCAAGGTGGAAATGACCATTTTGCTCCTAGATATTATTTGGAAAAAACAAAATAAGAGAGAGAAGATGAGGTTACTTACCTGGGGAATTGAAGCAAGCATTCAATGGCCTTAATGAGGCTTAAATACCAGCTCTCACTTCACTCTCTCTCTCCCCTTCAACTCTCCAAAAACCGCACACCTTTCTCCCATTGTTTTCCCTTCCTTCCTTCTGCTTCTACATATGACCTTCCTCCGAAAATCGAGTTGTTCATGGCCTTCCCGTGCTGATCACCGCTCATGCCACCCACCACCATGCTCAAGAGGCTAAAACCGTATGCACCACGTCGGCCGATCGCCAGACGGAGCCGCCGGCTGACCAACCCACCTACTGTAGCACAGTACTGCATGATTCCGCCAGATTCAGCCATTTCCCTTCTTTTTCGACCTGATCTCCACCCATCCCAGCCACTAGCAGTTCCCTCTCGACCCCCAGGTGCTACCAGTCGCCGGCCAACCGCTCGCCGGAGCTCTAGCCAACCCATTTTGCTCCGGTCAGCCCATTTCCTCTTCAAGCAGTGCTGTTTTCAGAAGTCTAGGGAGAACCTGTAACATCCTGAGTTCGCCCATGTACATATATTATTCGCTTTGGGCCGAGGCCTGCACGGTTTTAAAACGAATATGTATAAGTAGAGAACCCATATGCTTATAAGCTAGTCCAGGACTCCCTTCCTAGGCGATGTGGGATAAGAGACATGTCTCCTCCTCCCTTGCGCACGTCCGAGGACCGAGGCGCAAACGCACTGCCATCCCTCCTCCCCGTGCACCGTCGCTTGGGCAATCACATTCTCCCCCCCTTTGGGCACAGCGTCCTTACTGTGGCCCCACACGCGGTTGGGAGTTGACTCTGATACCACCTGTAACATCCTAGGTTCGTCCATGTACATATATTGTCCGCTTTGGGTTGAGGCCTGCACGGTTTTAACGTGTATGTACAAGTAGAGAACCCATATGCTTATAAGCTAGTCTAGGACTCCCTCCCTAGGCGATATGGGACAAGAGACATGTCTCCTCCTCCCTTGTGCACATCCGAGGACCGAGGTGCGGACGCACCGCCATTCCTTCTCCCCGCGCACTGTCGCTTGGACCAAAATTGACGGGGTTGTCACGCCCCGACTCTCGAGCTCACGGCAACCCCATTTCACTTGAGGTGTAGTTGTACGACGTTCCAGGTACTGTTGTCGATCAATTCATTTTATCTTGTAATTATGTACATGTGAAAACGAACAACTCCCAAACCAAACAATAGGGATAGCAACAACAGCAGTAGAGGAAAGACAAACAGTATTTTATATATCTAAAGGTTAGCTAGCATACTAGCAAATACATACACACCTTACCACATGCGACAAGCTAATGCCTACTCAAAAAGGAACCGGCCTAGCTAACCTAACACTGCATAAGTGCCTACTCGCTGGCCTCGGTGGGATCGCTCTCTTCGATCCCCAGGTACTGCATCATATAGGGCTTGAAAAGGTTAACCATGACGAGTTGAGATAAACTCAGCAAGTTAAAGCCCTAAGCCCCGGTTCGGACCTTCGCTTGCCTCGGGAGTTTAACATACAACTTAATTCATCAAATCATCCAATACCACCTCAAACAAATAACCATAGAAGACAGTTTAATAAACAGGTGCAATCACAAGCGACCCTATCTAGCCTTGGCACACGCGACCTGCAGAAAATGTCAATCGCCTCACAACAATAGTAAGAGGCATGCAAATAATCAGAGCATCGCACAAAACTTTCTCATATCACACTGCCCACACATGCTCCGATTATTACGACCCTCTAGGCCACGGTACAACCTTATGATTGGCGGTCAACTAGTCGTAGACCAGGCACCGTCCTCCCCCATGAGGCATGGCGACGTCATGGGCTCTCCCCCACCGATGGCATTCCATAAGAAGCATGGGCCCGGCCTCAACCGCGACTTCGCATCCGACCACTGTCAGGCGACCCAATGGTCACGGCACAACCCCAAAGGATTGGCGATCATCCGGCTCAACCGGGCTATCAACTTTAATCCGACCACGCAACACATCAGCAAACAGTTTATTCTTGTCTTTGCTTTTGCTTGGTCGTGAATGCAACATAATTCGTGCTCATACAACATGCCATTGCAGTTAACACACGTATAATGTCATGCAGCAGTATCTATCAGTCACGTACAATAGCAGCGGTCTAATCATTCACGAAAGTGGCAACAATCAGCAGTTCAAGTCACAGTTTGACAATCAATTCCGACCAATCAATATCACAATACTTACATATTTTTCCAAAATCATCACGTATCTCAATAAATACGGTACCCAACCACATGTCTCAATATTCAATAATAAATAAGCACGTGACCTCACGACTACGACAATCAACCATTCCCATAATTAATTACCCAACCCAATTAATTCCATTTAATAAAACCATTCTTTAATAAGCCAATGTCATTTCATAATGTACTATATAAATACTATTGACATTAGAAAATTAGACCATAGTAATTTTCCCACAAAATTACTCAATTAAAACCATTTCCCATAAATAATCACAATTAATTATTTTCCCCAAAAATAATTAATTTTCAGAAATGAATAGTAATAACAATATTAATAATAATAATTCGAAATTATAAATTAATTTAATTAATTAATAATTTCGAAAATAATATATAATTATTATTTAATCCAAAAATTATTATTATTATTAATACTAACCATGGTTACTAAATTAACTTAACCCTAGTTAATCTAACCTAACCATGATTAACTTTTAACCTTGATTACTTTTAAAACTAACTATAGTTACTTTAATCAACTAACTATAGTTAACCTAAAACTAACTCTAGTCAAAATACTAATCTCAATCAGCCTAATTAACTAGACTAACCCACTAATTAACTCTAATCAAACACAAACATACAAATACAACTTACTTGGATCGGAAATCCGGCAACACTAGTGCGTAGAGGGGAACGAGGGCTATGAGGGGTAAGCTCGGGGATGACAATGGACGATGAACGGTGGCCGAAACGGGCCAAAAATAGTGCTGGTTACTATTCAAGCAAAACTGACCAGCAGTGCAAAAAAGGCTGAAACGGGCGGTCCGGGGCGACCAAGGGTGTGTGGCTGGCTTTCTAACTTCCATGACTACATTTTGGGTGGTGGTGGTGGCTCTGGTGACGGCGGCAAGGCTGTTTTCCGGCTAGAAAATAGTAAGGACAACAAGAAGCAGCAGAAATGGAAAGGAAAAGGAAGAGAAAAAGGGAGAGAGAGAGGGGCTGCTATGCTAAACGAATTTGGGGAGAAAGGAAGAGAGAGAAAGCTACTGGAAACTTGAAGGAGAAGCCAAGGCAAGTGGGCTTGCCACTTGCTTCAAGAACCAATAAAAAACAAGCACAAACAAACAAAAACAATGCCCACTTGAGCCCAAAAGGAAAAGGCCAAAAGAGAGAAGCCCATGGGCTGAGAAGAGAGAGGAACTTGGGCCAGCTTGGGCCCCTTTGGGCTGGGTTGGATGGGTGCAAGGCCCATTGGGCCGCTGGTCTTGAGTCGGCCCACCCGCAGGCCCGAAACCCGGTCCAATTTTTCCTTTTTCCAACACTTCCGCGTCCAATGGAAAATCCAAAAATAAATGAGGCGCCGTCCAAATATTTAGTCTTGATATCACTGAGAAGTCGGTTCCCAAAACCGGATTAAATATCAGGGCTAAATTGAGTCGATTGCGACCGTAGTACAATTTGGATTATCGGGCGCCCTTTTAGGACTTTCCTCACTTTTGACCCGTGGTCAATCATTCTTTGATCCACATTAACGTCAATTCTCGAGTCAGGAATGTCCCTTGATTGTCGTGTGATCCCGGAGGCTCAATTGATAATCCCAAGTACCAGATGAAAAGGATTCGGTTTACCGTCGTTCGTAGTTCGTATCAAAGTCGTGCAGAAATCACCCGCAGATTGACTTCGTACTTCTGTCGAATCGATTTATTTCCATTTCCTTAATAGTCTAGTACTTAGAGGATATCGTTCCCTCCCAAGTCCTCCTGGTCGAAGGGTTCGTTTCTGATCGAAATTGCGAGTCGTACGCGAATCATTTCCTATCGACGCCTCCCTATAATCCACTATCCCATGAACACACAGTTCGGAGTATTTGTACTGACTAGGCCTTCGACTAATATTGCACTTTTATAAAATCCTAAAATGGGGTCGATTTTTAGGATGTCACAACTGATACTCTAATCCTCAAAAAGATAGGGGTGCTGACGCCTCATGATTTCTTCACTTTCCCACGTATCTTCCTCCGTACCATGATGCTGCCAAATGACTTTGACCAAGGAGACTATCTTGTTTCTCAACACTTGTTCTTTCCAGTCCTCAATCCAAATCAGTCTCTCCACACACGACACCCTGTTATCCACTTCTATCTCCTCAAAATTAAACACGTGAGTCAGGTTCGGCTTATATTTCTTTAACATCGACATGTGGAATACGTCATGCATCTGAGCAAGTTGAGGCGGTAGCACAAGACGACAGGCTAAATTCTCAATCCTTTCTAGAATCTCGAGCGGTCCGACGTAACTTGGGCTCAGTTTTCCTTTCTTTCTAAATTGCGATATACCTCGCATCGGTGATACTTTAAGGAACACATGATCGCCCACTTGAAATTCCAATGGCCTACGTCGTCTGTCCCCATAGCTCTTTTGTCTGCTCTGAACCGTTTTTAACCTTTCGCAAATCATCTTGATGGTGTCTAACGATTGCTGCACTAACTCTGGCCCTGTAATTTTCCGCTCATCAACTTTGTCCCAACAAATTGGAGTCCTACACGGTCTGCCGTACAAAGCTTCAAATGGTGCCATTATGATACTCTATTGATAACTGTTATAGTACGCGAATATCACGAGGTGAAGTTGTTCCTCCCAACTTCCTTTAAAATCCAATACACATGCTCTTAGCATATCCTCCAAAGTCTGAATCATTCTCTCTAATTGACCGTTTGTCTAAGGGTGGTAGGCCGTACTGAACTGCAGCTTTGTTCCCATCGAAGTCTGTAGACTCTTCCAAAGTGTAGCTATAAATTTGGGGTCTCGATCTGAAGTGATTATCACCGGTACCCCATGTAGATGAATAACCTGTCATACGTACAACTCTGCGTACTTTTCCAAAGCAAAATCCTTATGTACGGCAATGAAATGAGCTGACTTTGTCAATCGATCCACTATAACCCAAATTGCATCATTACCCCATTTCCATTCAAGAGGTTGTAGTAACCCTCCTGGCTTATAGTGGTGCGCTTTCACTTGTTGGCAAGTTAAACACTTCGCCATGTGCTTGGCGATGTCGAGTTTCATGCCGTTCCACCAATAATACTGTCGCAGATTCTGATACATCTTCGTACTGCCTAGATGCACACTGTAGTCGCTACGATGCGCTTCGAATAACAACTTCTCCTTAATGTCGACGTCATTCGACACACATAACTGTCCATGGAATTTCAAGATCCCATTCTCGGATACTTGAAAATCCGACTTTCTCTTAGTCGCGTCCATTTACATAATCTTTTGAATCTCAGCGTCCAAAGATTGCATTACCTTAATCTGGGTTTGAATTTCAGGTTCGAAAGGGGTATTTTGGTCTTTTTGCCCCTGAAACACAAATTTCCAAATATTTGGCTCCAAAACTTAGCCCGTTGAATCCTTTTCCAATAATTTCGAGCTTACCAATAAATCCAAGAATCAATGCGACAATGTCCAATATTTTAGTCTTGACATCCTTAAAAGTTCGATACCCGATACCGGATTGAAATTCGTGGTTAACATCGATCAATCGCGACTTTAGTACGACTTAACTTTCAGGCGGCGTTTAAGGATTCTCGCGTGTTTGACCCGTGGTTGATAGCTTTTCAATCCACGATCATGCATATTCAAATCAGGACGATCCTCGATTGTCATGTAATCACGGGGGGTTAATTGCTCACACTGAGTACAGGGCCAAAAGGAAATCGGTTTAACGTTGTTCGCAATTAATATCAAAGTCGTGTGAAATCACCCGCAACCCGACCTCGTACTTTTGCCAAATCGATTTATTTCCGTTTGCTAATTGGCCTGCAACAGTGTAGTACTATTCCTCTTTGATCCTTTTGGTCGAGCGGCCTATCCCTGATTAAATCAACTAGTCGTACGCATACCGATCCTTAATTGCCTTGCCGAACAGTTAGTTAACTCATAAGGGGCCAACTCAGAATAAACGTAACTAACAGTGCATTGATAAAATAACCAATTCATCTATCTCGGAATGGGTTGAAATTCAAGATGTTACAACTCTTCCCTCCTTATAGAAATTTCATCCTCGAAATTTGCCAAACTTCCAATATCCTTAAATAGATGAGGGTACTAATGCCTCATTGCATCCTCACTTCTCCATATCATTTCTTCCGTACTTTGATATACCAAATTACTTCCAAGTCCTTTTTGGTTCCCATAGGCTATACATTATCCGATTCTGCCAAAAGCAACTTTGCTGTCACCTCCTGATGTCGAGTTCTCAGTTGGACCTGTAGAACTTTATCTCGCATACCACTAAGCCAAGGTACCGGTAGTGTCCAAATCGATATGTCCCTCTTATCGACGACACCTTAGGGAAAACGCAACACTGAACTTAATAATCCAATAGTCTTAGTCTTTTGTCCATATCGTTTTTCTGACAGCTTTTCGTTGTCCTTTGTCTGTCCTTGATACTTAACCGCATCCACTAACTGCTAAACCATCTCTGAACCAGCGATTGTCCTTTCTTTGACCTTATTCCAATAGACTGTAGTCTCACAAGCTTAACCATACGTTGGTTACACTCTTCTGATGATGATCTTATCCTTGAAACATTCTCTTTTTGCTCAGTCGTAGTTCAGTTCATTTCTGCCCCTTTCGACATCCTAGAAGCCTGCCGGGAGTCGTTCCTTGCTCAGGCACTCTGGCCCCAGCGACCACTCCCCGCCCTCGTCGGATCAGTCGTCACGGGCATATGTGAACTGCACCACTACTAGCAAAAGTCCCCTTTAAACATGCTTTATCTCTATAAGAGGGGAAGAGTTGTAACATCCTGAAAATCGACCCTATTTTCGAATTTTATAAAAGGGTAATATTAGTCGAAGGCCTAATCAGTACAAATTTTCCAAACTGTGTGTTCGTGGGATAATGGATTACATGGAGGCGTCGATAGGAAATGATTCGCGTATGACTCGCAATTTCAATCAGGAACGAACCCTTCGACCATGAGGACTTGGGAGAGAACGATATCCTCTAAGCACTAGACTATTAAGGAAATGGAAATAAATCAATTTGGCCGAAGTACGAAGTCGATTTGCGGGTGATTTCTGCACGACTTCGATACGAGCTACGAACGACAGTAAACCAAATCATTTTCATCTAGTACTTGGGATTATCAATTGAGCCCCGGGATCACACGACAATCGAGGATGTCCCGACTCGAGAATTGATGTTAACGTGGATCAAAGAATGATTGACCACGAGGTCAAAAGTGAGAAAGTCCTAAAGGGCGCCCGATAATCCAAATTGTACTACGGTCGCAATCGACTCAATTTAGCCCCGATTTTTAATCCGATTTTGGGAACCGACTTCTCAGTGATATCAAGACTAAATATTTGGACATCACCTCATTTATTTTTGGATTTTCCGTTGGACGCGGAAGTGTCGGAAAAAGGAAAAACTAGACCGGGTTTCGGGCCCGCGAGTGGGTTGGCCCAAGACCGGCGGCCCAATGGGCCTTATGCCCATCCAGCCCAACCTAAAGGGGGCCCAAGCTGGCCCAAGTTCCTCTCCCACCTCAACCCATGGGCTTCTCTCTTTTGGCCTTTTCCTTTTGGGCTCAAGTGGGCATTGTTTTTGTTTGTTTGTCTTGTTTTTTATTGGTTCTTGAAGCAAGTGGCAAGCCCACTTGCCTTGGCTTCTCTCTCAAGTTTCTAGTAGCTTTCTCTCTCCTCCTTTCTCCCCAAATTCGTTCAGCATAGCAGGCCCTCTCTCTCTCCCTTTTTCTCTTCCTTTTCCCTTCCATTTCTACTATTTCTTGCTGTCCTTATTGTTTTCTAGTCGGAAAACAGCTTTGCCACCGTCACCGGAGCCGCCACCACCACCCATAGTGTAGTCACGGAAGTTAGGAAGCCAGCTGCAAACCCCCGGTCACCCCTGGTCGCCCCGGACCACCCGTTCGGCCTTTTTTGCACTGCTGGTTAGTTTCGCGTGAACAGTAACCAGCACTATTTTTGGCCCATTTCAGCCACCGTTCGTCGTCCGTTGTCATCCCTGAGCTTACCCCTCGTAGCACTCATTCCCCTCTACATGCTGGTGTCGCCGGATTTCCGATCCAAGTAAGTTGATTTCCTAATCCTTGTTTAGGGGTTAATCTTGCTTAGGGATAATTAGTGTATTTGTATGTTTGTGTTTGATTAGAGTTAATTAGTGGATTAGTCTGGTTAATTAGGCTGATTGAGATTAGTATTTTGAGTAGAGTTAGTGTTAGGTTAAATATAGTTAGTTGATTAAAGTAACTATAGTTAGTTTTAAAAGTAATCAAGGTTAAAAGTTAATCATGATTAGGTTAGATTAACTAGGGTTAAGTTAATTTAGTAACCATGGTTAGTATTAATAATTATTATTATTTTTGGATTAAATAATAATTATCTATTATTTTCGGAATTATTAATTAATTAAATTAATTTATAATTTCGAATTATTATTATTAATATTGTTATTACTATTCATTTCTCAAAATTAATTATTTTTGGGGAAAATAATTAATTGTGATTATTTATGGGAAATGGTTTCAATTGAATAACTTTGTGGGAAAATTACTATGGTCTATTTTTCTAATGTCAATAGTATTTATATAGTACATTATCAAATGACATTGGCTTATTAAAGAATGGTTTTATTAAATGGAATTAATTGGGTTGGGTAATTAATTATGGGAATGGTTGATTGTCGTACTCGTGTGGTCACGTGCTTATTTATTATTGAATATTAAGACGTGTGGTTGAGTACCGTATTTATTGAGGTATGTGATGATTTTGGAAAAATATGCAAGTATTGTGATGTTGATTGGTCGGAATTGATTGTCGGACTGTAACTTGAACTGCTGATTGTTGCCACTTTCGTGAATTATTAGACTATTGCTATTGTACGTGACTGATGGATACTGCTGCATGACATTATACGTGTGTTAACTGCAATAGCATGTCGTATGAACACGAATTATGTTGCATTCACGACTAAGCAAAAGCAAAAACAAGAATGAACTGTTTGCTGATATGTTGCATGGTCAGATTAAAGTTGATAACCCGGTATAGCCGGATGACCGCCAATCCTTTGGGGTTGTGCCGTGACCATTGGGTCGCCTGACAGTGGTCGGATGCGAAGTCGCGATTGAGGCCGGGCCCATGCTTCTTATGGAATGCCGTCGATGGGGGAGAGCCCATGTCGTCGCCATGCCTCATGGGGGAGGACGGTGCTTGGTCTACGACTAATTGACCGCCAACCATAAGGTTGTGCCGTGGCCTAGAGGATCGTAATAATCGGAGCTTGTGTGGGCAGTGTGATATGAGGAAGTTTTGTGCGATGCTCTGATTATTTGCATGTGTCTTACTATTGTTGTAAGGCGATTGACATTTCCTGCAGGTCGCATGTGCCAAGGCTAGGTAGGGTCGCTTGTGATTGCACCTGTTTATTAAACTATTTTCTGTGGTTATCTATTTGAGGTGGCATTAGGTGATTTGATGAATTAGGTTGTATGTTAAACTCCTGAGGTGAGTGAGCAAAGTTCCTAACTGGGGCTTAGGGCTTTAACTTGCTGAGTTTATTTCAACTCGTCATGGTTAACCTTTTCAAGCTCTAGATGATACAGTACCCGAGGATCGAAGAGAGCGATCCCACCAAGACCAATGAGTAGGCACTTGTACAGTGTTAGGTCAGTTAGGCCGGTCCCTTTTTTAGTAGGCCTTAACTTGTTGCCTATAGTAAGGCATATATGCATTTGCTGGTGTGCTGGCTAACCTTCAGATATATAAAATACTATCTGTCTTACTTCTGCTGCTGTTGTTGCTATCCCTGTTGTTTGGTTTGAGAGTTGTTCGTTTCCGCATGCACTTAATTATAAGATAAAAATGAATTGGTTGACGACAGTACCTGGGACGTCGTACAAGTAAACCTCAAATGAAATGGGGTTGCCGCAAGCTCAAGAGTTGGGGCATAACAACCTTGTCGATTTTGGTATCAGAGCCGACTCCCGATAGCATGTGGCTCCATAGTGAGGACGTTGTGCCCGAAGGGGGGAGAATGTGATGACCCGGGCAACGGTGCGCGGGGAGGAGGGATGGCGATGCGTCCGCGCCTCCGGTCCTCGAACATGCGTAAAGGAGGGGTGGACATGTCTCTTGGCCCACATCACTTAGGGGAGAAGTCCTAGGATGATTTATAAGGCTGGGATCCCTCTTCCCTGAGTAACACGTTTTAAAGCCATGCGGGCCTCGGCTCAAAGCGGACAATATTACTTAGTGAGCCCTAAGTCCTTACAGAACCAGAGTTTGTTGCTACTGTTTTAGCCCCAAGACTGCCTTGGATCGTCGTTGTAGAGGTCCCCGGGTGTCGCCTTCGTCGCCGCCACCGCGTCCATGTCGCCGGCCTACTTAACGGGTGAGTTTAGCCTATAATCCTTTGTTAGTGCCTGAACTTGCTTAAGGTTGGTTTAGTTAGTGGTCATTTTGGTTTAAGGGGTTTAATTAAGTTGTATTAGCTCTAAGATAGGTGGTTAGATAAATGGTTAAGATTAACTTAGCTTAATCTTGATAGGTGGTTAGATAAATGGTTAAAATTAACTTAGCTTAATCTTACTTAATTGTGCTTAATTGTTGCTTAAATGGTTGTTTATTGTGTTTTGTGATTAATTAAGCATAATTTTCCTTAATTGATTGATTAATATTTTGTTTAATTTCTAAGTTTAATTTATTAATAATTAAATTCTGAAATTTACTGTTCATAATTACTGTTCACGAACAATGTTCATGGTTACTGTTAACGGCACTGTTCATACTGAAGCTAATTTTAGTCTTATTTTGAGGTGCTCTTGATTGTTGTGATTTATTGAAGTGCCGGTTGTTAATTATATCCGTGAATAATGATGAAATGCGTGATCAAATGCCGATTGAATTGAATTTTGGAATTGTCGAGTAGTACTGTATGACATATTGTGTGGGTTATCTACAATGGCATGTCGCATGAGCATGAGCGATATTGCATTTATGACAAAGCAAAAATATCATTGGATTGCTTGATGATTTGTTGCATGATCACATCAAAAGAGGGAACCCGGCGTTGCCGGAAGACCGCCAATCCTTATGGGGTTGTGCCGTGGCCGTTTGGTCGCCCTGACTTCGGTCGGTTGCCTGATAAGGAAGGGTTCTTTGTAGGACTGCGGTAGTGGGTGGGTCCCGGGCCTTTGTCAGTTGCGAGACTATGGTAGTGGGTGAGTCCTATGCTCTTTCGAGAATGCCATCTTGGGAGTAAGCCATTGACGTCGCCATGCCTCGAGGTAAAAAGGACAAAGCTAGCTTGGCCAGGAACCGCTAACCATAAAGTTGTGCCGTGGCCCAAGAGGAGGGGTCGTAATAATCGAAGCATATGTGAATGTTGAGGCATGAGAATGTTGTGTACAATGCTCTGATTATTTACATGCTCATAAGGTTGAGAGTTGTGCAGGGTGTGGCAATGGCCAAGTGAGATCGCTTGTGATGCGATTCGCATGTGATTAATGAACTGTATGATCTAACGGCCATGTGCCTTGCTTGCATTGTATGAGATTTGACATGCAGAGTATGGCATTACCGGATAAGGTTGCATGCGAACCAAATATTGATTGTTGGTTGACCCTAGTTGTTGTTTGCTTGCAAGTTACTGGTTGTGGTTATGGGTTGTGTGAGGGGTAGTTCTGGAGAGATATTTCAGATTGTATTGGCGTACTAACCGGGGCTTAAGGTGAGAACTCGCTGAGATTTTATCTCACTGGTTATTGTATAACCACTTTCAGGCCCCTAGAACGGCGCACCCACAGTGGAGAATCCTGCCCCCGCTCCTCCAGTGATTGACCCGATGGAGCCTGAGTCCGATGGGTCCAAGTGATGGTGGTGCTAAACCCAAGGGTTCATTTTGTATAGCTAGATTAGTTTAGCCTAGTTTCTTTTTTGTTTGGCTTAAAGAATGGATCGGCCCCTTTTGGTCAAGCTTGTATATCGGAAAACAATCATCCATTGGTTAATCCATTAAAGATGTATAAATGAGTAGTTGTTATTGTTCTTGTTATTCATCCCTCTATCCCTGTTTGATTGTTTGATTGTCTATTGGACTGGGGATGGTTCGTCTTCTGCTTGCGCATAATGAAAGATTAAAATAAATGGCCGTCGACGGGTCATGGGATGTCACTTTCAATCGACCAAGGGAAGGGGTTGTCACATGCTCAGGATTCGGGGCATGACATCCCCGTCGGTTTTAGTATTAGAGTGAGGTCGAGACTTGGAGTGATAAGGTGCGTGGGATTTTTGGGATAGTGAGATAATGATGGCTTTTACTTTACGTGCTTGTGATTGCTTGGTGCTCTCGTTTTGTGTCGGGTTGCTCATAGTCTAGAGTGATGAGCATGTGTGTAGGGCTCTCTGCTCAGCCCCTAGGCGTAAGGCAACGTCTATGAGAGAATAGAAAAATGAGTGCTCCTGTTGTGGTCCCTGTGGTTCTTCTAGTGAGAGGAGAAGTCTGTGAGAGACCGATACTTAAGCTGGTAGAGTAGTTCCTGAGACTGAAGCCACCGAGATATAGTGGCATGGGCAACCCTGAAGCTGCAACCTTTTGGATAAAGGATTTCGAGAGGACTTTCACAGTGCTGAGGTGTTCAGAGGAAGATAAGGTACTTCTGGCGGCTTATCAGCTTCAAGGTAATGCCATTACATGGTGGAAACCCACTCAAGGAAAAGTGTTCCTTGAAAACACGGCTTAGACTTAGGGTGCCTTTTGTGATGCTTTCAATGGGAAGTATTTTTCAGACAGTGCGAGAGAGTCAAGGATGGCAAAGCTCCAATAGTTTCGTCAGAATCGGATGTTAGTGGATTAGTATGAGACAAAGTTCACTGAGTTGACCAAGTATGTGCCGAGGCTAGTGGAAGACCCTTAGATAGGGTGAGATGGCTTGAAACCATAATTGAAAGCCCAACTGGTGCCCTTGAACTTCAAGAGTTTTGATGAGATGTAAAAGAGGGCCCAGATGATCGAGAAGAACATGATCGAGAGGGCGACCGCATCTGGCTCGCGGTTCGTGCCTAATAGAGATAATCGTCGGTTTGGGAAATGACCGATGATGGGAAGAAGGAATCCCATCCCACCCAATAGAAAGATTATGTGGGAAAGCCAACCACCCAATAGAAAGATTCCAACAACCGAATCTAGATACCAAGGGTATTTAACCCTTCTACCAATCAAAGGTGGAGGATATTGCAGTAGTATTCGAGTA
Organism: Corymbia calophylla; assembly: GCA_014182845.1. NCBI lineage: Eukaryota > Viridiplantae > Streptophyta > Magnoliopsida > Myrtales > Myrtaceae > Corymbia > Corymbia calophylla. The sequence continues at coordinate 32,371,602 of CM024697.1, read as the reverse complement.
TATGGATGTGTTTCCCTCTTTGAAGGAAATTGAGTTTGTGATTGAGTTAGCCCTTGGAACTGAACTAATTTCCAAGGCGCCTTATAGGATGGTCTTGTTAGAATTGAAAGAACTGAAGGTGTAGATGCAAAAACTACTGGATAAAGGATTCATTTATCCTAGTGCGTCTCCTTAGGGAGCACCGGTACTGCTTGTAAGGAAAAAGGACGGGTCTTTGCGTCTCTACATTGACTATCGGTAGCTCAATCTTATAACTATCAAGAATAAGTATCCATTGCTAAGGATTGATGATTTGTTCGATCAACTTCAAGGAGCCTCGGTATTTTCCAAGATAGACTTAAGGACAAGGTATCATCAGTTGAAGATAAAAATGGAGGATATATCAAAGATGGCGTTTTGGACATGCATGGTTATAACGAGTTCACGGTAATGCCGTTTAGATTGACGAATGCCCCTGCAGCCTTCATGGACTTGATGAACCGGGTGTTCAATAAGTGTTTGGATCAATTTGTGATTGTGTTCATTGATGATATTCTGGTATACTCGAGGAGTCCCGAGAATCATGAGAGGCACCTGAGATCAGTACTGCAGACCTTGAGGGAGAATGAACTCTATGCTAAGTTTAGCAAGTGTGAGCTTTGGCTATCTCGCATGGTATTTTTAGGTCATATAATTTCGGGCGGAGGGATCTCTGTTGACATGATGTTAAAATCCTAAGAAACTTTGATTAGCTAGATATTATAGATGTTTCATGGAGAAGTTTTTTGCGATAGTCATGCTATTGATGAGGTTGTTAAAGAAAGAAGAAAAGTTTGATCGGACAGATAAGTATGAGCGTAGTTTTCAAAAGCTCAAGAGTAAATTGACTACCGCACCTATCTTGACAATACCATCTGGTCTTGGTAGATACGAAATCTACAGTGATACGTCGTATAAAGGACTAGGCTGTGTGTTAATGCAACATAGAAAAATGGTTGCATACGCATCTCGACAGTTAAGGCATAACAAGCTTAACTACCCGATGCATGATTTAGAATTAGCAACAACCATCTTTGCACTTAAAATTTGGAGGCATTACTTGTGTGGGGAAAGGTTTCCGACTTTCACAGACCACCAAAGTTTGAAGTATTTGTTCTCTCAAAATAAGTTGAACATGAGGCAACGACGATAGATGGAACTTCTTAAGGACTATGATTGCGAGATTCTGTACCATCTGGGTAGGGCAAACAAAGTGATAGATGCGCTCAGTCGAAAATCGTCAATTGTTCATATGATAGTACGAGAATGGATTCTTTCGGAGGGAGTCAGGGACTCAGATTTTGAAATTGAGGTTGACCATCTTGCTAGTCTAATGGCCACCCTTAGGGTGGAACCCGAGATGCAAAGTAGGATTAAGAGTGCCCAAGTGACAGATCTTGAAGTTCTTAAGATCCTGCAAATGGATCAGGCAAAGAGGAAAGCAGACTTTCAAGTGTCCGAGGATGGAACATTGAGGTTTTGAGGATGATTGTGCATTTCGAAAGATGTAGAACTTAAAGAAGCAATCTTGTCGGAAGCTCATTGTAGTAACTATAGCATCTACCCTGGCAGTACGAAAATATATTAGAATTTGAAATAGCACTTCTGGTGGAACGGTATGAAGTTGGACATTGCAAAGTACATGGCTAGGTGTTTGACGTGCCAACAAGTAAAGGCTCAGCATTGTAAGCCTGATGGACTACTGCAACCTCTTGAGATTCCTGAATGGAAGTGGGAACACATTACAATGGATTTTATATGAGAGACTCTACAAAACTCCGTTTTGTTGGGACGAGGTTGGTGAGTGTAAGATTACAGGGCCAGAGTTGGTACAGCAATCCTTGAATGCAGTTCAGATCATTAGAAGCAGACTGAAAACCGCTCAGAGTCATCAGAAAAGTGATGCAGACAAGCATTGTAGACCGTTGGAGTTTAAGGTGGGTGATCATGTATTTCTAAAAGTATCGCCGATGAGGGGTACTTCCAAATTCTGCAAGAAAGGAAAGTTTAATCCAAGGTATATTGTACCCTTTGAAATTTTGGAACGGATCAGGGTTTTAGCGCATCGCCTTACGTTGCCACTAAAACTTGCTCAAGTACATAATGTTTTCCACGTGTCCATGTTGAGAAAGTATGAACCGGACCCGACTCATGTTTTGAATTTTGAGGAACTGGACGTAGACGACAAGGTGTCGTACGTGGAGAGACCGATACGAATAGAGAACCGTAAAGAGCAAGTACTTTGAAACAAGACTATCGCCTTAGTTAAGGTGATCTGGTAGCATCACGGAATAAAGGGAGTTACATGGGAAAGTGAGGCAGTGATAAAGCATCAGCACCCTCATTTTTTTGAAGATTTGTCAGTAGTTGTAAATTTTGTTGACAAAATTTTTATAAGGGGGAAGAATTGTGACGTCCTTAAATTCGAGCTCTTTAAGGGATGAATGAATGTGAATTTCGTCAATGCATTGTTGGTTGATTTCATTCGGAACTGATCACTCCTAAGATACTAACCTTGAAGGGAAAGGCTAATGAGGACAGAACTTGTGCGACTAAATAACTTGACTTGGGAAAACGACTCGACCGTGAGAATCGTCCTATAGTTATGCAGGTCGATTTCAGAAACGACTAGAAGTTGATTCGCGGACATAACATAATGGGACAACGGGTGATTCCATTTATTGTAATCAAGCACGCGAACGACTCTATGTCGATCCTTGGTAATCGTGCACTTTGAAATAAGAATCTATCCTTCGCAATTTCACGTAGTTAAGGACGTCCATGTGTCGAGAAGTCTTGAACATGATTTGGCATGAGTCAATTACGCATGAATTCTCAAAGCCACCTATCGGTCTGAGTTGTACCAAAATAGCATTCAAGTGAAATTGACAAGGTATGGGAATCCAATATTGGACTTCGAATTTTCGGGAATGTCCCGGATGGACTTTTGGACGATGCTTCTTCGATAGTCGACAGTGTCAGTTGAGCCGAGTTTTTTGAAAGGGGTTTACAGACCGAGGAAACGAGCCCACGAGAACGTGGGCTGAGCAAGACTAGTGTGGGCCTCACGCCCAAGGTGAGAAGACTACCATGGTAGGCCTGAGGCAAGCAAGTAGCTCGTTGGACCCAAACCGACCATTTACCCTTCCGAGCCCATTGTCTAAACTTAAGCCGATTCGAGCCCAACAAATTCCCGAGCCTATTTCTATTCATTTTCTAGCCCGTTTCTTAGGCTCACCCTTCATTTTCAGCCTAAGGGCGGTTTGGGAAATGTGCAAAGTAGAAATGACCATTTTATCCCTAGATATTATCTGGAAAAGACAAAAGAAGAGAGAGAAGATAAGATCACTTACTTGGGGAATTGAAGAAAGCATTCAATGGTCTTAATGAGGCTTGAATACTGTGACGTCCTGAAATTCGAACCCTTTGAGGGATGAATGAACGTGAATTTCGTCAATGCATTGTTGGTTGATCTCACTCGAACACAATCATTTCTGAGATACTGACCTTGAAGGGAAAGGCTACTGAGGACAAAACTCGTGCGACTAAAGAACTTGACCTGAGAAAAATGACTCGACCGTGAGACTTGTGTAAGAACGATCCTGTAGCCATACAGGTCGATTCCAGAGACGACTAGAAGTCGATCCGCGGATAGAAATAATGGGACGATGGGTGATTCCATCTACTGCTATCGAACCCACAAACAGCCCTATGTCAATCATTGGTAATCGTATACTTTGAAATAAGAATTTATCCTTCATAATCTCATGTAGTCAAGGACGTCCATGTGTCGAGAAGTCTTGAATGTTATTTGGCACGAATCGGTTACGCGTGAATCTTCGAAGCTACCTATCAGTCTGAATTATACCAAAATGACATTTGGGCGAAATTGACAAGGCATGAGAATCCAATATTGGATTTCGAATTTTCGAGAACGTTCGGGACGAACTTATAGACGATGCTTCCTTGACAGTCGATAGTGTCGGCTGAAAGGATTTTCGGACCGAGGAAACGAGCCTACGAGGACATGGGCCGGGCAAGAATAGTGTGGGCCTCACGCCCAAGGTGGGATAGCCACCGTGGAAGACTGAGACAAATAAGCGAGCCCGTTGGACCCAACCGAGCCCTTACCCTTCTTAGCCCGTTATCCAACTTAAGCCAATTCAAGCCCAACAAATTTCTGAGCCCGTTCCTACCCATTTTCTAGCCCATTTCCTAGGCCCGCCTTTCATTTTCAGCCAAAGGGCATTTTGGGAATTGTGCAAAGTGGAAATGACCATTTTACCCCTAGATATTATTGGGAAAAGACAAAAAAAGAGAGAGAAGATGAGGTCATGTTGCATGGGAAGTTGAAGCAACATTTAATGCCATTAATGAAGGTTATTTAGTAGATCACTTCACTCTCTCTCTCCCCTCTTCAGCTCACAAAAATCGCACAAGCTCTCTCCCCTTGTTTGCCTTCGTTCATGCTGCTTTTGCTTTAGACCTTTCATCGAAAACTGAGTTGTCCATTGCATTCCCGTGGGAATCTCGGCCCATGCCACCCACCAATCTGCTTAGGATAGGAATTCAGTACGGCCTGTGTTACCCGATCGACGAAAGGAGTCGCCGGCCAACCCGTACGGCAGTCAGAAGCCGCTGGTCACCCGTTCGTCTACTATAGTGACGCCCTTGCACAGCTCCGCCTTTTCCTTCGTTTCTCTCCATTCCCAACCAAACCACTGCCTACACCAGCCACCAACAACTCCCCCCTCGACCCCCTGGAGCCACCGGTCACTGGCCACCAGCTCACCGAAGCTTCGACTAACCCTTTTTGCTCCGACCAACCACCTTCCTCCTACTGCAGTACTATTTTCTAGAGTTTGGTGTGTGAGCAAAAGCTGTTGCTGTGGTTTCAGCCTCGAGACTTCCTTGGAGTGCCATGTTTGAGGTTCCTATGTGTCACCCTCGTCGTCGCTGCCACGTCCGTGTCGTCGGCCCGCCTAACGGGTGAGTTTAACCCCTAATCCCTTAATTAGTGCCTAAACTTGCTTAGGGTTGGTTAATTAGTACTAAAGGCTGTTTAGGATGTTTAATTAAGTGCATTAGCCCTAAGATAAGTGGTTAGATAAATGATTAAGATTAGCTTAGCTTAATCCTACTTATTTATACTTAATTGTGCTTAATTTGGCTTAATTGAGTGTTATGTGCTAATTAAGCATATTTTGCCTTAATTGCTTGATTAATGTGATAAATTGTTTTAATTAATGATTTATTTAATTTCTTATTTCATTATTTAATTATTTAATTTTCGGAATTTATTTATTTTATTATTTTTAATTTCTGAATTTAATTATTTACTTATTAAATTCTGAAATTTCACTATTCATACACTATTCATCCGAAATTAAAAATGTGCATAATTTCATGTGTCTTGATTTTATGAAGTGAAATGGATGTGGCATTGCATGAACATCCGCTTGAATCGTGTGATTTTCACAAAAATGGAAAAAATGATTTGTCTGATGGATACCGGAAATGGATTGTTTTTACGAGAAAGGATGTGAGTTTTTATATGCAAGCATGTATGCATTGGCTAATGCTCAAAGATAATAAATGGGTTGTGGTGGTATGATTGTGTGATCACTAAGTTGAACCCGCTGCCCCGGCAGTAGTCCGAGGGGTGATAGTCCGATTTATTGGAGACCCGATAAAGGTCCGAATGCGGAGTCGCGGTAGAGGTTGGGCCCATGCTCCTTATAGAATGCCGTCTTAGGCAGGGGTCCCTTGACCTAGCCGTGCCTCATAGAGGAGGACGATGCTTGGCTATGCCAGTAGACATCGGTGGAAGTTCGGTTGTAGTCCTGTGGGACAATAATAATTGGAGCACGTGTGGATGCTAAAGTGTATGAAAAACATCGCATCATTGGTTCCGATTATGCATGAGGTGATCACATCATTATTTATGGCACGCACGCATGAACTAATAACGTGCAGGGTGTGGCAATGGCCAGGTGAGATCGCTTGTGACGTGACTCGCATGTGATTGGTAAACTGCATCATCTAACGGCCATGTGCATTGTATGTATTATGCTGACATATAACGTGCAGGGTATGGCATACTGAGTCAAATTGCATGTGAACTGGCTTTGATTGTGGGTGGACTTTGCCTGTTATTTTATTGCTGACTGCTGGTTGTTTGTGGTTGGGTTGTGTGAGGGGTGGTTCTGGAGAGATACCCCGGGTTGAGTTGGTGTACTAATCGAGGCTTAGGGGAAGAACTCGCTGAGATTTATATCTCACTGGTTATTGTATAAACATTTTCAGGCCCTTAAAATGGCGCCCCCGCCAGTGTGGTTTAAGGTCCCCTAGGATTGGGAGACCATCGTGATGCACCACCAGTTCCCGGGTCAGGTGCACTTATACGAGAAGTATGTCATCACCATCTGGGTGGATGAGGGACCAGGGCAATGGATACCCTATCAGTTCCTAGCGTGGTACATCCGACAGGACGATCTGTTGATTAGTCCCCTTCGAGGTTTCAATGGACAGTCTAATAGGGGCCTTGAAGACGATGACTAGGATCCCATGGAGCTAGACCCTCCCGACGGTGCAGTGGAGAACCCCACCCCCGCTCCTCCAGTGATCAACCCGTACTACAATGACCCAAACTACGACCCTATGGAGCCTAAGTCCGACAGGTTAGAGTGATGGTAGTTCAGATTCCGAGGGTTCTTTTTGTGTAGATGGATTAGTCGAGCCTAGTTTTTTTTTTTTTGTTGGGCTTAGTGGATGGATTGGCCCCCTTAGTCAAGCTTGTAAATCGGAAAACGATCATCCATGGGTTAATCCAGTATGAATGTATAAATGAGTAGTTATGTTATCTTGCTGTTCATCCCTCTATCCCTGTGTGATTGTTTTATTGTCTATTGGACTAGGGATGATTCGCTTTCTGCTTGTGCTTAATGAAAGACTAAAAATGAATGGTCGTCGACGAGTCTTGGGACGTCGCTTTCAATTGACCATGGTAAGGGGTTGTTGCATGCCTGGGGTTCGGGGCGTGACAAATACCAGCTCTCACTTCACTCTCTCTCCCCCCTTCAACCCTCCAAAAACCACACACCTCTCTCCCCATGTTTTCCCTTTTTTCCTTCTACTTTTGCTTTTGACCTTCCTCCGAAAATCGAGTTGTTCATGGCTTTTCCGTGTTGATCACCGCTCGTGCCACCCACCACCGTGCTCAAGAGGCCAAAACCGTATGTCCCACGTCAACCAATCACCGGATGGAGCCGCCAGTCGACCCGCTGACCGGCCATAAGTTAACGCCAACCAACCTGCCTACTATAGCACAGTACAGCATGATTCCACCTGTTTCAGCCATTTTCCTTCCTTTTTGACCTGATCTCTACCCATCCCAGCCACCAGCAGTTCTCCCTTGCCCCCAGGTGCCGCTGGTCACCGATCACCGGCTAACCACTCGCCGAAGCTTTAGCCAGCCCAATTTGCTCCGGTTAGCCCCTTTCCTCTTCAAGCAGTGCTGTTTTCAAAAGTTCAGGGTGAACATGAGTTTGTTACTGTTGTTTCAGCCCCGGGACCACCTTGGATCATCGTGATAGAGGTCCCCGGGTGTCACCTTCATCACTGCCGCCACGTCCGTGTTGCCGACTCGATTAACGGGTGAATTTAACCCCTAATCTTTTGTTAGGGCCTAAACTTGCTTAGAGTTGGTTTAGTTAGTGGTAATTTTAGTTTAAGGGATTCAATTAAGTTGTATTAGCCCTAAGATTGGTGGTTAGATAGATGGCTAAGATTAGCTTAGCTTAATCTTACTTAATTTTGCTTGATTGTTGCTTAAATGGTTGTTTATTGTGTTTTGTGATTAATTAAGCATGATTTGCCATAATTGATTGATTAATTGTTTTAATTAATGTTTTTTTAAAATTTTTGAGTTTAATTTATTAATAATTAAATTCTGAAATTTACTATTCATAATTACTGTTCATAATTGCTATTCACAGCATTGTTCATACATAAGCTAATTTTAGTCTTATTTTGATGTACTCTTGATTGTTGTGATTTATAAAAGTGCCGGTTGTTAATTATATTCATGAATATCGATGAAATACGTGATCTAATGCCGGTTGAATTGAATTTTGGAATTGTCGAGTGATACAACATGACATATTGCATGGGTTATCTGCAATGGCATGTTGCATAAGCATAAGCAATGTTGCATTCACAACAAAGCAAAGATATAAATGGATTGCTTGATGATGTGTTGCATTATCACATTAAGAGAGGGAACCCGACGTTACCGGAAGACTGCCAATCCTTGTGGGGTTGTACCGTGACCGTTTGGTCATCCTGACTTCGGTTGGTTGCCTGACAGGGAAAGATTCTTTGTGGGACTGTGGTAGTAGACGGGTCCCGAGCCTCTGTCAGTTGCGGGACTACGGTAGTGGGCGGGTCCTATGCTCCTTCGGGAATGCCGTTTTGGGAGTGAGTCCTTGACGTCGTCGTGCCTCAAGGTAAAAAGGACAAAGCTGGCTTGGCTAGGAACCACCAACCATAAGATTGTGCCGTGGCCTAGGAGGAGGGGTCGTAATAATCGAAGCATATGTGAATGTTGAGGCATGAGAATGTTGTGTACAATGCTCTAATTATTTGCATGCTCTTAAAGTCATGATGATCACATTATTTATGGCACGCACACATGAGTTGACAACGTGCAAGGTGTGGCAATGGCCAGGTGATAAACTTTTTGCGTGAAATTTTAATGCAGTCCTTCCAGTTAATTTTCACCCAAAATCATTGATGTGGCAACGTGTTATATAGAACAGCACAACAATTAAATAGTCACGTCAACAATTCACCAGGATTGTGTTGGAATTTCGTAAAAAGGTTTTGAACTAAATTAACAAAATTGAAAGGATTAAATTGATATCTATACAATAAATTTAGGACTAATTAGATAGTTTTCCCTTATAACATGTTTGATCATCAAAGTGGCTTACTCAGTGAGACTCATGGAGTGATCACAAGCTCTAATTTTTTATGGGATGTTTATTACTTATGGTATACGATGATATCTCCGACAGCATAAGCTGAGGATTGGAGGTGGTATGGTTAGACACACTAGTCTAGAGATATCGAACGGTTCCCACATTAAGACACATGCGTTACCCTTCAAAAAACAAGCAATCTTCATGGCGAGATCTGCCAGGAGATGATACTCCTATTGTTGTCGTCTTAAGCGAATCTTCTTCATTGAGCCATATTGCCATGGATAGTTCCCCTGCAAAAGGGCGCCTGAAAGTAAAGGGGTCTCCGGCGTCCACCATCGAAGTTTGATCAAGTGTCCTTCTCTTTGTTGCCACCATAGCACTGTCTGGCCATTGATTGTTCTCCACACACTTTGCCCACACCATTCTCAGTTTCAAACTTGATCGATAGTTGATATGTTAATACAACAATGCGAGTGGCATTCCATGTTGGCCTCTACCGGTGATGCCATTATATGTGACAGGACATCTACTATTGGGAAATCCTACCATATCCGAGCCTGTCAAGGGGGTGCCTTTAAGGTGATTGGCAATCGGACATCTTTGACTCTAACCATATCCCCTGAAAACCAGAACAACGGTTTTCAGGGGATACCATTTGATCATATGGAAAGTAGTCGATTTTGGTCAAATTGATGGGAGTTATGCGCAATTTAGACTTACACAATTGAGTGGAGACGTGGAAAAGTGGGGATTCCGAATAGTATGCAAGCAATTAGAGGATGATTTAAAGGTTGTGTTTCGAGACAATCAACTAATAAATCCAGCTTTACTCTACGAGATTAATTATGACTCAACCGATTCAAGCACCGAGAGTAAAGAAATTGATGACAATGCAAAAAAAAAAAAAAAAAGAAGTTAAATTGTAGGATGGAGAGTCATTTGGAGGAAATAAATCAATCTTTTTTAAGCAAAGCTTGTTACATCAAGAAGTAGGAAAAATTACCAAAAAAGTTTCAAACCTAATACAATTGTATTAATTCAATTTAATTTTTTTTTGTCAATTGAGTGTTAAACATAATACATTTATGCCAATTCAGTTCAATTTGTCAATTTTAATAAGAAATCATTTATATGAACTCTAGCCATCATTCGTAGCATAACCAGTACTAACGTGGAATTTTTAATAATATATATTTTTATTTTTATTCTATTCTATTTTCTTTTTTTTTTTTTTTTTTCTTTTAATTCCTTTGTTTTTTTCTTCCAACTCCCAATTGTGGGCCAATGAAGGTCACCTACCAACCCTCGCTGGGTCTGGGCGAGGCTATGATGGCCTTAACTGACGAGGGCCATGACGCCCTCACTCGGGGCTAGCAATGGCGTTGCAGCCCTTCCCAGCCCACAATTGGGAGTTGGGAAAAAAAAAAAAAAAAAAAAAAGAAAAATTAATAAATAAAATAAATAATTCAAAAAATAATAAAAATTATATAAAAATGTTTAGCTTAGTGCCAATTGTATTACATAAGATGGCCGGCATCACGTTAATGAATTTCTGTCAAAATTGGCCAAATTGACTTAATTGATAAAGTATGAAAATGTTGAGAACTCAATTAACAAATGAAAAAAAAAAAGATTTAGAATTGAATTGACACGATCACAATAGATTTAAAACTTTTGTGGCAATTCTCTCTTAAGGAGTGTTGAGACGTCATATATGAAGCCAATTTGTATTTGATGCTCTCTACGCTCTTCCATTTCATGTTGGAGAATAGAGTTAAAGAAACTTGCAAGAGGTCCAGATTTCTCTGAAATCTCCATTCGACCGGCCGAAAACTGACGCGAATGATATCGTGGTGGTTTACGAACATCCCATATGGAAGGGGAATTGCCGATCTCACGTTGAAAGGGGAAATGTTAGATTCATCTAGATTAAAATTCTCCTAATCATCTAAAAGAATTATGTTACCACTGCCACAAGTCCTGCATTGAGACACCGCCTCCTGCTTAAACTTTAAGTTGCCACTATTTTATTTATTCGTTGCCACTTTGCTCATCTTCAAAATTACCTTTGGAATTGGGACCCGCTACTTTTCTCCTTGCGATTTTTAATCTGCGTTCAATGGAAATATATTGGACAATTTACCTACGGCAAATTAGGAAGAAAAAGAATGTATTCTCGCATAAAAACTTTCACAGACACCTCGTAACAAAGCTGGAAGTGTCACCTCATGGTGGTCTCATGGTGGTCTCATGGTCGTTCACATTCTTCATGACTATTTTAAAGTGTTGTTCCACTAACTAGTAAAGTTGAAAACTTTTTCCCTCCACTTTGGAAAATTTTCATAGGCTTGACTTGAAGTCATCCCTCTTCTTTTCTTTCAGTGCTAAAAGAAAAGAAGATACATTGTCTCATGGTAAAGAAAGCCTTGTTCAGTGCGCTGTGAGACCAACAGTGCATATATATAAGTTTAATTTTTGTGATACTCACTAACAAATTCCTCTTACACCTACACATAAGATCATGGGAATCAAAACTCATGCTGAGCTCACAAGATCATATTACGATCATGGGATTAGGAACACGGCTAAAATTTGATCCGCTTGTACCGTCACGATTATTCTCCTTGTTTAAAATATTTAAACAACAAATATGTTTTACCAAGGATGATTTAATCATACAAATTAAATAAGGTGGGTTTTATGCAAGATTAAAATTTCCATTCACAGACACCTCATAGCAAAGTTGGAAGCATAGTCTCATGGTCATCTTATGATTGTTCACATTGTTCATGACTTATCTCAAAGTGCCGATCCAGTAACTAGTAGAGCTAGAAAAATTTTTCCCCCACTTTAGAAAATTTTCAGAGGCTTGCCTAAAAGTTGTCCCACTTCTTTTCTTTCGGTGCAAAGAAACAAGAAGATAAAAGATATGCGTTTTCTAACCTAATTTGCCAACTAAACCACTTTCTCACCAACTGCTCAACTCTATCAATTATTGCGTTGATGATCCGACACACTTTGTAAGGTGTCATATATCTCTAAAATATAAATCAAGTGGCCCTATGAATGAGAGCTTAAAATCAACCAAACTCCTAAGCCTATTGAAGCGATAGAATAATTGCAGCATGGTCTAACAGAGAGACTGCCGGGTGTTCCCAAGACACCACATGATGATCCGTTCAGTTGTCTACTTCATCATAATATTCTTCTTCAGAGGAAAGTTAAAGTTCAAAGCACTTCATGTTAAATAATTGGTTGGGTGGTTGACGACGGGATGCTTTGAAAGCATCTAACATTTTCTAACAAAAACAAATGATTGTGGATTAGCTGTTGCTGGGTCATTTATTTGATAGATTGTTTCTGGGGTACCAGTATATGTCACTTTATGGGAGTCCAATTCTATCTTCTTAACCATTAGCTTTTTATGATTGACAATGAAGAATTAAACTATAAACGGGAGTAAAAACTATAGATTGTCAACGATGTTGATCCACAGAATTCAACTTATGACATAATGTACCATTTTTTACGAGTCCAGAGTACTTCTCTTATTTGCAATTTCAATTTGCGAAATAATTGAGTTATGTGATAAAGAAAATGTAAACTATTTATAAGACACATATAGAGACAACTTTAATTAGATTATCTTCTTTTACCAATTGAGAATTTTTCTCATATCGTATAGTTTTAATATGCATTGGTGCCTGACAGCTAAGCGCCCATTTAGTTAAAGAAAATATTATGAGTTTCCATTTTCATTTCATAAAATTATGTTTAGTATATGTATCACATGGAATAACAGGGATTGACTGTCCGTCCTTTAAAGGACGAAGCCTTTAACCAAAACTATTTCATAAAAATTTAACTTCATATCAAATCATATTCAAAAGGAATTCAAAAGTTCACTCAATCCCCTAAAATTTATTTGGCAAATACCATTCTATGTCACCCCATATCACTCTCCACGCCGCCCCATTTACTCTTTTCGTTCCAGTGACATAAAATAGTCATGGAAGAGGAAAGCAAAATTACAGCTCAACAAGTGGCAATCATCATATTTTTATAAGATCAAGCAATTTTTATAGCAATCTTTATGGATCGACATAATGCACCATTGAAGTAATACCAACAGATATTCTCCGATTACATGAATATTTCATATATTCTCCATTAGTCAATGCATCACATAATATGCATCATACCATAATCCATATAGTAGGCAGCAAATATCATATCAACCCCCCATGTCAAAAAAACCTTATGGTCTTGTTTCACTTGGTAATAAGATCTAACATCCATGGGTTATATATGGCATAATCTTTCTTTGAGTTATTGCATGCAAATTGCTCTAGATTAGTAATACTAGTATAAATTAAAATTCTAAATTTAATTTGTTCATGGGATTTGCCGTATGTTTTGTAGACCTTTAGGGTAGTTGGGCCATTGTGCTTGTGCCTTAAGATTATAAAAAAATGAAATAGGGTTAGACCTATTATTGACTTAGTTATGTGTATATCTTTTGAGTAGTCATGTGTTAAAATTATTATTTAGCAAAGCAAAAACAACTACTCGCTGGCAACACAATTTCGAAGAAGCTAGTAAAGTTAATCTTTTTTTTATTAGTGAGCCTATAACTTAGATCGCGAGAATCCGCCGCTCCAATGTTGTTTGTCGGTTTGTGCAATGATTAAGTCCGGCAAGACCCCTAGTGATCTATACTAGTCCCTACTTTTGTGGTCGTTTGGCTTGTTGACTAGTCTACTCAACCATTGAATTCAACGTCGAACAAAGAAATTTGTGACAATCAGCCAATTTGAATAACGCCCGTGGTCTTCGGCGAAATAAGTACGTGTATTCACACCTATTATATATCATGGTCCCTGAGTATGCAGAATCATTTTCCAAAGTTCTGATAGTATTCTTTGATGACTATAAAAATAAAAGAAATTTGTGACAATCAGCCAATTTGAATAACGCCCGTTGTCTTCAGTGAAACAAGTACGTGTATCTACACCTATTATATATCATGGTCCCAGAGCAAGCACAATCATTTTTCAAAGTTCTGGTAGTACTGTTTGATGACTCTACCAAAATAAAAAAAAGTCATGCATCTCCATCCTCTAGTATAAGAATAAATCAACAAGAAGATCAAAATGTGAACGAACTACCTGAAAATATAGTGTCAAATCTTAAGCAAACACTCATTTTTTATTGTTAGACTCCTTCATCTAATGGCTTCTTCATCAAAACCCAAAAGGATTTACCAGGTGTTCTTGAGTTATAGAGGCAAGGACATCCGGAACAACTTCCTCGGTCATCTCTACACAGCTCTTGACCATAAAGGAATCTACACTTATGTTGATAGTGAGGAGCTTAGGAGAGGAGAGCAAATAGCGCCAGCACTTATGAAGGCAATCGAGGAATCGCATATCGCGATCATCATTTTCTCCAAGGATTACACTTCCTCATGGTGGTGTTTGGAAGAGGTGGCGAAAATCATGGATTGCAAGGAGGAAAGAGACCTCATGGTCTTTCCAGTGTTTTACAAAGTGAGATCCAAAGAAGTGAGAACACCAAAAGAGAGGTACAAAAAAGCTATGGTTAAGCATGAATCCAAGTTCGGGAAGGAATCAGAGGAAGTGAAGAGATGGAAGAAAGCTCTTTCCAATGCCGGTAGCTTGGCTGGGTGGCATTTGAATGATGGGTAAGTAGAGTGGAGTTCATATATTGTAGAAGAAGCTAAGATTTGCAAGTAAGTATAGAGACTATTTGTAAGAAAGAGGACTAAATGAATCTACACACATGATTGTGTATACATATAGATGCTTCATCTTATAATTCCTGAAAATTCTTAAGTGGCTGAAGTCAAAGTTAGTCATTTTATATAAGAGTTAGTAAATCTTATACTTAGTAAGGAAAGGGGATAAGTGTATTGAAAGTCCTAAAACTTGTCTAAAACTTGTCAACAAAGTGCATTTAGTCCTAAAACTTTTAAAAACTGCAATTAAGTCATAAAACTTCTTATGAAAGTGCAATTAAGTCCTAGAACTTTTAAAAAGTGTAATTAAGTCCTAAAACTTGTCAATTTTGTCAAATCAAGTCCTTTGTTGATAGCACTTTTTGAAAGTTTTTAAACTTGATTATACTTTCATGACAAGTTTTAGGGCTTAATTGCACTTTTTGATAGTTTTAGGACTTAATTATATGTTCGTGACAAGTTTTAGGACTTTTAGTGCACTTATCCCTAAAGAAAGAAATATAGAGTTTGGCAAATGATAAGAAAAGTAAATAATTACAAGAAAAATAAGCTTGGCAAGTAAAAACAAGAATTAATATTCCAAAATTAGCTAGTAACTTAATTGGAGAAAAGTTGGTAAGTCATTATAATTAAGATTGGCAATTTCTAAAATTAGTTAGTAGCTAACTTAAATAACATTTGGTAACTTAGTAGAAAAGTTGGTAAATTAAAAGAAGATTAGTCGCTCAAGTGAGAGTTGGTAATCTAAAACTAGTAGATAATTATTAAATATGACATGCTGGGGAGAAGAACACCCCAAGTGTCACAACTTGGCATGGGAAGACACATAACTATTAAAACTTCCAAAAGGCATATTTAAATGTTAAATTCAAAGAAGAAAGGAACACTTAAGTGCCGACAGCGAAAATTTGTAGCCAAACAGCTAATGTGGCTTAGTCTGACAAGAACTTTAAATGATGTGGCATTTCTTTAAAAAAAAAAATTATTCACGTAGACAACGTGAACAACATCACGCCATCTACATAGACTATGCGAGACGATGCTAAATGACGTCATTTTGGCACTTAAGATATCATTTCTTTGCAAAACTTGACACTTAAGTGTTCACTTTTAACCACGAGTAACATTTAAGTGATTACTTATACCATAACTTAAAACTTAAGTGATCCTTTTTTAACCACGATTGGCACTTAAGTGAACATGGAGGACGACGTCGTTGTAGATAAGGATTGCTGAGTGGACATTTCAGCGAGCCACGTAGACTAGTTTTATTGATAAAATAATGTCATGATGGATTTCTATAAAGCTCATCAGAGTTGGCATTTAAGTGTCCAATTTTCAAAAAAAAAAAAAAAAAGTGGCACTTTAGTATACTTTGGAAGTTGTGGCATTTATGTGCCCCCGATCAAGTTATGGCATTTGAGGTGTTCTTTTTCCATAAATGTTGATAATCACTCTAATAGATTTTGGTAATTTCATAAAAAAAAAAAGTTAGTAAATTTAAGGCCATAAGTTATGCCAATCAATTTTTGTAAGTTCTATGAGTAATTTCTAAATTATAAAAAGGTTAATGATTTGATAAAATTGTTGGTCAATTATTGACATGTTATGGAAAAGAAAAAATCACTTAGCTTTTTTTCACCAAAATTTTTGCAACACTTACGAACACTAATTGAAATTTACTGGCATAGAAAAAAAACCTATTTTTGGGACGAAACAATAGAATTCTACCTTTGGCTTTTGCTAAGCCTTGTTTCATTCAGGTAAGGTCTATAGCTCTTTCTTTTGGATCCTTGTTGCCTCCTTGAATTATAATAAAGTTCTAAGCGTTTTGTTTGTGGGCCTATATGAGTTCTTAAATGTTTCATTTTGGTCAGTTGAGCTCTACAGATTTACAATTTTGGTTAACCGAGTCATAAACTCATTGCCGGTGGAATTTTGAGTTCAAAAAATCACATGTGGCTAACCATAGAATAGACATGTGCTTTTGCTCGTAATAAAAGATTGACAATCGGACTTCATCGCCTGAAAGTTTTACTAACTTATTTGAACAATATAAAATGCTAAAACTTGATCGATCAATGGACAAGATGTCACGTATGTGTTACTGCATTACCTCATCCATTCAGAAGGAATGAGAAAGTTTGCAACGCTTGATACTGGATAATTAGTGTGTACATGTCCTGTAAGGCAATGACATCGTACTTTGAGATATTTTAATAGTTTTCAAATCAAACTCTTAACCATCGTTCAAAGTCTTGAATAACTTTTTTTTTTACTAAGCATATAAAAAATCACATGTAACAGTTTGACAAGAAAAGTCAGTAAATCGTTATTTACAAACCAAAAGAACATGAAACACTTGAATGACTAAAAGTCGAACCTTGAACTTGTTTTAATTGGTGTGGAGCTCTTTTGAGTTGTAATTCGACTTGGTGGGAGTACATTTTGTTTTGGCCATGGTTATGTGAAAATATAATGCACTGCTTTTGTCATTGTTGGCTAGTAGTAATTACTTGTTATTTGCTTATTCAAATTGCTAAAACGGTGCTACAACTTCTTTTTTCGTTTGTTCTAGAGATGAGTCGGAGCTTATACAAAGAATTGTGACGGAAATTTCCACTTACCTAGACCGAACACTTTTGCATGTTGCTATGCATCCGGTGGGGATAGATTCCCAAGTGGTTAAGTTGAAATCGATGTTAAACTTTAAGCATGATGATAATGTTCTCATGGTGGGATTGTGGGGACAAGGAGGCATAGGAAAGACAACTTTAGCCAAAGCTGTTTACAATGATATTTTCAGGCAATTCGAGAGTGCATGTTTTTTGGCAAATGTTCGAGAAGTTTCAAAAGATTGCAAGGATTTAGTTGCTCTACAAGAAAAATTACTATTTGAGACATTAGCATTGAAAGAAAGATTAGCAGTGTCCAATGTGGATAGAGGCATTAATCTAATACAAGAAAGACTTTGTCACAAAAAAGTTCTCCTCATCCTTGATGATGTGAATGATTTGCGCCAGTTACATGCTTTAGTAGGAGAAGGTAAGTGGTTTCGAAATGGGAGTATGATCATTATTACTACAAGAGATAGCCATTTGCTAACTTATCTCGGGATAGATCAAGATCACGTGTACGAAGTTAGAGAGTTGGATGACAGCGATGCTTGTGAGCTATTTAGTAAGCATGCTTTTCCGACACACCAAAACTTTAAAATCAAGACAAATCTAGTGGATAGTGTTCTAAATCATGCTAAAGGCCTTCCTTTAGCACTTGAGGTGCTAGGTTCTTTCTTACGTGGTAGAAGAGAATATGAATGGGAAAGTGCCCTAGATGAAATCTCTACAGCTCCTAAGAAAGGCATCAATGATGTGCTCAAAATAAGTTATGGTGGACTAGAGCCAAAAGTGAAAGAGATCTTTCTCCACATTGCCTGCTTCTTTAAGGGGTGGGATAGTGAGTATGTAAAGAAAGTTCTCAGCAGTTGTGATCTTAAGGCAGTAATAGGCTTACAAATTCTCATGGAGAGGTGCTTGATAAGAATTGAGTCTGGGAAAATACAAATGCATGACTTGATTCAATTGATGGGTATGGATATTGTGAACCAAGAAAGCGATGATCCTGGGAGACGCAGCAGACTATGGCTATACGATGACATTGTCGATGTTTTGTCAACCAACATGGTAAGACTTGCAAATTCCATCAAAATTCTACTCCTTATCTTTGTTACTCTAATTACTGAACATGCATAACCTAAATAATCTTCTATATATAGGGAAATTGTGCTGTAAAAGCCATAGTGTTGCAGTCACCTGAGCCGATAGAGATATGTATTGGTCCTGATGCTTTGACAAAAATGAGAAGATTGAGATTGCTCATTTTGTGCAATGTGCGTAATACTTTCCAAGGTCCTTTTTGTCTCCCTAATGAGCTAAGATGGTTTCGATGGGCTGAATGTGCTCCTCGAATTCCAAAATTTGCCTCTGGTCAAAAGAAATTAGTGGGACTTGATATGAGCAATTGCAGTATATCTATAGTGCCAAATCAATTTAAGGTGAGTATTTACCTACATTGAACTTTTCATTATCTACCTCAATTGCGTATGTATATGTGTGTTATATGTACTAGCACACAAAAGGAAGTATTGTTGCTCTGTTTTAGAAAACATTTGTCTATTTTTTTTCAAGACTAACTACTTACATTAGAAAAATATTTTTAAGTGCAACAAAATTGGCATTTGAAAAATTAAGTGAACAACTTTATTAAAAATACTCAACGGAAACATTTTTGTTAATAAAATACACAATAAAAGATTTTTCATAAATATCTGCAGAAACAAAATATATTTCAAGATCTAAAATTTTTTTATGAAGGTAACTGCTTTGTTAGAAGTTCGACTTTTCATATGAAATATGTGAGAGATAAAAAATAAAATAATCAATTTCACGTATTTGTTGATGGTATTATACCTGTAAAATAAGTAATTGAGGATAATTAATGGAAGGATTATAAAAAAAAAGATTGAAATCATTTAAAGCAGATCATATTTGCCTTCTATAATAGTATAGATAAAGTTGACATACTTTCTAAACCTAATATCTCTAACTATCGACATTGATAAATTTCAAAATCATATCAAATCTACCTAGTGAAGAAATTCAAAATGAAATTTGTTTGTCAGTTGTTTACATATAAGCTTTTTTTATTTTATAGAAAAATTGTAGAGTGATGGAACAAAAGGGAAACAAAAGTATAACCAAGCTACTCGTTAACATGTATATAGAATTATAAACACCCAAGGAGTAGTTGGCTGAGTGGTAGGCCACATGGAACAGATGAAATAAATAAAAATATATATTTTTGAGTGGTAGGCCACATTGTCATCAAGTGATGGAGCCTTACCTAACGCACATACCTAAGTGGTGGGGATTTGTCCAGCATCCATAAAAAAATTAGCTCATTTTGTAAAACAAGGCATTGTTAATTGCTTAGATCATTTGTTAAAGGGCCACCCTTCTAAGTGGGCATAATAGAGTATTTATTAGGAATTTTTCCAGTAATGTGTGTAATGTCAATGTGTGCACAACTAAATCAATATAAGCGATCCAATAGGGGCTTACCACTAGTTTCTTAATAGTTTCTTAATAGAAAGTCGGAGCTGAATTTTGATTTCCCTATATGAAATCTTTACCTTCTTCCGAATGTTTTTCAAAGTTGGCTCCATTGTCTTTGCATGACTTCAAAGAATTTTAAAGTTTGTTAATTTTTAAGTAATTACATTTTAATAGTATTTACATCCGGCATAGATTCTTCATTCCTATGCTCATCTCGTGGCACTTCACACTGTTTATGTGATTGCCACATGCATGACACATTAATAGTTTTGTCATGAGGCCCGCATCTGCACTTGACATGTGGTACTTCACCATGCTTCTATAATTGTCAAATGGCATAACACGTGGCATAATTTTGTCATGTGGCTTACATTCTCATGTTCGCCACATTACACTTCACTTGAATTTGTGATTGCCACATGCATGACACACAATACAATTTTATCCAAAACTAATTTTTGTCTACTAATAGAGGGTAGATTTGGGTTAGGAGTCCAATTTGAGATTTTTTTGTTAAAAGAAAATTAGTTTGTGGCAACTGTTATATTAATACCAGTTTAGGATTTTTGTAAACAAACAGTAATTTGGAGTAAATTTGCATGCTGATTTGGGACTTTCAATGTTATTAATTCTAATTTTTTTAATAATTGTCTACACAATTTTATTTGTGAATTTATTTCATATTATGTACCTATATATTATTCAATTCTTTCAAATAATATCTTAAATGTAAAATGATAAGAGTTATCTCTAATTTGCTAAAGTGACAATGAAACTGAATTGCTAGGTAAAGCTTGGTCGTGCGCGTGCCATGTGACACCACTAAGCCCCTACAAAGAAATTAAGATATTATTAATCATCAATATTATAAAGCCATGGACAATGGGAATGGCATTCGATATTGAATTACCATCATTTCACGAGTTTGACTCCCCTGTCTATGTACAACAACTAGCATAAGGCCTATTTGTGGACTCCACAGCAGATCATCTCTACATTAAACAAACAAATTGCTCAATATTTGCAATTGATGACCTAAAATATAATAATTTCTTGAAAGATCAATACTGGATATGCTTTAGTAGCAACTTATTCTCATTAAGGGAATTCCACGGTTTAAATGTAAGGAAGCGACGTCATCATACAAGCACCCCTTTTTTGTCCCTTTAAGAACGTTTATCAAACCTGATTTCGTTGTTTTTGCAGGACTTCCAAAATTTGAAGTACATTAATTTCAGTCAATGTGAGCGGCTGGTTTGCATGCTCAACCTCTCGTGTACTCCAAATCTCGAGGAATTGCATCTCCAGAATTGCAAAAACTTGATAGAAGCCCATGAGTCTATTGCATATCATGAAAAGCTACAAGTGTTGGATTTTCGGGGATGCTCGGAACTTAGTGTTTTTCCAAATGAGCTCAAGTCAAAAAATCTCCAATATCTCAATCTTGAAAATTGCACAAAATTTGAAAGGTTCCCTGATATTTCACATAAACTCGAAGGCCTAAAACAACTTAGGTTAGGAGGGACTGCTATTAAAGAACTTCCTGCATCAATAGAAAATCTTGTCTCTTTGGAGGAAATGCATATACATGATTGCAAGGACCTAAAACTTCTTCCATCTAGCATTTATAAGTTACAAAACCTTGAAAACTTGCATATTAGGTCTTGCCCAAATTTAGTCGAGTTTCCAAAGTATGAGGATTCAGCTGATCCAAGCATGAAGACCAAACTTTCAAGTTTACAGTGCTTAGACCTTTCAGGATGTTACTTGTCCAAAGTAGACTTTCTTGAGAATCTTTCATGTTCTCCATTCCTGACACAATTAAATTTGTCGAGGAACAACATTACAAGCCTTCCTACATCCATCTGTAAACGTCATCGTTTGTCCTATTTTGTAGTTTTGAATTGCCATCAATTACAGGAGATTCCTGAGCTTCCATCATTTTTGAGAGGTCTTCGGATGGATAATTGCGAATCTCTGCAAAATTGTGGAGATTTAAGTTCAGTTCATGATTTTGTCCATAGAGGGTTGACCATGGTTGATAATGGCTCACCTAATCAGGTTAGATTCTCTCTCACATGCATACATGCACACACGCATGGATATCGATGTTTAGATTCTCTCTCACATGCACATGCACACACGCATGCATATCGATGTGGACTATATGCTAGATCCAATTTCATGGTTGGATATTGCAATAGCAAAAAATGCAAGATTGGAGACTTAAGAAAATCGAACAAATATAAAGTGATTTTGCACTGAATGCGTGTAATAGAGTTGGCTATTGTACTTTTATGCGAATAATTTCAATCACATGAGACTTGTATGTTAATGCAAGGAAGGATCAATGGATCTCTACTTGTTTATTGAGCTCTAATTCCAAGTGGAATTCTTTAGTATTACTTAATAAATTCAAATTGAGTCTTTATATTTGGGTTCTAATAACAAATTTGGGTACTTTCTGATGATCTATCTTTGTTTCAGTCTTTGGAATACTCTATTGTTCTCCCTCAAGGAGAGATGCCAGAGTGGGTTCTCCCTATTGAAAATGATTCCGTTTCTTTCATGGCTTCGAAAGACCTATATGACAAGTTTCTTGGATTTGCTCTCTGTGTCACTCTCGATAAGGATAATCATGAGGAGAAAAATATAGAGTCATATCGTTTCATTCCCTATGTTAATGGCAAAATGTTGGAAATTTGTCCGTTCCTTCTTGAACCATTGAAGTTGGATCATATCCAACTCCAATATTTCACACCACCAAAGATGTGGGGAGTAGTTGATTTTGGTGGAATTGATGGGAGTCATGCACAATTTAGCCTTACAGTATCAGGTAAATATATGAAAAAGTGGGGATTTCGAATATTATGCAAGCAATTGGAAGACGAATTAAAAGTTGCGCTTCACAATGATCATCTAATCGATCCAGCTCTACTCTACGAGATTGGTCATGAATCAACATATTTAGGAGCTGAGAATTTACTTACGTATGAAGATTGTTCGATCCGAATTAGATCCACAGAGACACTTGCAAGATTATCAAAGGAGAATTGAGGAAGAGAAAGCAGCAAAAAGAAAGCATGGGTATGATCTCACTCAAAGCAAGCGAATCAAGACTATGTCGACTACCAATATGACTGATGGAGAAGAGAATGATGGAGAAACTTGCTTAGGAAGCAATTCGTAGGTAAGTGACCTCCTTGAATCTTTTTTCTCGTTCTTCTCGTTTTCTTCTCTTTTATCTCTTTCTTTTTTCTTTTTCTTTTTTTAGATTTTCTCTCTCCGCCTTCCTTTCTTCGTTTTGCTAGATTCTCATTTTCTCCGCGATAGGCGAACTTCTCGAACTCCACCGACGCCACTTTCAGCATCACGGCTGATCATCTTCCGTCAATTTAAGATCGCCGCCTGCCAACGGAAGCGACGAACAGAATCGACGGCGACGGCGACCGGCCGGCGGAGGTGACGGACTACCGCCGCCGACCGAAGCCGTCGAAACTGATAGAGCAGCTTGGGGCGAACGATTCTCTCCTGAGGTTCTGGGCTTCATGCAGATTGCTACAGATCATCTCGATTTTGAATTCGATTCGTACGGTGCTGCAATTGCGCGGGAACTTGAAGAATGCGTCCCATGAATCTGTTCGAGAAAATGTTTCTTCGACATTTTAGTCTGTGGATGCTTGGTGGTGAATTCACTGGCAATCGACCTTACACGATGCAAATTCAGCAACAAAAATATCTACTAGAAGGTATAACTTTTCTTTCTTTCTTTTGATAAGGGGCAATTTATTCAAAGAAGTAGGTGAAGTCTAGGTTAAATGGAAAATCAAGCGAGGGAAAGTGAAACAATGGGAAGTAGCTTGTACATGGTTCAGTTTAGTCTGCTTTTCAGGCGAAAACTGAGCCAATCCGGGTGCTATAGGTTGGGACTCCCTTACGCCAAACCAGGCATTGCAGCGGACAACGGGCCACAGTGGGGTGGCGGGTGCTTTTGAGGTGTCTAGGAAATGTGGATGTGTAGTATGTACAATTCATACGGATGTGTAGCGGGTGAAAGGTTTTCCAGGGCTATTGAATTATGAAAACTTTGATTGCTGGGATAGGGCTCTGTCTCTATGTTTTATGTGGCGTTTGAAGAGGCAAAACCATTCTGGAATGAAGAAGATGCAATCAGATGGCAAGCCACCGGGAAAGGCTGCTGAACAGTCAAGTCCTTTTACCACTTGTTGACTTTGGCATCTACGGAGAATTAAATACCAAATTTACTTGGAGCATGAGAGTAAGATGAACATCAGTTGTGTCTATGGACCATGGGTATGAAAAGGAAAAAATCACAAGAAACACTGAGTTTACATAAGTTATTCAGTAGAATAGAGACAAAAGCACAAGAAGCTGATTGTCGATTCTAAATTCTGAGGCCTTTGCACCAGTTTAGGATTCTATTTTTATCCTTCCATGCCATAGCTTTTATGAAGGAAAATGACCAAAAAGCTAAAACTCCTGGATGCTTCTTGAATGTTTGAGTGAAATGTGATTAATGAAAGATAAACTTCTGATGTACCTTTAATAAGACACAGTGGAATGAGCAACATGTAGGTTCTCAAATTAATTGATGCATTTGCTTTAGCGTTGTTAGAGCCATATCAGTTAAAGTGTCAGGTGGGATTTGCATCTGAATTACACGATGAGTATATGTATTAATAATCATTACTTGGAAGTTTGGTGACCAGTATATTATATCGGACCTGCAAGATCTTGATCTTATAGATATGAGATATGGATTCATTCCATTAGTAGCTGCATATTGATACTGAAATATTTCTACTGTTGGCTACTTGATGCTGATTTCCCCTTGAATTGCCTTAATGCACGTATGAGAGAAATTCTGACTCTTATACTCATTATTTTTTTCTCTTGACAAGTAACAAGACTTATTTTCTTTTTTCCATATAAGGGAAAGCTTGCTTTGGACAGCCTTGAAGTTCGAGTTGGGTAACAAACTGATTTTCGGTAAACAGTTGCATTTCAGATATGTTACTTTATTTTCTAATTAAGTTAATTACTATTTTCAGTCTCAGTTAGTAAATGATTTCACATTGTACTTTATTTATATTATACCTTGATTGGACAGCTGTGTGATTGTTGAGGAAGGGCACCTTTTGCAGCGGGAAGAAACAGGGCTAATGAGACACAGAATGTATGTCTATCATTGCTTCTCCATCCCTTTCCATAAATTTTTGCCAAACAGCACTTTGTTGTTGTTCTGAATTGATACCCTCATATTATTTACTTATAGTTATTGTTTGATCTCTTTTGTGTTTCTACCTTAAATATTTCTTTAATATGTGATAAAATAGTGTATCAGAACAAATCTGTTAAAAAAGTGGAATTTTCTACACATTATTAGGCTGTAAATGGCTTTGTTCCCATTTTTCTTTCATAAAATATGACTAAGGCTAACAATAGCAAGAAATAAGCCATGACAACTCTGACTGTTAGAGCTAGAAATTGCTACTTATGCTGCTCTTAAGAATCTGATTAGAAGTCACACGATGTAGCTCATTACCTTTCTGAATAGGACTTCAAGCAACAGGACACATCTTGTAGATAAAGTACCACCTTGCTCAATTTCCACCATGTGGAGCTCAAAAGCTAGCCCTAATTATTGCATAGTCTCATGCTAGAGAGAATGAGACCGATGTTATAATGGTGAGCATGGTTCATATGCAATGTTTGGAAGAGAACCTGCCCATCCGTGTTAAAAGCCTCGAAGTTTCCCTGTTTACAGCTATTGTTTATTCTCTGTGGACATTAGGTTTAAGCCATAGCTACCCCAAACACACCTCTTTTATGATGCAAGATGTTTGCCAAGGTGTAGAGCCTAGTTATTGTCAATTGAAGTGAATGGTACACTTCAGAGGTAATTTACATGCCTGAAAACCTGTTTCCAGGAGTACAGACTTTTCTTAAAATTGATATTCTTATGACCTAAATGTAAATTTCCTAAGTTAAGCATATTCCTTTATGGGGGAACTTGTTTTTGCTTGATGGTACCTTCTTTTGGTGCTTTATCAATTAGTTTGCTAAATTATCTCTAGCTTGATATTTGGACATTTTTTGCAAATGGAATCTGTCTCAGTTTTCAAGCTGATGAGCTAGGTAAATTTGCAGAATTATCAGAAATATTGGGTGGCTTTGACAGAAATTTCTTCTATGTTTCCCCTCTCAAGTGTCTGCCTGATTTATGAATGTTTCCAACTTTTTTCTGGTATCTCTTGCAGTACTGGAAATTCTGGATCAAAGGGTTTCAAATGTTGTGGAGGTATAATGGCATCAGAAGCAATTTCTCTTCTGTGAGATTTTTATGAACAAGGAAACCCTAATGGTATGAACGGCGATCAATCATTTTAACCAGCTGAATTGTCTGTTTGAAAGAATGTTATAATACTGTGGTTAGCACCCATTTACATTAGACAACCTAAGGGAAATGATCTTTCTTTCTCAATGGACACATAGTTAAATGCACCTTTAAGAGGCTTTTATGAGCATAATAGAGCAATTCTACCTTTTGAACCCAAGTTAACTTTAACGATCAATGAACTTGAGCATCGTGCTTGCTAGCAAAATCTCCCTAAAGGACCTCCCGAAAAAGCTCTTTTAAAATCTAATGCTATGGTCTTCCTAACACTCATCCCCATTCATATTGATTGAGAAGAATTCAGGAAGCCTCATTCTATTTCTACTTTTCAATTAAGTCTTTCAACCAGCTAGAGAGAACTATAGCTGGGGCTTTTGGTAATTGCAGATCCTGCTGGACAACTCTCTCTCCCTTGCGCGCATTTGTCCATATGAAAATGGTTTTTTTCAGTAAATTATGCTGCTTTATCCTTGGTCTGGAGAATTATTTACCCATGTCCCAGGTAAATAAAGCTGGGCCCAGTGGAATTTTTCGTAATTATAAAGGTTAATGAAATTGGAAGCTTAGAACTAGTGGGTCATTGGTTGCATAAGAACCCATTCAAAAGTATGCTCCATCAAGGATAAGGTGCACATCTTGAGATGGTGGGTCCAGTTATCCAGACTGACCCTTAGTATAGTTGCGTCAGTGGAGTGGTGTTCGACCATTCAGAGTTTTAGATACCCTGTCTTTACTTTTGGCCAATTTTCAGATGCCCTGTTTATCAAATGTAGCATTCCTTTAGACTGGTTATACTTTGCCAGATTGCCATTTGGGTGGGACATCATGTTCTTGGTTAAGGGAAGAGATGAAGTTAATAGTTGGTAATCTGTCGGTTAGACTCTTTGGGACAAGTGTCTTCTTCCTTGATCCCTATCGTGAATATTACTAAACATGTATGGTTCCTGGTCAAGCAATTCTCCAATTTGAGCTCTTCAGTTGCAAATAGACTGATCAAACCATAACATTTTCATTCTTCTGAGATAATTAGTATGCTTTGGAAACTCATCACATACCGGAAAGATGGCCTTGAAATAATTTGTCTATGCAATGATTAAATGAATTTCATTTTCTTCTCTGTTTCATGGAACCCTGTACCATGATTATCAATTTCTCTTTGCCATTTTCCCCTCCATTTCCATTCATTTGCTCTTTATACCTTGTGGAATTTATGATTTGTGTAAGTATTATAGATATATGCTGAATGCTAATATTTGGATTTCAGCTCCAAAGCCTCACAAGTCACGGGTTACTCAGGCTTCTCATTGGATCTGCGTGGACTGATTCTTCCTGTTGAATCCTCTCATGGCTTTGCATGACTAGGTAAGACCTTTGGATTATGATTCTCGCTTCTCTTAACAACATGGACGTCATGTATGGTATTATGAAGCAACTCTGCTGCATATTGAATGATTGTCAGTTGCTTGTGCATAAAACAAGTGGGCTGCTTGGGATAGCCTTTTAAAAGGGAATGGCATGGATTATGGTGCTATGGCAATGTTTCTTGCTGTGGCAGTAGGATATGTTGCTCATACTAAGATTGAATATACCTATAGCTATAGATTTCCTTGTATGAGAATAGTCAATCCCAACGAGGATGCTATAAAGGTCTTCAAGATGAAGTTAGACAACATCCTTGCTCTTCATTCCTGATTCTTGGTTTATTCTGATTATATTGTTCATTGTTGTTATTTCTGTTAGTTAATCTCTTTATTTGACTATAACCTAGGTCAAACTTGCAGTTCAAGGTAGTTTCCATTCTTGAGGTGAACTCATCGCAAAATTACTTTTGACCTATAGTTTTCTTGACTCTTTGTATTCAACATGTAAAGCGCCAATCTGGATGTGACATCATTGGTGCTGATTCTAGCATAATAAGATTCTCTCCCGTTTGTGTGATGTTAGAAACAGTTAATTATATTATCTCAGGATCTTACAAAATTTAATAATCACATAGTGGTCAGGCAACCCTTTAAGTAGCAAAAGCCATTGGAATTTTCATTTTATACATTGGAAGAATCCGTTTTGTTATTAATAAACTAGGAAAAGGGAAAAGAATAACTGAAAGAAAGGAAATCAATTTGTTATTCATGAAAGTTCCATTTATTCAATGACTAGAATTAGACGAGGATATAAAGCTTGGAGACGTAGAACAAAAATTCATTTATTTGCATCAAGCTTTCGGGGGGCTCATTCAAGACTTACTTGAACAATTATTCAACAGAAAATAAGATCTTTGGTTTCGTCTCTAGAGATCTGTGGGAATATTAGTGATGATTCCCATTCTTTTTCATGGTAAGGGGATGTAGTTAGACATCTAGCATCCTAGAAGCGTCTTCAAAATTCAGTGCAATCTGACTGACAATGCATGTGCCATTTTCTGCTTTTCCAATCACAGAATTTCATCAAGGGACCTGTGGAAGGAAGCGTGATACTTGTCCATTTCAGTTTCTGCTGGGATGTTCATGTGTTTACAGAGGGTTGCAGTTGTAATTGGAAGTCCATTTCATGCTTTAACTTGATTATAAGATTGTTAAGATAAGTTATGGCATACATTGTGTAGCCATCACTTTTCTGATGCTAATTTTTGCCATCAATGTATTCTGTAATCTAGCTTATTTTTTTACGAGTTTTTTGAACTTTTGGTTATTCTAGGGGTGCTATTGATGTGTCTGAGCTTCTGGGCTATGTCATGTGTCATCTCTAATGACGATAAAGAGGTCAATGATTTGTATGTGTTTCGTGTAGATTTCTTGGCAAAGAATTGTAATTACTGGATTTAAGGTTCCCAGTTATACCAATTATCTCGTAGATACTTTAGTTTGTAATGTTGATGAGTCAATTGATGTCTTGATTGTTGTTGACTTTGCCTAGCATATTATTGTGAGAAAGGCCCAGTGATTTGATCGATCACGTGGCGACCACGATTGGTTAAGATAGGCACGTGGTGGCTCCAAAAGTATATGACAATCTCAATGTTTTGCTCGGTCAAGGGGTAATTGGCAATTGCTTCTTCCTTATGTGTGCTTTCGTTATTGTTCAACCCTGAAGTGACCTCTTTTCTTCTGGTAATAAATAGTCGAATTTGAATTTTTTTAAGCTGGTAGTGATTATGATATTATCATGTCTAGTAAAACATGGAAAATGCCATATCATTGCCCAAAAGACCATCGTCTAAGATGAACAGGGAAATGGTGTTTTTGAACCATAATAATCTGTTAGAACTTTTTATAAATGTGTGGGTTCTTTTCTACGTTGAATATTAGTTCTACTCTATTAATTTTATGTTGTGATATGATCTAGGTCGTGGGAATGGTGAAATTTTTGGAATAAATTACCTTTTGACATAGTAGACAAGCTTCAAATTGGATGTTGATATCTGTTCATATGTCCAAATTGGCTTCATTATCGTATTGCCCGCAGCAATGTTGGTCATTTTGTACCTTTATTTGTACCTTTATCAAATCCCATTCAGGGCACCTGAATGGATGGGTAAAATTCCTCATAATTTTATGGAGTGTTAAGGGTAGAAATTCCTCATAATTGGAACGTCATTAGGCTACTTAGATGCATAGGTAACCTCATCAGACATTTCTCATAATTTTATGGGTCACCCTTTTCCATATAGGAAGGGGGAAATAGAGAGTTTGAATCCCTACCTTCTCAGGGGAGTTGGGTGGGGAAGATTTAACTTCAAGTGTGGGTTTCGATTCTCACACCTTATAAGGAGGTAAGGTAAAATTTTGAGAATAAGAGTTAAAGTAGAAGTAGAATAGGATTGACTAAAAAAAAAAAACTTCATAACTTTATATTCGATCTTAATGAACAATTTAATTGAGTGCAATTTCAAGTTATTATGCAATTACACGAGCATGCATTTGACTGGCTATAAAGTTTTTCACAAGCTTTTTGGTTATTGGTCTATCTCTCAATAAATTAAAGACTTTATTTTGAACAATAGATTAATCCGGATTTTCAATGATTGGTATTTAGTATAATCAAAATAAAGCTTTATTTGCACTTCAAAAGTGTCAAATTTGCTGTGTTTGAACGCTGGAAGTTTATTTTCTGTAATGTGGCAAGTTTGACATCGTACTATGAGCAATTGATTGACAAATTCACTTCCTTGTGGTGTCATGTAAAATTTTGTCATGTGCTTTGAGCAATTTTCATTAGGAGTTTTCACGTAATTTAATGTGAGCTTGAGTACCAAAGTGCTTCACATATTGAGGTTGGTGGAATTGCCCAAGTAACCATAGACTATCCTTTACATCCCAGTTTCAAGAATATTTATATTGATGTGGGCATTTGACCATCAAAGGAGTTCACTCAATGAGATTTGTGGAATACTCACAAATTTTATTATTTTATGGGATTTTATTATCTTATGATATACAATCACATTCCAAAGAACGTTATATGTTGTATATTGAAGATTTGAGTGTGATTATGAGCGATTGGTTGCCAAAGTCTAGGGAGGCTTGTTTGTCCAAAGGAAATAAGCTTTCTTGAACTGATATCATCTCATGATTAACTTCATTGAGAGGCTCCATTGACGAGTTATCAACTCTGTCATAAAGGGAAATTTATCATAATCACAAGAATGGTCGTTCAAATGAAATATTGATTCTCATCAATAGCAATTTTTTGTCGAATAGTGCACACTTGGCATGTTGAAGTTCTTTGGAGTGTAAGATACACCTCTTTGATTGGTAAAGAGAATTTCTTGTTGTCTGGTGCATTCTCCACCTAAAGATAACTTTGTAAAAGAATGCGCCAGAACTCTAAAAGTTTTGTTCGATTGTCTCCTTTGAAATGTTAAATGAAAATGTGAAGGTCTTGACTAGTTATGATAATACAAGATGGAAGTTTATAAACTTAGTGATACATTTTTTATATCTCCTTTCCGAGATGCTTAGGCTTGTAAGGGATGGATTCATTTTATGATCTATGCACGTACTTGAGGCACATATTAAGGGTGATGGACATTTGATTAAAATCAACATGATTGCAATTTTACAATTTTACATCTTTTTGGAAAGAATTATAGGAGGGTCTAGGTCCGCAACGGACATATAAGCTTGAATTTTTGTCTTTTAGAGTCAATTCAGGAGTATTAACACCTAAATTTTTGCCAACAAGTCAAAAATGCATTTTTATAAAAAGAATTAAAAATTGAAAAATGAAAGAAGAAAAAGAAAAAGAAGAGAGAGAGAGAGAAAATAATTAAGCTCCAGCCCATCCCCTAAGTTTGGTCCTATGCAGCCCGGTCCGACCACAAGTGCAATTGAATCGGGTCGTCTTGTATCCGATTAAACTCTAGATACGGTTTCATTTCATTCCTGCTTTGCCCTCGCTGTTTTCCGAGTTCCATTGCGGAGGGATGTGGGCTATGGAGTCGTTTAGCCAAACGACACGCGGACCTAAGTTATAAAAAACCAAATGCAATGAGCAACAATTTTTGCTTTTATGTATGAATTCATAATATTATTTTAATTGAGGAAATCCAAATGTAACTTTGTACCGAAATTTTATATAGGGAATTGTTTATGTAGCTGTTCTTAATCCATTATGAGAATAATAGCATGTTTTCAACCAAAAAAAGAAAATTTCAGAAATTATTGTGGGGTCAATTTCTTTAAAAATATGTGGCTCACAATATATTATTACTCTAATAATTATTCAAAGACAGTTATGTTAGCAAATCCTTTTTATATATTCCGAAAATTTTAATTCTTAAAATTAATTCAAAAGCGCATCAGCCGCAAGATTTGAGAAGAAAAAGGGAAAAATATGTTAGACGGACCCTAATGACAACGGGACAAATTTATTTGTGTAGATCGAATGCACGGTGCAAAGTCCTTTCCTAACACCCTTTAAATGTAAGGAAAGAGGCATGGACAACTACCATTTGGAAAGTTGGAGACCAGGGAGGAAATCTTGCTTTGGATGGATGGCCTCCATGCAGGGATTTCTGTTGAAAGTGAATTTGTCTTGAGAGTTTCGCCGAATGTCTCCCACGAGGGTTCTCTTACTCGACGCGCAAGAGAACACATGATCTTTGTGAGCACAAGCACAGTAGTTTTCAACTCATTATTGGTTTCAACTTGCTTTTGGTTTCCTTGTAAGGGTCGATAAATTAATAGGAGCAAGTTGACATTGGAAAGTAAATGTAAGAAACAATTTGGAAGAAAATAAATATTTCACAATATCATTATTTTTTTTTAGGGGTAATAACATTGGAAATACTTGAAATTTTTGCCAATTTCATAATCTAGTGTTCAACTTTTCTTGTGTTCAATTCAGTACCTAAACTTTCAAAACATATCTCAATGTGATCCTTTCGTTAAATAATGTGCCATGTTATGTTTTTTCGCTGATGTGACTCGTCTACTTAGCAAACATGATGCATATTGCTAAATAAGAGCTAATCAATAAATGGAGTATCTACTTGGAGGTACGGACCTCTAGAGTGCCAAAAGTTGGCACGGAGGGACACTTAAGTGCCAAAAGTTACAAAAGGTACACTTAAGTGCCAAAATCGGAGCAAAAAGGATCACTTAAGTGCCAACGGCGAAAAATTCCGACCAAATTGCCACGTGTCAATTTTCCGGCGACTTAATTTGCTGACGGAGCATTTTTTTTTTCAAAATAAAAAATCCACGTGGCAATTTTTTTAAAAAAAATTGTCCACGTCAGATTTTTAAAAATTAAAATTGATTTTATTAAAAAAAAAAAAAAAGTGTACAGCCCTCGCCGATCCCCTCCTCCCCCACCCTTTTTTTTTATAATAAAATCGATTTTATAATAATATATATATTTTTAATTATTTAATATTATTTAATTAATAATTTTTAAAATCCACGTCAGCCAAAACGACGTCGTTTTGGCTGATTTTTGGCGATTCAGTTTCCGGCGAGCCAAGTA
Source organism: Corymbia calophylla (assembly GCA_014182845.1). Classification (NCBI taxonomy): domain Eukaryota; kingdom Viridiplantae; phylum Streptophyta; class Magnoliopsida; order Myrtales; family Myrtaceae; genus Corymbia; species Corymbia calophylla. The sequence goes on along the minus strand of CM024697.1, from coordinate 32,338,344 downwards.
GGCAAGAAAATTAATAAAAAATTGCCACGTAGGATTTCCAAATCTACTGTGTGAGGATTTTTTAAAACAAGCAATAAGGCCTATGACTTTTGGGCATAAATTGCCTATCTACATGTAAGCCAAGCAAGAAGGCCTATGACAGGGCATAAATTGACATTAAGCCCAATATGCAAATGTTAGGGATTGAACAGGTGATGCCGTGTATAACTTAATGCGCTCGGTGTGTACGAAGTTCAAACGCTTTAAATTATCCCAAATAAATTGTGTTAACTCTGCCACAAATCCAGATTTGAGACACTCCCTTCTATTTAAACTTTGAACTGCCACTTTTTGTTTTCTTTTGCCGCTTTGCTTGTCTTCAAAATTATCTGGGACTATTTCATATTCACCAGTAAAGGCCTTTCGTCTTCAAAAGAAGAGAAATTCTAAACTTTCCTACTTCTCGCTCCCTTCGAGGTCAGTGGTCATCATCAACTGGACTTCACACATTCGAGGAATGAAATCAAATTTGGACGTGTCAATCTCAGCTCAACTCAACTCAACTCCAATGATCAAAACCAGATTATAGCCCAAAACGCGACTGAATGAAGTTGGGTATCAAAGCCAAAAAATTTGAAAAGAAATTCAGACACTCAAAACGTTCGAAATCGACTTGGAATTGTTTACAAGAAATTCAAGGTTGAGAATTTCTAATGACATTTCATAATTTTCCGTTGGATTAAGTCAATTTTTGCAGTATTTGCTAGACAAATTCCTCTTGCACCTATAAAATAATATCATGGGATTTGCATTGGAACTCATTCTTAGCCCACAATCAAAAAATTGATTATCATCTATTACAATTGAGGAATTAGGGACACATCTAAAATTTGGAAAAATATCCAAAAAGTAATAAACTTATTATACGGCAGCCAATTTGGGTCATAAACATTTCAATTGTGTCAATTTAGTTTCAAACCTAATAGACAATTTAGTCCTAAACCTAAATCTAAATCACCAGGAACTTCATTGATCTAGATTGGGTGAGGGCTAGGATCACACTTGTCGGATTTGGCAAGGGTTGCCCGTGCCCACCTAGGCAAGGGCGACCGTCACGAGGGGCTGGCAAGGGTGGCTCACATCCAAGGCTAGTGAGGGCTAGGCGAGGGCAGCCCTCAACAAGGCTCAACAATGGTTGGTAGAGAGGGAAAAAAAAAAAAAAAAAAGAGAAAAAAATTCAAAAAGTTAATAAAAATTTAAATAATTGTCGATGTCAATGTCGATCGTGCCACGCAAAATGGTCCATGCTAATTAGATGGCCACATCACCAATTTCCAACTAAAATTGATTGGCACAACTAAATTGACAAATCGTAAAAATGTTTATCACTAAATTAGTAAATCATCAAAATGTTTATAATTAAATCGGTACAATTGAAAAGATTTAAAATTAAATAAACAAATCATCAAAATATTTTGGACTCAATTAGCACAATTGAAAGGTTTAAAACCGAATTTGTTGCTATGCCATTGGTTTAAGACTTTTATGACAATTTTTCCGCAAAAAAATTGACCCGTTTTCACCATTATGATCATCTCTCTTATTTCTAAAATTTATTTGATGAATTTAGTTTATTGCAATGATTGGATCATACTCATTAGATAAGTTGGGTCTCGGGCGACATCCATCCTTTCAACCATTGAGATTTAGCAGCTTGAGTTTACATAAGTGGTATTATAATTGTTGAATTCTTGAAACGACTAATCGTATGCATTAAAAAGTAGTGGAACGGTCATCCATCTTGAAAAAATTATTGAGTGCACACACTAAATTGAATTTGACCCATTAAAAATAGTGGACTCCATATGAATATCTTCAACTTTTATGATTCGGATATAGTTTACTATATATATTTTTCAGTTAGTAATTTTTTACTATATTGGCTAATTAGTTAGGTGGCAGATCCAATGATGCTTTGAAAGCATCTAACGTTTTGTCAAAAAAAAAAAATCCATTGTGGATGAGTTGTTTCTGACTCATTTATTTTATTAAATTGGTTAAACAACAAATTCATTTTAAGAAATCAATATGTGTCGCTTTATCTAAGTCTGAATCATTTTCCTACCCATTACGTTTCTATGATTGAGAATAAAAAATTTAAATATAAACGAGAGAAAGATCTACAGAATGTGAATTATGTTGACCCACAAAAATTTAAATTCTGCCTTCACGCAACTTTTTTCTCACCAATAGCTCAAGTTTACCGACAATTGCGTCGATGATCTAACGGATTTTTTTATCGGTAAAGTGGCACTATTAATGCACACATAGAGAGATGGTTGGGTGCTCTCTAAAGCACTACATGGTTGTCCTTTCAACGAGTATGCTTCATCATAATTTTTTTCTATAGATGAAAGTAAAAAATTCATGGCTCTGGACATCAAATAATTAGTTGCGTGCTGATCTAATGATGCTTTGAAAGCATCTAACGTTCTATCACAAAAAAAAAAAAATTGGGGATGAGCTGTTGTTGACCCATTTATTTAATAAATTGGTTAAACAACATATCCATTTTTAGAATATTAATATATGTCGCTTTATGCAAGTCTTATTCATCTACTCACCCATTACGTTTCTATGATTGAGAATGCAAAATTTATATATTAACGGGAGTAAATATTATAGATTGTCAACAATGTTGACCCACATAATTTTCATTTTACCAATTTCTATATGGTTCCACACTACTTTTTTTATTTAATCTTAGAGATATTTATGTGATGAAAAAAATGGAAACTATTTATAAACTACGTATAGAAACAACTCTAATGATATTTTTTTCTAACCATTAGAGAGATTTCCTCATATGGTATATTTTTAACAGGCACATGGTCTAAAACTTCATAAGACTTGAACACCAATTTGCGAAAGAACATACAAACTAGGAATAGATAATGTTTAATACGAAGAATTTAGTGTATTTTAAGACTACATAGTACTCACAAATATTAATATGTTGCTTTATCTAAGTCTGATTCATTTTCCTACCCATTACATTTCTATGATTGAGGATACAAAATTTAAATATAAACGAGAGAAAGATCTACCTAATGTGAATATTGTTGACCCACAAAATTTTAAATTCTACCTCCACGCAACTTTTTTCTCGCCAACAGCTCAAGTTTACCGACAATTGCGTTGATGATCTAACGGATTTTGTTATCGGTAAAGTGGCACTATTAATGCACACATAGGGAGATGGTTGGGCGCTCTCTAAAGCACTACATGATTGTCCATTCAATGAGTCTGCTTCATCATAATTTTTTTCTTTAGATGAAAGTAAAAAATTCATGGCTCTTGACATCAAATAATTAGTTGTGTCACGCCCTGAATCCCGATTACGCAACAACCCCTTACCATAGTCAATTGAAAGTGACGTCTCAGGACTCATCGACGACCATTCATTTTAATCTTTCATTATGCGCAAGTGGAAGATGAACCATCCCTAATCCAAACAAACAATCAAACAATCAAACATGGATAGAGGAATGAACAGCAGAAACCTCGACTACTCATTTATACAATTTACTAGATTAACCAATGGAGGATCGTTTCCCGATACAAGCCCAATAAAGGGGCCGCTCCATCCTCTGAGCCAATTCAAAAAGAAACTAGGCTTGGCTAATCCAACTATACAATATGAACCCTAGGGTTTAGCATCACCATCACCGAGACCCATTGGATTCAGGCTCTGTCAGGTTGATCACTGGTGGAGCGGGGGCAGGATTCTCCACTACGCCATTCTAAAGGCCTGAAAGTGGTTATACAATAACCAGTAAGATAAAATTTCAGCGAGTTCTTCCCCTAAGTTCCGGTTAGTACACCAACTCAACTTGGGATATTTCTCTAGAACCACCCCTCACTCAACCCAACAACAAGCAACCAACAGTCAGTAATCAAACAATAGACATGGTCAACCAACAATCAAAAGTCGGTTTGCATGCAACCTTACCCGGTATACCATACCCTACACGTTATATTTTAGCACAATACACGCAATGCACATGGCTGTTAAATGATGCAGTTCATCAATCACATGCGAGTCATGTTACAAGTGATCTCACTTGGCCATTGCCACACCTTACACGTTATCAATTCATGCGTACATGCCATAAATGATATGATCATCTCATGCATAATCGGAACCAATGATGCTATGTTTTCTCATTCATTCTTGTATCCACATGTGTTCCGATTATTATTGCCCCTCAGGGCTACAATTGAGGCGCTACGACACCCTTCCTCCGTAGAGGCGCAACCGTGCCTTTCTGTGCCCTTGCTACGGCGTTACGGTGCCCTTCCTCCGTAGAGGCGCAACCGTGCCCTTCCGTGCCCAAAAGATATGAAGGGATACTCTCCCAAGACGGCATGCCCAAAAGACGTCAAGGGATACTTTCCCAAGATGGCATGCCCAAAGAACGTCAAGGGATACTTTCCCAAGACGGCATGCCCAAAGAATGTCAAGGGATACTCTCCTGAGACGGCGGGTTCAACTTAGTGATCACGCAAGCATACCATCACAACCCACTTATTATCTTTGAACATTAGCTAATGCACACATGCTTGCATATAAAACCTCAAATCTTTTCTCACAAAAGTGGTCTATTTCCGGTTTCCTCGAACAAACCATTTTCCTCCTTTTTGTGAAAAGCACACGATTCATGCGGATGTTCATGCCACGACACATCAAATTCACTTCATATGATCAAGACACATGAAATTATGCACAATTTCACTTCCGGATGAACAGTGCCGTGAACAGTGCACGTGAACAGTAATCATGACACAGTAAATTTCAGAATTTAATAATTAAAACATTAAATTCAGAAATTAAACAAAACATTGATTAAAAACAATTAATCAAGCAATTAAGGCAAAACATGCTTAATTACCACATAACACACAATTAAACATAATCAAGCACAAATAAGCTTAATAAGCAAAATTAAGCTAATCGAATCTTAATCATCTATCTAACCACTTATCTTAGGGCTAATACAACTTAATTAAACTCCTTAAACGAAAATTACCACTAACTAAACAAACCCTAAGCAAGTTTAGGTACTAACAAATGATAAGGGCTAAACTCACCCGTTAAACGGGCCAGCGACACGAACGTGGCGACGGCGACGAATCCGACACCTGGGACCCCTACCACAATGATCCAAAGCAGTCTCAGGGCTAAAACAACAGCAACAAACTTGGACTCCCCATTGCAAGCTGGAAAAACTAACTGCATAGAGGAAAGGGGCTGAACGGAGCTAACCAGAGCTCCGGCGAGTGGCGGGCTGGCGATCGGTGGCACCCGGGGGTCGAGGGGGAATTGCTGGTGGCTGGTATGGGCAATGGTTGGGTCGAAAAGGAAGGAAAACAGTTGAAAAGGCGGAACAAAGCTGCTGCAAACGCTATAGTGGCGGTCCGACGAGCAGCAACTTTCGGCCGGCCGGCAGGTTGGCCGATGGCTTTGTTCGGCGAACGGCCGATGCCATCCGTATGGAATTTTTCTTCTGAGCAGATTGGTGGGTGGCACGGGCCGTGATTCACATAGGAAGGCCACGAACAACTTGATTTTTTGGAGAAAGGTCAGAAGGAAAAACTGAAGGAAAGAAGGGAAACCAAGGGAGAGAAGTGTGCGGTTTGCTTGGGCTGAAAAAGGAGGAGAGAGAGTGAAAATGAGGGCTGCAAGACAAGCCTAATTAAGGCCATTGAATGCTTGCTTCAATTCCCCAAACAAATGACATCATCTTCTCTATCTTCTTTTGTCCTTTCTTCAAAATATCCAATGGCAAAATGGTCATTTCCACCTTGCACAATTCCCAAACTGCCCTTGGGCTAAAAATGAAAGGCGGGCCTAAGAAACGGGCTAGAAAATGAATAGGAACGGGCTCGGGAATTTGTTGGGCTCGAATCGGCTCAAGTTTAGATAATGGGCTCAAGAGGATAAATGATCGTTTTGGCCCAACGGGCTCACTTGCTTGCCTCGGGTCTACCACGGTGGCTGTCCCACCTTGGGCGTGAGGCCCACACTGATCTTGCCCGACCCACATCCTCATATGCTCGTTTCCTCAGTTCGAAAATCCCTTTCTCAAAAACTCGGCTCAACTGACACTGTCGACTGTCTAAGAAGCATCGTCCAAAAGTCCGTCCCAGACGTTCTCGAAAATTCGAAGTCCAATTTTGGATTCTCATGCCATGTCAATTTTACCCGAATGCCATTTTGGTATCACTCAGACTAACATGCGGCTTCGAGGACTCACGCGTAACCAACTCGTGCTAAATCACGTTCAAGACTTCTCGACACATGGACGTCCTTGGCTATGTAAAATTGTGAAGGATAGATTCTTATTTCAAAGTACACAATTATCAAGGATTGACATAGAGCTGTTCGCGGGTTCGATAACAGTAGACGGAATCACCCATCGTCCCATTATTTCTGTCCGCGAATCGACTTCTAGTCGTCCTTGAAATCGGCCTGCATATCTACAGGATCATCTTTACACAAGTCTCACGGTCAAGTCATTTTCTCAGGTTAAGTTATTTAGTCGCACGAGTTCTGTCCTCATTAGCCTTTCCCCTCAAGGTCAGTATCTCAAGCGTGATCAGTTCTGAGTGAGATCAACCAATAATGCATTGACGAAATTAACGTTCATTCCTCCTTCAAATGGCTCGAATTTTAGGATGTCACAAGTTGTATGCTGATCCAATGATGCTTTGGAAGCATCTAACATTCTATCACCAAAAAAAAATTTGGGGATGAGTTGTTGCTAACTCATTTTTTAATAAATAGGTTAAACAACATGTCCATTTTTAGAATATTAATATATGTCACTTTATGCAAGTCTTATTCATCTACTCACCCATTACGTCTCTATGATTGAGAATGCAAAATTTATATATTAACGGGAGTAAATATTAAAGATTGTCAACAATGTTGATCCACATAATTTTCATTTTACCAATTTCTATATGGGTCCACACTACTTTTTTATTTAATCTCAAAGATATTTATGTGATGAAGAAAATGGAAATTATTTACAAACTACGTATAGAGACAACTCTAATGATATTTTTTTCTAACCATTTGAGAGATTTCCTCATATGGTGTATTTTTAACAGGCACATAGTCTAAAACTTCATAAGACTTGAACACCAATTTGCTCAATAACATACAAACTAGGAATAGATAATGCTTAATAAGAAGAATTTAGTGTATTTTAAGACTACATATTTCTCACAAATATTAATATGTCGCTTTATCTAAGTCTAATTCATTTTCCTAACCATTACGTTTCTATGATTGGGGATAAAAAAAAAATTATAAATGAATGAAGGATCTACAGAATGTGAATATAGTTGACCCACAAAATTTTAAATTCTGCCTCAACGCAACTTTTTTCTCGCCAACAGCTCAAGTTTACCGACAATTGCGTCGATGATCTAACGGATTTTGTTATCGGTAAAGTGGCACTATTAAGCACACATAGAGAGATGGTTGGGTGCTCTCTAAAGCACTACATGATTGTCCATTCAGCGAGTCTACTTCAACATAATTTTTTTCTTTAGATGAAAGTAAAAAATTCATGCCTCTTGATACCGAATAATTAGTTGTGTGCTGATCCAATGATGCTTTGAAAGCATCTAACGTTCTATCACCAAAAAAAAATTTGGGGATGAGCTGTTGCTGACTCATTTATTTAATAAATTGGTTAAACAATCCATTTTTAGAATATTAATATATGTCGCTTTATGCAAGTCTTATTCATCTACTCACCCATTACGTTTCTATGATTGAGAATGCAAAATTTATAAATTAATGGGAGTAAATATTAAAGATTGCCAACAATGTTGATCCACATAATTTTCATTTTACCAATTTCTATATGGGTCCACACTACTTTTTTTATTTAATCTCGGAGATATTTATGTGACGAAGAAAATGGAAATTATTTATAAACTACGTATAGAAACAACTCTAATGATATTTTTTTTCTAACCATTAGAGAGATTTCCTCATATGGTGTATTTTTAATAGGCACATAGTCTAAAACTTCATAAGACTTGAACACCAATTTGCTCAAGAACATACAAACTAGGAATAGATAATGCTTAATAAGAAGAATTTAGTGTATTTTAAGACTACATATTACTCACAAATATTAATATGTCGCTTTATCTAAGTCTGATTTCCTACCCATTACGTTTCTATGATTGAGAATAAAAAATTTAAATATAAATGAGAGAAAGATCTACAAAATGTGAATATTGTTGACCCACAAAATTTTAAATTCTACCTCCACGCAACTTTTTTCTCGCCAACAACTCAAGTTTACCGACAATTGCGTCGATGATCTAACGGATTTTGTTATCGGTAAAGTGGCACTATTAATGCACACATAGAGAGATGGTTGGGTGCTCTCTAAAGCACTACATGATTATCCATTCAATGAGTCTGCTTCATCATAATTTTTTTCTTTAGATGAAAGTAAAAAACTCATGGCTCTTGACAGTAAATAATTTGTTGTGTGTTGATCCAATGATGCTTTGGAAGCATCTAACGTTCTATCACCAAAAAAAAAATTTGGGGATGAGCTGTTGCTGACTCATTTTTTAATAAATTGGTTAAACAACATATTCATTTTTAGAATATTAACATATGTCACTTTATGCAAGTTTTATTCATCTACTCACCCATTACGTCTCTATGATTGAGAATGTAAAATTTATATATTAACAGGAGTAAATATTAAAGATTGTCAACAATGTTGATCCACATAATTTTCATTTTACCAATTTCTATATGGGTCCAGACTACTTTTTTTATTTAATCTCAGAGATATTTATGTGATGAAGAAAATGGAAACTATTTATAAACTATGTATAGAAACAACTCTAATGATTTTTTTTTTTCTAACCATTAGAGAGATTTCCTCATATGGTATATTTTTAACAGGCACATAGTCTAAAACTTCATAAGACTTGAACACCAATTTGCTCAATAACATACAAACTAGGAATAGATAATGCTTAATAGGAAGAATTTAGTGTATTTTAAGACTACATATTACTCACAAATATTAATATATGATAAAACAAATTCTACAGCAAAGAGTATGACAACTATAATACACAAGGAAGATGTTTAAATGATCTCTAAGAAATTTGATATGATGATAAATTTTCTATACCTTAATAAGAAGAATTTAGTGTAATTTGATGTTTTGAAATCTAATTTCTACATCGTAATTTTTCAATATATAATCTAGACAATTTTGAAATGATGCAATAAAATGTCTAGTTTTTAGAAATTAACGTGTAAGTTTGCCAAATTTATCCTTGAAATATTTACTTATCTAAATAATTACTCAAATGATTTGCACAAGATTAGCGTAATGTTAAATTTTTTGTTAATTTTGAAAAATAATCGAAATTAATCCTTCAACTCCTGTGCCTATCACGGACTTTTTAGGTAATATAAAATGATGCAGGCGTATAATGACCCAGTTTATGTAAGACTTTTCTCCCCCGGGACGAAGTGGGTCTGGTAATGTCACGGTCATGTGGCCCACATAGATAAAGACGGAGGAACAAACAAAAGGTTGGGTTCTTTTTAATTAAAGCTATAATTTGAAAACTCTGCCAGCAAGCATGAAGATGTTAGTTTTCTATTCTATTTTCGTAGGCCACCAGCTAAAGACGGAGGAACAGAAAAAAGGAGTGCCCATTATGAGTGTTCAATTTTATTTCACAATTATGTTAAGGGTATATGTATCATACCCTAAATTCATACTTAAATTATAAAGAATGATCAGCTGTCCTACAAAGGACGAAGCCCTTTAGTGAAAACCAACCATTTCATAAAAATTTAGCTTCATATAAAATCATTCATCAGTCAAAACTTGCATTCACAAAACTTAAGAAACATGAAGGCTCAACAAGTGACATTTATCCTTTACCAAAAAAAAAAAAAAAAACAAGTGACATTTATCATTATTTCTATAACATTAAGTCACGGATTATGCAATTTTATAAATATGTAGCAACTATATGCGATGTAGAAGTCATATAAAAGTGTATCAAGAAACCCTACGGTCCATTTCGCTGGATGAGAAAGTTTGAAATCCATATATATGTACTTGCACAGCAAGTTTTAATTTCTCTCAAGCATATTGTTATAGAAGCCATTAACCTATTGCATGCAAATTGCTATAGGTTTGGACTACCAACTTACAGGTCAAAGGTCTAGATTTAATTGGTACATGGGTACTTATTGGATGTTTTATGGGCCTTTAGGCACTTATGATTATAAAATAAATAATGAAAGACGGTTAGGCCATTCATATACTTAAATTGTTTATAAAATTATATATCTTATGAGTAGTTATGTGTTAGATTGTTATGTAGCAAAGAGAAAATAACCACTCAGAGGTTGTGAACGCCAATTCGAGGAAGCCAGCAAAATTTGTCTTATTAGTGAGCCTATAACAAAAGCTAACATAATGAAAGCGAATACTTAATAAAAAAAAATCAAAGACTAAATAGGTGGAAAGCCATTCCCTCGAGCCGACCCATCAATTAAAAAATTTTCTTATGTTGAATGTCATACTCATCTAAAATCTAACAATAAATTTAATATCAAAAAAAGAAACTTTGGACAATAAGACAAACGTTTTCACACCTATTAAGTAACTTGGTCCATCCTTAAGCACCATCATTCTCAAAAGTTATAGTATTATTAATAGATCTAACATTATTGTTTGTCGACCTTAACTCAAAAGAATAAAATAGTCATGTATCCGTATCCTCTAGTGCAAGCATAAATCAACGACAAGATCAAATGGTGAATGCACTACTTGGATATACAATCAATTTGTGGCCCACCAGGGTAGCTGCCTGACCGCAAGAGAGGCTCCCTTTGCTTGCAGCTGGCAAGGCTAGCCTCACCCAAATCAAGGTGAGGATGCCTTGCCCGTGACCCTTGCCAAGAAGGCCATCGTGGCCACAGGCAAGGCCAACTTCACCCTCGATCGATGAGGTTAGCCTTGCCTAGATCTAGGCAAGACCAAGCGAGGGCTGCACAACCCTCACCCATAGCTAGCCAGGTTTCGATGGCCCTCACTAGCCTCGCCCAGTGGCCAGTGAGGACCCCACATTGACAAGGGCCCAATGATCCTCGCAAGCCACCATTGAAAAAAAAAAGAGTAAGAAGAATAAAATAATACCAAAAAATCAGAAAAATTTTAAAATATTATCAAAAATTATCCACATTAATATTGGTCATATCACGTAGGATATCTACGTCAACAAATTCCAACCAAAATTAGGTGGACAGACTTAATTGGCAAAAGGTGAAGAAATTTATGCCTTAATAGGCAAAATTGAACGGTGTGGCTATTTTGACCTTAATATACCAAAACAGTCTTAAACTTATTGTAATTTTTCCGATTCAATCCTAAATTTTTTTTTGCCAAGTTTAGTCCTAAACCTTTTGCACTACGGTGTGCTTGGAGTTCGATTCGTTCATTCGGCTAAAATTGATTGGCCAAACAATGACATGATGTGACAATTTTTTATAATATTTTATTTTTTTGAATTTTTATTATTTATTATTTTTTCCTTTTTTGTCTTTTCTTTTTCTTTTTTGTTCTTCTTCCAACTGGTTGCCAAATCGGCTAGAGGGTATGGCCGACAAGGCCTTGTCGGTGCTGGGTGAACTCGCCCTCACCATCATTGGGCAAGTCTCGCCATCATGATGCTGCCCTTGGACGACTTTGATTTTCTCAAAGCCCTAAAGGAATTGGAGGGGGAGTTGAATGACGATGACGACGACAGGTGACGAGGGTGAGAGGCGGGCAGATTAAGCAACGGAATGGCTTCGAGGAGCTGCGGAGGACAGGGGATCTAGATCTGGGTGAGGTCAACCTTGCCCAACATCGCGACAGCAAGGGCGAGCTTGCCTAGCTTCGCAACAGCGAGGGTTGCCTTAGCCAAATCTAGGTTAGGGCAAGCCTTGCCCAAGGACACGATGGTGAGGCTCATCCTCGCCAAATGTAGGTGAGAGTGAGCCTTGCCTCGCCAGCCATAAAAAGAACCAAAAAGAAAAATAAAAGAGAATAAAGGGAAAATAAAATATTCATAAAAATTTTGAAAAAATATTATTAAAAATTTGTCGCGTTAAGATCAGTCGGCGCACGGTGGCATCCACGTCGGTGTTGGCCTACCAATTTTGATCAAATGGATTGAATTGATTTAATTATAAAAAATTTAGAACTGAATTAAAAAAATTATAATAGATTTGAAATTAGTTTGATAATTTTCTCAAGTGCTGAGTTTATAATTTTTTTTTATGATTTTCCCATGGTCAGCCCATGGCCCATGTGACAAAGTATCCATCACCCTTAAGTTGTCGGCTTGTGCAATAATTGAGTCTTCTTTTGTCGGCCACAGAGGAGACCGTGCCAGTCAAATAATCCGAATGACACGGTGGTAAGAGGTCTTTGACGAAAAAAAGTCCATGCATTCACCACTATTATATATCTTGATCCATCCTTGAGCACTGTTATTTTCCAAAGTTATAAAATTTTCTTTGTTGACCCTACCATTAAAATAGTAATGCATCTCTCTCCTCTAGTATAATAGTAAGTGGTGAGCAAACCCCCTAAAATTACAGTTTCAACTTTACTGCTGATGGTTGTTGATTGTTAAACTCTATCATCAAATGGCTTCTTCATCAAAATCTAAAAGGATCTATGATGTCTTCTTGAGTTTCAGAGGTACGGATCTACGTAACAACTTCGTCAGTCATCTCTACCAAGCTTTAAACCAAAATGGGATATACACTTTTCGAGATAGCGAGGAGCTGAAAAAAGGAGACCAAATATCAGTGCTTATGAAGGCCATTGAAGAATCATGCATTGCAGTCATCATTTTCTCAAATGACTATGCTTCCTCAACGTGGTGCTTGGAAGAGGTGGCAAAGATTATGGGGTGCAAGGAGCAAAAGGACCTCACCGTTCTACCAGTGTTTTATAAAGTGGACCCAAAAGAAGTGAGAGGGGGTAGAGAGAGTTATCGGAAAGCTTTGGCTAAGCATGAGTCCAAGTCTGGGAAGGATTTGAAGAAAGTGAAGAGATGGAAGAAAGCTCTTTTTGATGCCGGTAACTTATCTGGGTGGCATTTGAATGATGGGTAAGTAGAGTGGAGTACATATTATGTGAGATACTAGTCTTTACAAGCAAGTATAAAGATTGTTTTCAATAACTAAATTGAGGCACATCATCATCTTATGGTTTCTGAAAATTTTTAAGTTGCTTAAGTTAAATTTAGTAATTTTATAAAACAATTGATGAGTCTAAGCATCGTTAAGAAAGATAAATAAAATTCGGCAAAAGATAAGAAAAATAATTAAAAGAAAATTAAGCTTGGCAAGTAATTAATTGCTAATCTAAAATTAGTTGCTAACTTAATCGAAGAAAAATTGGTAAGTTACACTAATTAAAGTCGACAATTTCTAAAATGAGTTAGTAAGTAACTCTAATAAGAGTTTGTAACCCAATAGAAAAGTTGGCAAATTAAAAGAACAAGTAAATATTACTAAGTAGCTTAAGTGAAAGGTTTTTTTTTTTGGTCAAAGCTTAAGTGAGAGTTGGGAACCCACAATTAATAGGCAATTATTTAATATGATCAAATATGGTGAGTTTTATGTTGGTAATTTCGTAGAAAAGTTAGTAAATTCAAGGCCATAAGTTTTGCAAATCAAAATTTGGTAAGTTAGTATGAAATTGGTATAATTTGCAAATTTATAAAAAAGTTGGTGATTTCATAAAACTGTTGGTAAGTTTAAATAAGTTATGTGAAAGAAAACGACACCAATCTATTTTTTACTGATAGTTTTTTGACACTTATCAATATTTATTAAAATTCACCAGCATGGGAAAAAAAAACCTATCTTCGGGCATCCAACAATAGAATTCTGCCTTTGGCTTTTGTTCAGCCCTGATTCATTAGCGTAAGGTCTACAACTATTTCGTCTGGATCCTTTTCGCTCTCCTCAAAGTGTAATAAAAGTTCTGGACATTTTATCTGAGGGCTATTGAGGTCTTCACATTTCATTTTGGTAAATTGAGTCATATAGACTGTCGATTTTGGTCGTTTGAGTGCTAAACTCGTTACCGGTGGCATTTTGAGTTTGAAAAATCACATGGGGCCAACCATAGAATAGACACGTTGCCTTCACGCGTAATAGAAAATTGACAATAGGACTTCATCGCCTGGAAGTTTTACTGATTTATTTGAACAAAATATAATGTCATCGATCAATGGACAAAATGTTAAGCATGTGTTATTACACTCACCACATTGCTTTGGAGGAAAATGAAAGTTCGCTTACGGTCGATAAATAATAATAAGTGTGTACAGGCCATGTAAGGCAATGACATAGTGCTTCGGGATATTTTGATAGTTTTCGAATCAAAATCTTAACCACCGTTCAAATTCCTAAATAGCTCTTTTTAAAAAAGTGTATACAAAAATAAGTGTATAACTTTGGTAAAAAAAAAAGAGTAAGTGTATAACTAATTCACATATAACGGTTCAAAAGGAAAGATAAGTAAACGCCATGTATAAATCAAAGGGACACGAATGACGTGAATGACTAAAAGTTGAACCTGACCTTGTTTGAATTGGTATTGTGCTCTTAGAGTTCTAATTTTTCTCAGTGGGAACACATTTTGTTTTGGCTACTGTTATTGAAAATGTGATGCATTGCTTCGTCATTGTTGGCTACTAGTTGCTCGTTGTTTGATTATTCAAATTGCTAATATGATGTCTCAACTTCTTTTTCCCTTTTTGTCAGAGATGAGTCAGAGCTTATACAAAGAATTGTGACGGAAATCTCTACTCGCTTAGACCGACCACCTTTACATGTTGCCAAGCATCCAATTGGGTTAGATTCCCAAATAGTTAGGCTAAAATCGATGTTAAACCTTCAGTCTGATGATGATGTTCTCATGGTGGGACTATGGGGCAAGGGAGGCATAGGAAAGACGGCTTTAGCTAAAGCCGTTTATAATAATATTTTCAGACAATTTAGGAATTCATGTTTTTTGGTGAATATCCGAGAAGCTTCAAAAGATTGCAAGGATTTGATTACTTTGCAAGAAAAATTACTATTCGAGATATTGTCATTGAAAGAAAGATTAGTAGTGTCTAGTGTTGATAGAGGCATTAATTTAGTACAAGATAGACTTTGTCACAAAAAAGTTCTCCTTATACTAGATGATGTGGATGACTTACGCCAGTTGTATGCTTTAGCAGGAGAAGGAAAGTGGTTTGGTAATGGGAGTAGGATCATTGTTACCACAAGAAATATACATTTGCTAACTGGTCACGGGATAGATCTAGATCATGTGTATGAAGTTAAAGAACTAGATGACGGTGCAGCTCATGAGCTACTCAGTAAGCATGCTTTTTTGACACACCAAAAATTAAAAATCAGGACAGATCTAATGGATAGTATTCTACATCATGCTAGTGGCCTTCTTTTAGCACTTGAGGTGCTGGGTTCCTTCTTACGTGGTAGAGAAGAAGATGAATGGGAAAGTACACTAAAAAAGCTTTCTAGAATTCCTGACAAAACCATTAATGATGTGCTCAAAATAAGTTATGATGGACTAGAAGAAAATGAGAGAGAGATTTTTCTTCACATTGCTTGCTTCTTTAAAGGGTGGGATAGTGAGCATACAAAGAAAGTTCTCGACAGTTGCGATTTTGAGGCAACAATAGGATTAGAGAGGTCCTTGATAAGCATTGAGCCCCACATGGAGCCCCACATGGAGCACAAAATCCTACAAATACATGATCTGATTCAATTTATGGGTATGGATATTGTGAACCAAGAATGTCACGATGACCCCGAGAAACGCAGTAGACTATGGCTGTATGAAGATGTTCTCAATATTCTATCTTGTGACACGGTAAGACTTGCAGATACAATCAAACTAGTACTCCTTATTTTTTACTCTAATTATCGAAAATGCATAATCTAAAATAGTCTTGTATAAATAGGGAGATTGTGTTGTAAAAGCCATAGTTTTGAAGCTACCTAAGCCAACAGAGATGTGGATTGGTCCTAATGCTTTTACAGAAATGAAAAGGTTGAGATTGCTCATCTTGCACAACGTGCATGATTCTTTCCAAGGTCCTATATATCTTCCTAATGAGCTTAGATGGTTTGAATGGCCTGGATGCACTCGCCAGATTCCAGAATTTTCCTCGAGTCCTAAGAAATTAGTGGGACTTCATATGAGCAAATTGCTAGATCATCTCCAGGTGAGCATTTACCTACATAGACCTTTTTATCATCTACTTCATTTGTACATGTATATGCATATCATATGTACTAGTACACAAAAATGAGGTGGTGTTCCTCTGTTTTAGAAACCGCTTTTCTATTTTATTACTAAATGACTCTAATTACTTGCATAGAAATATTTCTACGTGCAGCACATGTGAAAAATCAAGGGAAACAACATTATAAGAAATATTTAATGGAAACTGTTTTTTTTGAAAAAATACACAATACAAAGAAATATCATAAATACATGTAAAATAGAAAGATATTTCAAGATTTGAATATTTTTTATGAAGGTCATTGTGGGATGAAAAATTTTAATTTTAATATTGTAATACATGAGAGATGAAATAGGATATCCAATTTCACGTACTTGTCCTTAAATATGATGTTTGTAAAATAAGTACTCGAGCATTATTTATGGAAAGAATAAAGAAAAGATTGAAAGAGTAAGAATAAGTAGTATGTCTTTTTTGCTTTGTATAATAATATATTTGAAGTTCAAAAAACTTTTCTAAACCTATAACAACCAACGTAGTTGTATTTTCAAATCAAATCATCTACCTAGTGAAGAAATTCAAAGTGCAATTACGCTAGTGTTAGCTGCGCAAACTCATTCTGATTGCAGCGGTTGTTTACATATTATCTTCTTCTTCTTTTTATTTTAGAGAAAAATTGTATAATGACTGAATATAAAGGAAACAAAAGTATGACGAACGAACCCGTTGATATTGAAAGTAAAAACATTTAAGGAATATCTCACTGAATTGTCAAACGTCTGATTTGAATGCGACAAATCAGATATCCTAATCACATCTTCTCCTTAAAGTAACTTTAGAAGCCAGGTAGCCATGACGTGATGGAGCCTCGCCTAATGTATGCAGGTAAACAACGGGACTTGTCCTACATCAATAGAGTTAGCTCAGTCGAAGGTTTGAATGTATCGCGCTATAAAATAAGGCATTCTTAATGCATATTTGCATTACCCATAATTTGATATTCGGGATCCACGGGGTATACCACCAGTTTCTTAATTGTAAGTGAGGCAGATTTTGAATTGAATATATGAACTTTTTTACTTCAAAATGTTCTTCAAAGTTGGTTTCATTGTTTTTTCGTGACTTCAAAAAAATTTAAAAGTTTCCTAATTTTCGGCAAAATTTCATTGTGATAGAATATAATTTTGACACAAAGCTCTTATCTATAGTTTAAACTAGAATTGAAAGAAGATTCACTCCAATGCTCGTCACGTGGCAATCACTTTGCTTCCAGAATTGGCACACGGCTTAGTTTTGTTGTACGCCCTACATTTTGCATGACCGCTATGTGGCACTTCACTTTACTTTTCTGATTGCCATATGATATGACATGACATGACATGACATGACATGACACATGATATAATTTTGTTACGTTTTCCCTACCAACAAATATCCATTAGCTTTTTTATTTGCCATCATAAAAAGTCCAATCTCTTACTGTATATATGTATAAATTTATAATTACTAGTAAAGTTTCTAAGTTCTTACTTATTTCTCAATACAATATGTAATTCTTAGAAAAGCTCATAAAAACTTTGAGATGTGGACACACCAAGTGCCAAAACTTGACACAAGAGGACACATAAGTACCCAAATTTACAAAAAAAAAAAATGTTTAAGTGCCAAAATTAGAGAGAAATGAATACTAAAGTGCCAATAGTGAGCCACGTCAAATTTCCTATAAGCCACGTCAGATTTCCAAAATGTCACGTCAGATTTTCGGCAATCACATAAATCGATTTTATTAATGAAATAATGCTATGTTGGATTTTTGACAAGCCTTGCCAGAGTTGACACTTAAGTGCCTAATTTTTATTTTTATTTTAAAAAGTAGCACTTAAGTGTATTTTTTGAAAGTTTTGCCACTTATGTGTCTATATATACCAAGTTTTGGTATTTGGAGTGTACTTTTTCCTAATAACTTTGAATGAAATGTTAGTTTCGTTGTTTTTGCAGGACTTCCAACAATTGAAGTACATTAATTGTAGTAATTGTGAGTACTTGGTTCGTATGCCTAACCTCTCTTATACTCCAAATCTCGAGGAATTGGTTCTCCATAATTGCAAAAACATGGTAGAAGCCCATGAGTCGATTGCATGTCATGAGAAGTTACAAGTATTGTCTTTACAGGGGTGCTCTTGTCACGCCCCGAACCCCGAGCACGCGACAACCCCTTCTCTTGGTCGATTGAAGGCGACGTCCCAGGACTCGTCGACGACCATTCATTTTAATCTTTCGTTATGCGCAAGCGGAAGACGAACCATCCCGATCCAACAAACAATCAATCAATCAATCGGGGATAGAGGGATGAACAGTAAGAACAACCATCACTACTCATTTATACAGTTTACTAGATTAACCAACGGAGAATCGTTTTCCGATTTACAAGCCCGACAACAGGGGCCGATCCATCCTCTAATTCAAACCAAAAAGGAACTAGGCTAGGCTAATCCAGCTGTACAAAATAAACCCTCGGGTTCAACACCACGGTCACTCGGACCCATCGGACTCGACTTCGTCAGGTCGATCACTGGAGAAGCGGGGGCAGGATTCTCCACTGCGGGTGCGCCATTCTAAGGGCCTGAAAATGGTTAACCACGACGGATTGAGATAAAATCTCAGCGAGTTCTTCCCCTAAGCCCCGGTTAGTACACCAACTCAACCTGGGTATCTCTCCAGAACCACCCCTCACTCAACCCAATCACGAATAACCAACAATCAGCAATCAAATCACAGACAGAGTCAACCAACAATCAAAAGTCGGTTCACATGCAACCTTACCCGGTATGCCATACCCTACACGTAAAACCTCATACAATGCAAGCAATGCAACCAACAATCATATAGTCGGTTCGCATGCAACCTTACCCCGCATGCCATACCCTGCACGTTATAAGTTAGCACAATACACGCAACGCACATGGCCGTTAGATGATGCAGTTCATCAATCACATGCGAGTCGCACCACAAGCGATCTCACCTGGCCATTGCCATTCCCTGCACGTTATCAATTCATGCGTGCGTGCCATAAATGATATGATCACCTTATGCATAATCGGAACCAATGATGCCATGTTTTCTTCTGCACTCTCGCATCCACACGTGTTCCGATTATTACTGCCTCACAGGGCTACAACTTGGCCGAGGTGCAATGGCGCTACGGCGCCCTTCCTCCGCAGAGGCGCAACCGTGCCCTTCCGTGCTATTGCTACGGCGCTACGGCGCCCTTCCTCCGCAGAGGCACAACCGTGCCCTTCCGTGCAGGCTGAGGTGCTATGGTGCTATGGCGCCCTTCCTCCGCAGAGGCGCAACCGTGCCCTTCCATACCCTCCGAGGCACCACGGCGCTACAGCGCCCTTCCTCCGCAGAGGCGTAACCGTGCCCTTCCGTGCCCTCCGGGCGCAACGGGCGCTACGGCGCCCTTCCTCCGCGGGCGCAACCGTGCCCTTCCGTGCCCTCCCTTTCCATAATCTCCGATAAATCGAGTTCAACTTAGTGATCACGCAAGCATACCATCACAATCCACTTATTATCTTTGAGCATTAGCAATGCACACATGCTTGCATATAAAACCTCAAATCATTTATCACAAAAGCGGTCCATTTCCGGTGTCCCTCGGAAAAACCATTTTCCCCACCTTTCTCATAAAAGCGGTCAATTTCCGGTGTCCCTCGGACAAACTATTTTTCCCCCTTTTGTGAAAATCACACGATTCATGCGAATGTTCATGCCACGACACATCAAATTCACTTCATATGATCGAGGCACATGAAATTATGCACAATTTCACTTTCGGATGAATTAGTCCATGAATGATCTGCAATGAACAAATAATCCATGAACAGTAATTTCTGAAATTCAATTAATAATAAATTAAATTCAGAAATTAAACAAAATATTGATTAAACACAAATTAATCAATCAATTAAGCTAAACAAGCTTAATTATCACATAATCCACAATTAAGCACAATTAAGCATAATTAAGCAAGATTAAGCTAAGCTAATCGTAATCACCTATCTAATCACCTATTTTAGGGCTAATACAACTTAATTAACCCTCCTAAACCAGCATTAACACTAATTAACCCAACCCTAAGCATTTTAGGCACTAAATAAGGATTAGGGGCTAAACTCACCCGTTAAGCGGGCCGGCGACACGAACGCGGCGGCGGCGGCGAACCCGACATCTGGGAACTTCTCCCACGACACTCCAAGGCGGTCTCGGGCTGAACACAGCAGCAACAAGCTCAAACTCCCTGCAACTCAAAAACTGCACCGCTTGGGGGAAAGTGGGCGTCGGAGTTGAACGGGCTGCCGGAGCTCCGGCGGCGGCGGGCCGGCAACCGGCGGCACCCGGGGGTCGAGGGGGAACCACTTGTGGCTGGTATGGGCGGTGGTTTGGCTGGAATGGGAGAAAAACAGGGGAAAATGCGGAACAAAGCTGCTGTAGGCGGAACAGTGACGGTCCGGCAATAGCCGGCTTCCGGCCGCCGTACGGGTCGGCCGGAGACTCCTTCCGGCGATCGGCCGATGCTATCTGAACGTAAATTCTCTTCTGAACACGATGGCGGGTGGCACGAGACGAGATTCCAACGGGAAGGCCATGAACAACTCGGATTTCGGTGGAAGGTCAGAAGCTGAAAATTGCAGGAAGAAGGGAAACAAGGGAGAAGAGGGGCTGCGATTTTTGGAGCTGAAGAGGGGAGAGAGAGAGTGAAGTGAGGGCTTCTAGAAGACCCCTTCAATGCCATTAAATGCCTTCTACACTCCCCCAAGCAAGTGACATCATCTTCTCTCTCTTCCTTTGACTTTTCTTCAAAATATCCAAGGGTATTTTGGTCATTTTCACCTTGCACATTTCCCAATGTGCCCTTGGGCTGAAAGTGAAAGGAGGGCCTAGGAAACGGGCCGGGAAATGAATAGGAACGGGCTCGGGAATTTATTGGGCTCGAATTGGCTCAAGTTTAGACACCGGGTTTGGAAGGGTAAATGGGTCGGTTGGGTCCAACGGGCTCGCTTGCTTGTCTCGGTCTTCCACGATGGCTGTCCCACCTTGGGCGTGAGGCCCACACTATTCTTGCCCGGCCTACATTCACGTAGGTTCGTTTCCTCGGTCCAAAAACCCTTTTTCCAAAAACTCGGCTCAACCGACACTATTGACTATCAAGGAAGCATCGTCCAAAAGTCCGTCCCGGAGGTTTCCGAAAATTCGAAGTCCAATCTTGGATTCTCATGCCATGTTAATTTCACCCAAATGCCATTTCGGTACTACTTAGACTGACAGGCGGCTTTAAGGACTCACGCGTAACCGACTCGTGCCAATTCACGTTCAAGACTTCTCGACACATGGACGTCCTTGACTACATGAAATTGCGAATGATCGATTCTTATTTCAAAGTACACGATTATCAAGGATCGGCATAGGGTCGTTCGTGAGTTCGATAACAGTAGACGAAATCACCGGTCGTCCCATTATTTCTGTCCGCGAATCGACTTCTAGTCGTCCCTGAAATCGGCCTGTATAACTATAGGATCGTCCCTTACGCAAGTCTCACGGCCGAGTCATTTTCCTAGGTCAAGTTCTTTAGTCGCACGAGTTACGTCCTCATTAGCATTTCCCCTCAAGGTCGGTATCTCGGGAGTGATCGGTTCGAGTGAGATCAACCAACAATGCACTTTGGCGAAATTAACGTTCATTCCTCCTCGAGAGGGCTCGAATTTCAGAACGTCACAATTCTTCCTTACAAAAAATTTCGTCCTCGAAATTTGCAACCACCGATAAATCCTCAAAAAGATGGGGGTGCGTGCTCCATCACTTCCTCACTTTCCCATATCGCTGCCTCTGTTCCGTGATGTTGCCAGATCACCTTGACTAAGGCGATAATATTGTTTCGAAGCACTGGCTCTTTACGGTCCTCTATCGGTATCGGCCTCTCCACGTACGACACCTTGTCGTCTATGTCCAGTTCCTCAAAATTCAATACATGAGTCAGGTCTGGTTCATAATTTCTTAACATGGACACGTGGAAAATATCATGTACTTGAGCAAGCTTCGATGGCAACGCAAGACGTTACGCTAAAATCCCGATCCTTTCCAAAATTTCAAAGGATCCAACGTACCTCGGACTTAACTTCCTTTTCTTGCCAAATCTGGAAGTACCCCTCATCGGCAATACTTTCAGAAACACATGATCGCCCACCTTAAACTCCAACGGTCTACGACGCTTATTTGCATAACTCTTCTGACGATTCTGAACTGTCTTTAGTCTGTCTCTGATAATCTGAACTGCATTCAATAACTACTAAACCGAATTTTGAACCAGCGATTCCCAGTTCTCTGACCTCGTTCCATAAACTGAAATTCCACAAACTTGATCATATTACGGCTATATCATTCCAATAAAATCTTATCCCACAAGCACTCTCTTTTTACACAGTGTGTAGTTCAGTTCATTTCTGCCCCTTTCAACATCCTAGAAGCCTGCTAGGAGTCGCTCCTTACTCAGGCACTCTGGCCTCGGCGACCACTCCCCGCCCTCGTCGGATCAGTCGTTATGGGCATCTTTGAACTATACCATTACTAGTCCCTTTTAGATATGCACAATCTCATAGAGGTATTATTCGCTTTGGCCTGTCCCATACCAAGTCTCACGGTTTTAACCTCGTCTGAGCACCTCAAAGTGCAAAACTTTCTCAAGCTCGTCGACCCATGAGTTCGTTTCCACGAGGTCACTTATTGACACTTGAAATCTAATTCACGGAATTTCCATCGAATCGCTATCCGAATTCCACAAACCACCTATCTTATTGCAGTTTCGTCCCCAAGGCCAACTGCAAACTTTTCCAGAAAGTTGTCGTAAACTTAGGATCACGATCCGAAATGATTGTCACTGGAACTCCATGTATGCGCACAATCTGATGTACGTACAACTCTGCATACCTATCCAACGTAAAATCTTTTCGTACCGCAATGAAGTGAGTTGACTTCGTCAACCTGTCAACTACTACCCAAATCGAGTCATTGCCTCACTGACTCATTAGCAGTCCTATCACGAAATTCATGGTAACGTGTTCCCACTTCCACTCGGGAATCTCAGGAGGTTGTAGCAATCCACCAGGCTTACAATACTTAGCCTTTACTTGCTGGCACGTCAAACATTTAGCCACGTGCTTCGCGATGTCCAACTTCATACCGTTCCACCAGAAGTGCTTCTTCAAATTCTAGTACATTTTCGTACTGCCAAGTGGATGCTATAGTTACTACGATGAGCTTCCGACAAGACTGCTTCATTAAGCTCTGCATCTTTTGGAATGCACAATCGCCCTCGAAACCTCAATATCCCATCCTCGGACACTTGAAAGTCTACTTTCATTTTTGCTTGATCCATCTGCAGGATCTTAAGAATTTCAGAATCCATCGCTTGGGCACTCTTAATCCTACTTTGCATCTCGGGTTCCACCTTGAGAGTGGCCATTAGACTAGTAAGATGGCCAACCTCAATTTTAAAATCTGAGTCCCCGACTCCCTCCAAAAGAATCCATTCTCGTACTCTCATATGTGCAATTGTCGACTTCGACTGAGCGCATCTGCCACTTTATTCGCTTTCCTCGGATGATACAAAATCTCGCAATCATAGTCCTTAAGAAGTTCCATCCACCATCATTGAACATGAGGCAAAGATGATCACCGCTAATTCCAAATCATACGTCGAATAGTTAAGCTTGTGAAGCTTTAACTGTCGGGATACGTATGCAACCACCTTGCCATGTTGCATTAACACGCAGCCTAGTCCTTTATACGACACGTCATCAGATTTCGTACCCACCGGGACCGGACAAGAATGTCAAGACAGGGTTTACTCTTGAGCTCTTGGAAACTATGCTCGCACTTGTCCGTTCAATCAAACCTCTCCTCTTTCTTTAACAATCTCGTCGATGGCATGGCTATCGCAAAGAAACTTCTCCATGAAACATCTGTAATATCCCGCCAATGCCAAGAAACTTCGAATATCAGTTACCATCATAGGTCTCGGCCAATTCATGACCGCCTCGATCTTAGTCAGGTCAACGACGATCCCTTCACGTGAAATTACATGCCCTAAAAATGCCACACGAGATAGCCAAAACTCGCACTTGCTAACTTAGCATAAAGTTCATGCTTTCTCAAGGTCTGCAGTACTGATCTCAGGTGTCTCTCACGATCCTCTAGACTCCTCGAGTATACCAGGATATCGTCAATGAACACAATCATCAATCATTGGCAATGGATACTTGTTCTTAATCGTCACTTGATTAAGCTACCGGTAATCAACGCAGAGATGCAAAGACACGTCCTTTTTCCTTACAAATAGTACCGGTGCTCCCCAAAGGAGACGCTCGTCCCAGTGCGTCTGAACCTTCAGTTCTTTCAATTCTGACAAGGCCATCCTATAAGGTGCCTTGGAAATCAATTCAATCCTAGGGGCCAACTCAATCACAAACTCAATTTCCTCTTCTAGGGCAATCCCGCAATTCCTCGAGAAACATATCCATGTACTCTTGTACCACAGTAATGTCCTCTACCTTTGATCCTTTCACCATCGTGTCTGCCACCAATGCCAAATACCCTTGGCATCCATACCCCAACAATCGAGTCACCTCAAGTGACGAAATCAGAGGAACGGAGGGTTCCCCTCGATTTCCTACAATTTCAAAACTACCACCCACTATCAAGTTAAACTGAATTGTCTTTCCATGACAATCCACCATATGCAATGACTTCCTCACGACCTAGTTTCGGGTGGTTGGCTTTCCCACGTAATTCTTTCTGTCGGGTGGAATGGGATTCCTTCGCCCCATCATCGGTCCCTTCCCGAACCGACGATTGTCTCTATTAGGCACGAACCGTGAGCCAGATGCGGTCGCCCTCTCGATCATGTTCTTTCCTATCATCAGGGCTCTCTCGTACATCTCATCAAAACTCTTTAAATTCAAGGGCACCAGCTGGCTTTCAGTGCGGCTTCAAGCCATCTCTAAAACGTCTCGCCCTATCCACAGGGTTCTTTACCAACCTCGGCTATTACTTGGCCAACTCAGCGAACTTCGCCTCATACTGATCCACTGACATCTGATTCTGACAAAACTGTTGGAACTCTGCCATTTTTGACTCTCTCACATTGTCCAAGAAGCACTTCCCATTGAACGCTTCGCGAAAGGCACCCCATGTCTGAACCGTGCCTTCAAGGAACACTCTTCCTTGAGAGGCTTCCCACTCAGTAATGGCATTACCTTGAAGCTGATAAGCCACCAAAGGCACTTTGTCTGACTCTGAACACCCCAAAGATCAAACAAATCCTCTCACTATCCCTTATCCAAAGGGTCGCAGCTTCAGGGTTGCCCATGCCTCTAACCTCGGTGGCTTCAGTCTCAGGAACTGCTCTACCAGTCTAGGTATCGGTCTCTCACAGACCTCTCCTCTCACTAGGGAAACCACAAGGACCACATCAAAAGCACTCGACTTGTTGTTCTAACAAGGTCTCTAGTGCCAGCAGGATCCCGTCTAACCTAGAATCTGCTTGCGCACTACCTCTAACACTCGGGTCGACCGTACGGCGCCTCTACGCCTAAGGGCTTTCTCTCGCTCGGGATTGCTCATCACTCGGACTATGAGCAACCCGCCACCACACAAAGCCACACAAGGCCACAAAAGCAATCACGGGCACGTAATATAAAAGCCATCCCTATCTCACTATCCCAAAATCCCACGCACCTTATCACTCCAAGTCTCGACCTTGCTCGATACCAAAACCGACGGGGATGTCACGCCCCGAACCCCGAGCACGCGACAACCCCTTCTCTTGGTCGATTGAAGGCGACGTCCCAGGACTCGTCGACGACCATTCATTTTAATCTTTCGTTATGCACAAGCGGAAGACGAACCATCCCCAGTCCAACAAACAATCAATCAGGGATAGAGGGATAAACAGTAAGAACAATCATCACTACTCATTTATACAGTTTACTAGATTAACCAACGGAGGATCGTTTTCCGATTTACAAGCCCGACAACAGGGGCCGATCCATCCTCTAATTCAAACAAAAAAGGAACTAGGCTAGGTCAATCCAGCTGTACAAAATGAACCCTCGGGTTCAACACCACGGTTACTCGGACCCATCGGACTCGACTCCGTCAGGTCGATCACTGGAGAAGCGGGGGCAGGATTCTCTACTGCGAGTGCGCCATTCTAAAGGCCTGAAAATGGTTAACCACGACGGGTTGAGATAAAATCTCAGCGAGTTCTTCCCCTAAGCCCCGGTTAGTACACCAACTCAACCTAGGTATCTCTCCAGAACCACCCCTCACTCAACCCAACCACGAATAACAAACAATCAGCAATCAAATCACAGACAGAGTCAACCAACAATCAAAAGTCGGTTCACATGCAACCTTACCCGGTATGCCATACCCTGCACATAAAACCTCATACAATGCAAGCAATGCAACCAACAATCATATAGTCGGTTCGCATGCAACCTTACCGTATGCCATACCACCGCACGTTATAAGTTAGCACAATACACGCAATGCACATGGCCGTTAGATGATGTAGTTCATCAATCACATGCGAGTCGCACCACAAGCGATCTCACCTGGCCATTACCATTCCCTGCACGTTATCAATTCATGCGTGCGTGCCATAAATGATATGATCACCTTATGCATAATCGGAACTAATGATGCCATGTTTTCTCATGCACTCTCGCATCCACACGTGTTCCGATTGCGCCTCACAAGGCCTCACACGGGGGCTACAACTTGGCCGAGGTGCAACAGCACTACGGCGCCCTTCCTCCGCAGAGGCGCAACCGTGCCCTTCCATACCCTCCGAGGCGCCACGGCGCTACGGCGCCCTTCCTCCGCAGAGGCGCAACCGTGCCCTTTCGTGCCCTCCGAGGCGCAACCGTGCCCTTCCGTGCCCTCCCTTTCCATAATCTCCGATAAATCGAGTTCAACTTAGTGATCACGCAAGCATACCATCACAATCCACTTATTATCTTTGAGCATTAGCCAATGCACACATGCTTGCATATAAAATCTCAAATCATTTATCACAAAAGCGGTCCATTTCCGGTGTCCCTCGGAAAAATCATTTTCCCCACCTTTCTCATAAAAGCGGTCAATTTCCGGTGTCTCTCGGACAAACCATTTTTCCTCCTTTTGTGAAAATCACACGATTCATGTGAATGTTCATGCCACGACACATCAAATTCACTTCATATGATCGAGGCACATGAAATTATGCACAATTTCACTTTCGGATGAATAGTGCCATGAACAGTGCCGTGAACAGTAATCCATGAACAGTAATTTCTGAAATTCAATTAATAATAAATTAAATTCAGAAATTAAACAAAACATTGATTAAACACAAATTAATCAATCAATTAAGCTAAACAAGCTTAATTATCACATAATCCACAAATAAGCACAATTAAGCATAATTAAGCAAGATTAAGCTAAGCTAATCGTAATCACCTATCTAATCACCTATTTTAGGGCTAATACAACTTAATTAACCCTCCTAAACCAGCATTAACACTAATTAACCCAACCCTAAGCAAGTTTAGGCACTAAATAAGGATTAGGGGCTAAACTCACCCATTAAGCGGGCCGGCGACACGGGCGCGGCGACGGCGGCGAACCCGACACCCGGGGACTTCTCCCACGACACTCCAAGGCGGTCCCGGGCTGAACACAGCAGCAACAAGCTCAAACTCCCTCTCGCAACTCGAAAAACTACACTTTGCTCGGGGAAAGTGGGCGATCGGAGTTGAACGGGCTGCCGGAGCTCGGCGAGCGGCGGGCCGGCAACCGGCGGCACCCGGGGGTCGAGGGGGAACCACTTGTGGCTGGTATGGGTGGTGGTTTGGCTGGAATGGGAGAAAAACAGGGGAAAATGCGGAACAAAGCTGCTGCAGGTGGAACAGTGACGGTCCGGCAATAGCCGGCTTCCGGCCGCTGTACGGGTCGGCCGGCGACTCCTTCCGGCGATCGGCTGACGCTATCTGAATGGAAATTCTCTTCTGAACACGATGGCGGGTGGCACGAGACGAGATTCCAACGGGAAAGCCATGAACAACTCGGATTTCGGTGGAAGGTCAGAAGCTGAAAATTGCGAAACAAGGAAACAAGGAGAAGAGGGGCTGATTTTTGGAGCTGAAGAGGGGAGAGAGAGAGTGAAGTGAGGGCTTCTAGAAGACCCCTTCAATGCCATTAAATGCCTTCTACACTCCCCAAGCAAGTGACATCATCTTCTCTCTCTTCCTTTGACTTTTCTTCAAAATATCCAAGGGTATTTTGGTCATTTTCACCTTGCACATTTCCCAATGTGCCCTTGGGCTGAAAGTGAAAGGCGGGCCTAGGAAACGGGCCGAGAAATGAATAAGAACGGGCTCGGGAATTTATTGGGCTCGAATTGGCTCAAGTTTAGACACCGGGTTTGGAAGGGTAAATGGGTCGGTTGGGTCCAACGGGCTCGCTTGCTTGTCTCGGTCTTCTACGATGGTTGTCCCACCTTGGGCGTGAGGCCCACACTGTTCTTTCCCGGCCCACGTCCTCATAGGCTCGTTTCCTCGGTTCGAAAATCCCTTTTCCCAAAAACTCGCTAAACCGACACTTTGTTGGATCGTCAAGGAAGCATCGTCCAAAAGTCCGTCCCGGACGTTCCCGAAAATTCGAAGTCCAATCTTGGATTCTCATGCCATGTTAATTTCGCCCAAATGCCATTTCGGTACTACTTAGACTGACAGGCGGTTTTAAGGACTCACGCGTAACCTACTCATGCCAATTCACGTTCAAGACTTCTCGACACATGGACGTCCTTGACTACATGAAATTGCGAATGATCGATTCTTATTTCAAAGTACACGATTATCAAGGATCGGCATAGGGTCGTTCGTGAGTTCGATAACGAGAAATCACCCGTCGTCCCATTTTTTTCGTCCGCGAATCGACTTCTAGTCGTCCTTGAAATCGGCTCGTATGACTACGGGATCGTCCTTACGCAAGTCTCACGGTCGAGTCGTTTTCCTAGGTCAAGTTCTTTAGTCGCACGAGTTCTGTCCTCATTAGCCTTTCCCCTCAAGGTCAGTATCTCAGGAGTGATCAGTTCCGAGTGAGATCAACTAACAATACACTGGCGAAATTAACGTTCATTCCTCCCTCAGAGGGCTCGAATTTCAGGACGTCACAGCTCTCAACTTAGTGTTTTTCCGAATGTGCTCAAGTCAAAAAATCTCCGACATCTTGATCTTGAAGATTGTAAAAATTTTGAAAGGTTCCCTGATATTCCTTATGAACTCGAAAGGCTGAAATTGCTTTGTTTACGAGGTACCACTATTAAAGAACTTCCTGCATCAATAGAAAATATTGTTTCTTTGGAGAGATTGGATTTATGTAATTGCAAGAGCTTGGTAAGTCTTCCGTCTAGCATATACAAGCTACAAAATGTTGAAGTGTTGGAACTTATGGATTGCACAACCTTACATGGGTTTCCACAGTACAACGATTCTGCTGATCCATCTATGAAGACCGGACTTTCAAATTTACAATATTTAAGCCTTCAAGGATGTAATATGTTTGAAGTGGAGTTTCTTGAGAATCTTTCATGTTTTCCCATCTTGAAATATTTAAATCTGTCACGGAACAATATTATTGGCCTTCCAACATCCATTAATAAGCGCAATCATTTGTTCACATTGGAAGTGACAAATTGCCATCAATTACAAGAGATTCCTCAGCTTCTGCCATTTTTGGCATATTTTTGGGCAACTGATTCCAAATCTTTTCCTCGAGATTTAATTTCACCTCATTATTTGGCACAAAGAGTGATGCTTCGCAATTTCATGCCTGGCCAGGTTAGATTCTTTCTCTTTCTTTCACTCACACACACATATATTGATGTGGAGTGTATTCTGGATCCAGTGTGTGCTTGTCTATTGCAATAGCAGAAAATGAAAGATTGGAGGCTTAAGAAAAGCAAACAAATATAAATTGGTTTTGCATGTGTACACATGTAATGGAGTTGGCTACTGTTCTTTTTATTGAAATGTTTCTATCACATGAGACTTGAATATTAATGATCAATGGATCTCTACTCATTTATGGAGCTCAAGTTAAATGGGGAATTCACTAGCATTACTTACTAAACTCAAATTGAATACTACTATTTGGGGTACTTTCTAACTGTTTATCTTATAACAGCATACTTATGAATCCTTGTAGCCATACTCATTTTATTTCCCTAGAGGAGAGATGCCAGAGTGGCTCCAACCTGTTGAAGAGAAATATATATCTTTCATGGCTTCAGAAGACTTGTATAACAAGTTTATTGGATTAGTTATCTGTATCGTTTTTAGTAATGATGAATCACACCAGCGATCAACATATAACTTAGATTTTCTTTTAAATGGCCGACGTCAATATCAATCTAAACGGGTTTCTCTCCCATCATCATATAATGATCATACCTTGCTTGAGTTGCATACACCAGCTCACTTGTTCAGAACAATTGATTTTGGTCTAATTGACAGAAGTAATGTACAATTTAGGCTTGAAGTATCGGGTGGAAGCATAAAAAAGTGGAGATTTCGAGTAATATGCAAGCAACTAGAGGGCGACTTAAAGGTTGAGATTCAAAACAATCAACTAATAGATTCAGCTTTACTCTACGAGGTTGCTCTTGACTCAATAGATTCAAAAGCTGAGAGTTCACATATGCACGGAGTCAATCTGATCGAAACAGATCTACAGGAAGACATGCAAGATTGTCAAATGAGTATTGAGGACCATAGTCCCACAATATCAGAGAGAAGTCATGAGCTCTTCTCCACCGAGGCATGCGAACCAAGACCACATGGAGTTCTAATTCAATTGGCAAAGATGGGTATTGTCGCGTTTGCTCGCTGCTTTTGTAGTTAGAATGGTGGAAACTTGCTAAGGAAGCAATTCATGGGTAAGTGAACTCACCGATCTTGATTACAATACCTTCTTTCTTACTGTGTCTTCTCCTTTTCTTTTCTTTTCTTTAAAAAAACAAAATCGAAACATGCTGTCGGTACCCACTTTTTACCCATATATTTCCATTCAGGTATATTATCTGTGTACATTTTAGTTAGTGTTGACTTCGCCAAGCAACGACGGAATTGATCGGTCTCGTAGAGAGCTCGACAAGAAGAGAGAAGCTCAGCCTACTTCTCGACTTAAGGTGGAGAAAATGAGCTCGACCAAGAAAAGCATGCAAAGGCTGCGGCTGGAGAGTTACATGAAGAGGCTCGGGCGAATAGTTTCTTGCGTGGACAGCATAGATCATGCGAAGAAGAAGTCAAAACAAGAACAAGATCACAAGCACATAGATGTGTGTCAAGCATGCAAAACATGGAAAGTGGTCGTGACGGATGAAAGATTTGGTGCTGGTGGAGGTAAAATTGGAAGAATACTCCTCTCTGTGAGTCTTGTCTGTCTTTGTTTTCCATTTTTACTCACTCTTTCCTTACACATTCATTTCCATGTATTTTCTTCTAATTCATTTCTTTTCTATATAATTTCAATTTCCAATGCATCCACTTTTCTTCTTAATAAATTTCACGTAAATTCGTTACTCAATCCAAACCCACTATGGTATGTGGTCATGGAATGATTCCGATCGCTTTCCTTTGCTCTATTATTACTGTAAATAGATTCAAACACATGATTCATAATAAATTATTAGCAGATTTGACCGCATAACTGTTTCCATGTGTCATTTTTCTTAAAAAAAGGGATTTCTTTTGAAAATTATGAGTATTGAATTTTTTGGGAAATAAAAGGGATATGTTGAAACTGATTTTTGACTTTCTCAGCAATTAACCTTCCATCGCAATGGAGATATATATTTGATGATCGCATGCTTAAAATAAACAATTTTACCTTTTCTTTATTTTGCTCAAATCCCCTCTAATTAACCCTAGTTAGTCAACTTTAATTCCCAAATAGAGTTCTGTAATTCTTTCCTCTTCCCGAATCGACGGCGACGGAGATTGGCCAGCGGGGACGACGGACTACCGCGGCCGCTCGAAGCCATGGAAACTGGTGACGTAGCTTTGGGTGAACGATTCTTTCCTGAGTTTCTGGCCTTCGTGCAGATTGCTATAGATCAGGTGACGCCTGGCACATCCGAATTTTATAAGGTTGATGTATTACTTGAGATGGATTTTGAATTCGATTCGTTTGGTGCTGCAATTGCGCGGGAATTTGAAGAATGTGTCGTTGAATTTGTTCGAGAGATGCTGAATCGGTGTTTCTTCGTATTATTTTCGCGTCAGTTGATATAGAACGCCAATCTGTGGATGCTTCATGGTGACTTCATAGGTTATCCACATTACATGCTGCAAAATGGGCGACAATCTCTGGGAAGATGTAGCTTTTCTTTCTTTGTTTCCGTAGGTGGCAATTTGTTGAAAGAAGTAGGTCAAGTCTAGGTTCATAGGAAAAACAAGTGAGGGAGAGTGAATTAATGGGGAGGAGGGTGTACATGGGTTGGTTCAGTCCCCTTTTCAGGCGAAAAACTGAGCCAATCCGGGTGCTGTATAGGTTGGGATGGAGGGACGGAGGGATTTGGGTGCTTTTGAGGTGCTCAGGAAATGTTGATGTGTTGTGCCGTGGATAATTGAAAACCAAATTTACTTGGAGTGCGAGAGTAACATGAACATCACATCGGTTGTGCCTGTGGATAATTGGTTAGGTGGTTGTTTTCTTTTGGCCTGTGGGCTGTGGATATGGAAAAGAAATAATTACTAGAAACACGGAGTTTACATAAGGTATTCAGTAGAATAGAGACAAAAGAACAAGATGCTGAATGTCCATTCTGATTTCTGATTCTGATTTCTAAGTCCTTCGCATCAGTTTAGGATTCTCCTTTTATCCTTATGCGCCGTAGCTTTTATGAAGGAAATGACCAAGTAGCTAAAACTCCTGGGTGCTTCTTGAATGTTTGAGTGAAACCTGACTAAGGTACCAATAATAAGACCCACTGGAATGAATAATATGTAGTTTGTCAAATTAGTTGCTGTTTTTGCTTTACTGTTAGAGCCATATCAGTTTGAGTGTTAGGTGGGATTTGCACCTGATTTACAGGATGAGTATCTATTAATAATCATTACTTGGAAGTTTGTGACCAGTATATTATACCAGACCTGCAAGATCCTGATCTTATAGATACAAAATATGGATTCATTCCATTAGTAGCTGCATATTGATACTGAAATATTTCTACTGCTGGCAATTTGATTTTAATTTCCTCTTGAGTTGCCTATCGTCCTCATATTTTTTTTCTCCTAACAAGTAACAAGGCCAATTTGCCTTTCTTGTATAAGGCAAAGCTTGCTCTGGACAGCCTTGAAGTTCCAGTCATGTAAGAAACTGGTTTAAGTAACCAGGTGCATTTTCAGATATGTTACTTTATTTTCTAATACGATTTAGTATTTCAGTCTTAATTAGTGAATGATCTCAACTTGTCCTTTATTTATATTATAGTTTGATTGAACAGCTATGTGATTGTTGGGGATGCAAACATTATTGCGGCAGGAAGAAACTGGT